>LR989963.1:4273117-4880348 GCA_905147015.1 Laspeyria flexula
TAGATTACGTTGATCTACGACGCTTCTTCAAGCTGTGCGGTCTTTTGATATGAGACCATGAGAGCCAGAGTGGCCTAACTGCAATTTTTTTCAATACTGATTTTATACTAGTTTAAAAAATTTCAGTTAGGCCACTCTGGCTCTCATGGCCTCATATATGAACCGCGCTGCGTGATGAACATTTACTCTGACAGCTATATTTATAGCATCAATCTATCAGTCTATTTAGCTGGTGCCCTACCCAAGCGCGTCAACCGTCCACCAGACCCAACGTTAGGAATTACTCCAGACGATGCCTAGATGGATGCATTACATGTCCTAATCGCTTGGTGATGTTGAGGTCCGACAGTTATTATGTAGTCATTATCAAAATGCCGAATTCTGAGTAATAAAACTGATATTAAGACCATCTCTACCTATCCATATGGCAAAACGGTGAAATAATAAAATTCTATGATAATACAATATATTATAGTTCTACACCTCAGTCTTAATTACTAGTGAATATTTAACACCGAAATTGCGTCGTAAATGAGGAGAACTAAGCCTATTTGTTGTAAATCAATTTACGGCCTTATTGCTACTAACCTCGTTGGAACCCGTGCAAAGGTTTAATCTTGGAGTTAATATCAAGTTTATGTTTGGGATACAAGGCTCTTCACTCCAACAATGTACTACGTAAATATGTAATATTATGTACTAAAGCTTGTTTCAATACCTTTGTGACGTAGTGGTTGGTTGGATGAGTTGTTAGATTTGATATCCAGGAGGGTTAGACAAGTGGCAATCTATTCGATCCATTTATTCTAACGGCATGTCAGATTAGTACATTGATCACGTGACATGTCTATAACTTAAGTTGGGAATGTGTTCAAATGTATTAAAGTGACATTAAAAAATTTTGATTGCAATCAACGATTTGCCACTTGTCTACGAGGGCAGGAATTATGCTTCTATTACGTGGTTCTTTATTGTCAAGAAAGACATTATTAACTTTACCTGTTTAATTTTGAAGTTTTGGAAAATACTTTTTCATCATATAACTAGCTTACAACGCGACATCACCCACGCTAAAGTAAAGTAGTTACTAGTTCTTTCATATGTAGTAGCCTATTTATATGTGGAATTTCATGCTGATTGATTGAGTGGTTAAGACGGGAAAACGTAACAAATAAACTAATAGAGTTAATTTTGTTTTAAAAATCCTGACTACTTCCGAATCCTGAATCCTGCACAGTGCGATATGCATAAATGCACTTCCCCTCTCAAAACAACGGTCAGCTATTACAACACTAAAATAGCATTATTATACAGAAGATCCCTCTAAGCTTATCATCCTTACTTCACTTATAACAAAGTTATTGGATTTTACTCACCAATTCCAGTCATAAGATTCTTTACAATTTTTCTAAAAGCATCACTCTATAAAAAACTATTGTAAATTATTCGTTGTGCGAATCCTATTAGGCTGAACAAAGTTTTTTAGTATTATTTAACATAATCCCGATTCCAGTTTCGTCTCACTTTTCACCGTTAAGGCTCGCTATTTTAATTGCTTCTGCAGTTGAAAATTCGTTAGCTCTCATGGTGGTTAAATTTTAATATTTCACATCTCAGTTTGCCGAGTTTTCGAGATGAGCCCCAACATCGGATAGTCGTCGTTTTGCACTGAAATGTATTTCGCTTTTTAGCTAGTCCAGTTCAGCAATTTAGGCCGCTTTTTGGTGAAGCGGATCTTTATCAGATATTTTTAAGAAAATAATATTTTAGAATAGAATTTTATGTTTTAACTTTAGAGACCTCTCAAGTACTTAATCTTAATTGTTTCATTGTGGTATAACCTTCATCGCTTTATTGCTTTCATTCCCAAAGGTGTCGGTAGTGGCCTATTATACTCAGTGGCTGAGTTAAGTTCATGTCTAAGATAATCATATTGCCATCTACAAAAGTTGACAGAACACACATTGAATGTATGGCTCTTTTGTTGTTTTTGCTAAAACACTGCTACTAGGTTTCGAATAGTTCACCGCACTAGAGTTTTATCTATGGCTGTTTAGTTTTATACAAAAACAGTCCACTATGCTGTGGACTGTAAATTGAAATATGTGTTATATATATTTTATAGACACACTGTTGGAACTGAGCCACAGAACAAAAAAATATTTATTAAAATAAAAACTAATTAAAAAGTCCTGCCTCTACCAAAGGGAAACTTAATATAGAGATGAGATGAAAATAGAGTACTCCGTAGTCATTTACTAAAATTATATAACACACTCACTCTTTCGTTACTAGTTTACTACTAGCTCTTGTCCGAGGCTTCGCTCCGCGAGGTCACTGGCCACAGCGTGATGTTACATAGCCCATCTAACACCAAAAGAATTTTTCAAATCGGACCAACATTTCCTGAGATTAGCGCGTTCAACCAGACAAACAAACTCTTCAGCTTTATAATATTAGTATAGATAAAACACGTCACGCCTTTTCTCGTCATATCAGTTTAGGCGAAGTCAGAGTGTTCATAAAAGTAAAGAAAGAAATAACAGCTTTAATTTTAGTTGCACAAATAAAATCACATTAGGTACTTGCAAGTATCAAAGAGTCGTTCAAACGAAGCATAAGACGTAAAAGTCACGTGGGTGAAGCGTGGGTAAGCAGACCGATTAAATTAGCATGAGCTTGACACAACACGCAACACTACAATATATAACGAGATATCGGACTCGATACCGTCTCGATTATTTAAAACTCGAATGTTAATGTAGACTTACATTAACATTCGAGTTTTAAATAATCGAGACGGTCTGATCGAAATCGGGTTAGTGCCTACGGTCCTGCTGTTTAGTTTTTAGTGTACTTGTTAAAGATGTTGCATAAGTTACACCCTATTCTTTATTTGCAAAGTTTTATTGACCAAGAGCAACAATATGTGTTACCTACAAAATAACTCATAACACTGAAAAAGTTGGAAGCCATCAAAAGTACAATTGCACACATAAATCTTCTTTCCAACAATAAAGAATACATTTGAAGAATTACAAACTCGTAAAGGCCTTCCATTTTTAAAGTGGAACGCAAAGATATTTCAGAACGCAAATTTCGGAACAGATACCCATCATAAAAGCGGTCGGGAAGTTCAACTTGTCCCAATTTTAGTCGACGAAGCTTCCGAAATAAATCATATAGGATAGGTATTATGCCCCAAAAGGATAGAATAGGCATAGAACCATTACTGTCGACCAATTTGTTATACCGTCGCGAGAAAGATATTTGTTTGAGAACCTGTAATCGTGATGGATCTAGTTCCCTTGTTGGGTGACATATCTTTTTTCCTTTTATCTAGGGGCTGAGAAAAATTCTTGGTGTTCTAACTCACGGTCGACAATAACGCGTTTGGTGTGCACATGTTTCTAGTTTTTTACTTTTACAATAACGAGGTAATTTAACTAGAAGAATGTTAAGGATGGTGCGTTAGTTTTTTTTCTTTATTAGCGTGAGAAGTCTGAATAGTTGTGATTTAATTAATTAATCTTATAGTTTTGTAGCAGTACCTAATTTTCAAGATACAGTTTAAAATTGCAATAATATACATGCTAATTTTGAAGTGATAAGGTTCCACTACCCTGAACAAGACCAAAGTTTAAATCAAATAAAAAGTGCCTCAAAGAAATAGTCTCATGCTAAGCGAATTGTTGAAACCTCAAGACTGAATAAACGCAGATGCTACAGGCATCTATACACTTCAACTGCTTATTATTGATGGCTTGAAATCCTCGTTGGTGATTTAAAACTTGTATACATAGTTAAACTACATAACGACACACACTATGACACAGCAATAAAAACTTTCAACAATCAAAACGAAACATGAACATTTTGTATTCAAAAACAAATTGATTAAAATTCTACTTAATAGCCTATGCATAGTAACAAGATTGAACCAAAAAGTCGATTGAATGTGTTCAGAGCTCAAACGTTTGTTAGTATAAATTAAATTAAAGCGGCATTCAATCACATCAAAAGACTCAATCAGTGGAAGGTCACCGCTTGGTCGATACCGATCATTGTCAATAGTGATGTACCTGCACTTGATGTAATCATTTATCATAATTTAGTACAAATACTATCATAATTTAGTAGAGTAACTAAGACTGTTTTATGTTATATGTGTGTGTTCTTTAAAACACCAAAATGGATTGCCTCATACAATACTTTTTTAATTTGGATTTAATATTACAAAAGATATAATTAAGATAAACTTTGAAGTTTTATTTATGTAAGTAATATACGATAAAAATATGTACTTAAAACTTTCAACAAAATTTTGTGAGAATATCTTTATTAAAAATTGACCGCTTCTATGTATTTATGTAGTTGCTGGGCAACGGATTTACCTTTTTTAATAAAGTGAGTTAAGAAATTTTGTGATACAGATTCATTGTGGACCAGTGTAGAGGAATCAGCTAAATTCCTGTTTAATTTGCAATAATCTACTCTTATGATTACCTAATTATCTTCATCGCAAAGATTTTTTTCAACTTTCAAATTAAATCGACTAAACGTTTTTAGTCGACTATTCAACGAACACCTCTAGTATTTTTCAATAGGTTCTATTCAATTTGCGAGGGCTGATACTTTGCTTGCGGCTTTTATGTTAACTTATCGAACTTTACTCGAGCACAATGAAGGTTCTATCTATACTTGTATCCTGCTCGTTATGTTACCTAAATGCGTAGGAGTGAAAGGGAGTGGAGTTATAAAGAGTTAAATACTGGAAGTACACATTATGTAATGTTATTATACCTTGACAAGGCCTTTTTTATATGTTGCTATTCATTTTGAATAGTTGATCCTAAAATATTACTTCTGCTTTGGTGAAGGTAAGTAATTCAGAGATCAAAATTTCAAGATATAGTTCAAATTATCTAATTAGGCGAAATCAGGGTCAGAGGCCACTTATGTATCTTTCCATTTCTTATATCAGCTTTCTATATAATTATGTACTCGTAAGTCTCATTTCAGTGTTGTTATAGAAAAATGTTCTTAATTTTCGAAGTTTACATTCACCATCTTCATATTTCATATTGTATTTACAAGAACTGTTAGCAAACCAATATCTTAATTGGCACGTCACTATTCGTCACTGACCAGAATGTGGGTAGTTGGTAAAGGGCGTGGTATTTAGACGTGCACGGTTCGGTGAGTGCTCACTCAAGCATTAGCTCTCGCAGAGGACGGACGACGCGATCGATAATAATCTAGTGCTATTTGCATTCAATATTATGTGATCAAAGGCCGCAGATTCTCATTAGAGATCTGGTTTCATATTCAAGATATTCAGATTACTGTTATGACTATGATGTCGATTAATTATGTGATCATTGTCGATAGATGGTTCGGATAGATGGATCATTACAAATACTATACCTACATAAACCATTATGTAAACAGTAGGTACACATTGTTGCAAAATCGTCCGACTGTCACTGTTTCATCGAATTTGTTACTTATTAGGTCAAGCATGCTTTCGTGAATCAATATTATCTTATGTAACCATATAACCTCATTTGATATAAATAAACCGTACCAATATAAAAAGACAAATAAGTAATGTTATGCTGACAAATATTCGTGGTAAATATTCTTAGGAATAGCAAGCAAAGGGTAGGAATAGAACTTTCAATTTTTTTTTTTAAATGCTGTCATCATCATTCATCATCATTTCATAATTTCAACCCGTAAACGACCCACTGCTAGGTACGGGTCTCCTTCAAAGAATGTGGAATTTAGCCTACTATACCACGTTGGCCAGACGGGTTGTTATAGGGTTTGTTTCGAATTTTCCTTTTCTCGCAGTGCTCTTTTCTGCATAAGATGGTCCCTTAGTCTCTTAGTCGCCTTTTACGACACCCACGGATTGAGATGGGGTAGTGACATTTTTTATTCGTAATCCGTCACTACACGGACTCAATGCTATACATCTTGTTTATTTAGAACTGAATTATCACAATAACCAAAGATCCTACCAGTGGCGCAATACCACTGACGTATTTGATACAGAGACGGTCTTTTGGTTTATATAGTTACGAAATATGCAGAAAGTTATAATGACAGCAAATTTTTCATTCCATTATTGTATAAAGACTTCCAAATGTCTTTGATCTTATTGTGATGTCGTTAAATGATCCGAGCATCAATAATTTCTCACAAGAATCAATTTTCCCTATACATCTTTTACTCTTCTAATGCATCGTCTCCAGTAACATTAAGAAACTCGTATTTTTTCTATCAAAAGAGACCATTTCCTCCGTTTTTCCGACGAATTGACATCCATCGTTGTCACACCGAACAAAGAAAAATCACAGTACATTTGGCGGGAGCCAAAAAACCAAGTTATTTTAAAGCTTAGGACGGCCCAATCGAATTGCCGTTGTAGAACTTAAATTGAAGGTATTTTTGTGCCGGTTCTTTTTAATCCGACTTGAAAGTGACCACAGAGTTTAAATACTACTGTCGTTTTATCCTTTATATTTCAATCTTGAACGTGTACAAAATTATATTTGGAGTTGGTATGATAATATGACATTCTAATACCAGATTCACTGTATCATGACATGTTATAATGTGCTAGAAGCTTCATCATTCTAATAGATGAGACTCGATATATTTCTCACGTGTTATGACGTTTGTTAGCTGGTTTCAATAAGGCTTTCTACTAATTATTTTTATGTTTTAAACTTTGTATTGGCAATGTGTAACAAACCCTAGATAAAAATAAATTTAAATTAATAGATGTTATGGTAATCACTCCAATATAGTCACGACAGACCTCAATAATTTTTGTAATACTGGGTTTAATACCCGTTTGTAAATTAATTCAAATCAAAGGACGCAATAAAATGCTATTTGGTATACAATAGCTAATTTATTACTCACAAAATCTGATTTATTATAACCAATTATTATAATTGTGTTGTATGAAAAGTATATAAATTTGGTTGAGAGTCAATTTTTGGAGGCTCGACGTCTTGATTGCCCATCATAAACATGTTTATAACATAATCAAAAAACCTCTTCATTTGTGTACACAATTACCGAGTACAGCTCTTATCTTAAGCCAATAAAATGGCGTAATAGCTGTTTCCCTTCAGAGGGTAAAGGTAGAGTTTGTATTTGACCTTACTTGGGCCACGACAAGGCGCCACGCGCCGGGGTACCGCTTCCCCGCGGCGGCGCCTACCTACTCGTTACACACTATTTAATACTCTAACAACGCAGCAACGAGAGTCAATTTACATCGACACCATCCAACAACCGGCGTATAAACTAAAAGCTACCTTCAGCTACTGTAATTAGGTACATAATGAAACAATTTGTAATCGATCACGTTCAGTGTGCTATACTGCTTTGAAAAAATAGGCTTCAGCCTCAAGCCTTTAGGATTCTGTTTTGTTTGTCGTATAAAAACAAAAGGTTACGTCGTAGTGTGGGGGTTGTTGAGGCGTAGCTGTTTAGAACATAAAGTTGACATTTGCCCGACCGATGTTTTGTAAGGTTGTATGTTAAAGTTGGGTCGTGACGTGTGCTTTTTGTTATTTGCACATAAAACATGGTCGCTGCCAGTGTCGCAACTACGTATGCTAATGTTTTTTTATCGCATGTGCTCGGAATAGGCGGGTATGATCGAATTTATATGACAGTGTGATGTTTTTCTGAGGACGAACGAGTTTCTGTTACGATATTAGCTCTGGGAATGTTGAAGAGTATCTGCAGATCGGGGAGCAATCTAACTGGGATTTGTATGGATTGAATCTGTCTAGATAGTTGTGAACTTTCAGTGAAGTCACCCTGCCCAAGTTCATTACTCTCGCTTCGTAGAAAGGACATCTTTATTGATCAGTACGTGGTAGCAATATTATTCTGGGTATAGAAACAATATAAGAAAACATTTGCATTGCGTATACCTTGTCGCACACGATCACACAAGAATAAAAGATTAATACAGTCGAAGTTAATTTAGTCTGAAGATAAATTCACATTTCTCTGTGTTGTTTAAACAAATACCTTCATATTGGCAATACAGAAGACCTTTTTGGAAGATAAATTAAATTTTCTGTTGAGGTACACATAGTTTGTGGTTTTTTTTTTGCTTTTATAATTAAAAGTAAAGTAAATTTTGTTTGCCTTTGTTTTCAGAGAAAAATAATAGCATTATATCTACGAGCAATTTTGGTATATAGGTACAGTATACATTATTCATTTACAGTTACATTATAAGAACGGGATATTTTCTCAAGAAGAAATCCTCTACCCGTAACGCCATCTAGTAATAATTTGAGAAAACTATCACAATTAATCGAGTGAAATTCTCTCAACTCGATATTATTGAGTTACTAGTATCTCTACTACAAAATTGCATAATGCACTATTCTGTACTAAAATTGCTCTTACCAATCGAAGGATCCCTTTGTATTTCGAGCTAAGCTTGTTAACATAATTCAGCTGTAGTAATACACTATGATATTAGTTTCTGATTACTGAGCTGAGTAATGCCAATAATGTGCAATATAGCGGTAATGCGATATTAGCCAATGTGGTTGTGGTGACAAGGTATATATTAGAGTGTATCTATTGTTATATACAGCATATTGTGTTGTGTTTGGTTAACAATATTGCACTGTAATTATTATGCGGTTATAGTGTTAAGTATTTGCTGATCTGGTGACGTCATACTCATGTGCACATAAGTATTTTTATAAGTTATTTATTCGAGTATGAAAGCACGTGTGCAATTTATTTATGAAGAATAGTCACAATAGGATAAACGACAAAATTGAAAATAATATAAAGAGAAAAAATCAAAAAGTCGCTATCTCCCTTTTGTGTGTACAAAGCATTATTTATATTATTTTCCTCAAAAAGTATATTCGGCCATTATTGCTTAAGGAAGAGTTCAGGACAGTTGTAACTTTCATATATAGAACCTTAAGCTTTTTGTTCGAAAAAGTTTTGTATTGATTGAAACTGCGGACCGTTAGGTAAGTTCACGGGTTTTATTTGAAAGAAGAAAGTAATAGCCCAAAAAATTAAAATGGTGAAAAGAAATATGATTTAACTGCTAATATATAATAAAATTGGCTTATTTTGCTTTTAAATTGCCTTCACAAAACGTTGGTTTTGTGAAGGTATCCTATCTAATAGGCGTTTTGTGAAGGTATCCTATCTAATAGGTGTTATAAATATGATCGCTGCGATTTCCAAACATTTGTTAAGAATATCAGAATTGAAATTAAACTTAAATTATTCATTATACTATGTAGTCAAACTCAAATCTTTTTATATCATTTAGATCACATACATGATACTTATGAACGTCATAAAATGTACATTTAATATTTCATATTTAAATTTAATTTTATTCTGTTATAACTGTTAGCGTTACAAAAAAAGAAACTCGATTAACTTTAACGACCACGTCTACCTACAAAAGGAATTCCTACGTCACCATTCCGAATTCCGCTCAACGCAATAAACACGATAAATAGGCGATTTAAATTAAGCAAGAAATATACGCCAAGTACACGGACGAAATGAAATCCAAGCTTATTAATGGTACGTATAAAATGTAACTTCGTTTTGAAGAAAACTTATAATCTGAAGGCAGCAGCGGTCCCGAGTGGGTGTTCTATCATAACAAAAGGGGAGTATCTTTCCAGCGAGAATGAATAATACCTACATAACGCGACCGAGTCGAATATCCTGAATAAACCAACGTGAACGAAAATGATTTGCAAAGAGTTAAAGAAAACAAAGTTTTGTACTACGAATTTTAGTTGGATTCTTCAAAGATTTGGTGTTATTATAGTCGTTTATCGAGTGCTAACACTTAAAAAAATTCTACTAAACACTATTTCGTAGACGTGCATTGCTACAACCGCTACGCTTCGTAGCTGCGCTACGAATACTATCTGAAATTCGCCCCAAAATTTAGTGCAAAACCAAATTATCGCTACATACATTAATTTTCGAGGAAATTCGAAAGAGATTACGTAATCGCACTTTAAACGGCTATTTTAAAAAGTGCCGAGTAATGTTTTCGTGTAGAACATGTAGGAATATTGTCAGATGGCTCCGCAATTTGCTTGTATTATAATGTCATTTGCGCGTCCTCGGGTCTGTGTGGAGCAAGATGTTTTGGGGCTCAAGTGAGAATATGGAGAAAGCGAAATACCGTTTTATTAGCATTACAGTACTGAGGAGATTGTTAATATAACTTGCATTCTTGTTTGCTACGCATATTTCTCCATAAATTCAAACTTGTAACTTCATTTCGTTACACGGTCGTTTATCAAGTATTTTAAAAGTTTGCTCACAAATTACATTGAAGAAAAATGTTTTAGCCTTTTCTACAAATCTGTGGAATAAATTGACTAGGAAATGACGTCACGCAATCGTGGAGCACGCTACTATTATTATATGAACTTGCCGGTAGTTGCGTATTGATTTGTTTCATAAAACATAAATATTAATTCTGTGTACCTACGAACAATTAATTATACACCGTCGTTCTTGTCATTAGAAATTATTGATGTCATAAGTCATTACCTAGCTTGAAAACATGCTCAGTTTAAATACAAACTAAAATTTAATTTTTTTAAAACGGGTCTATATCTCTTATGCACGTAGTAATTGCACTGATCGTGGTCAGGGCTGACTGCAGACCGTGACTATCCTGGGTGCAATTCGATTGAAAAGTCGAGCAAATTAGCTAACCCTGCATACGTTGTTCAGTAGTTCTGCCATATAGTTTTCTTTTTAATTGTAATGAAAAATACTTTACCACCTATTCTCACACCTCATTATCATTTCCACCTATAAACGTCCCACTGCTGGGCACGGGTCTCCTCCAAAGAATATGGAGGGAATTTAGCTTACTATACCACGCTGGCCAGACGGGTTGGTATAAGGTTTGTTTCGAATTTTCCTTTTCTTGCAGTGCTCTTGTCTGCACAAGGTAGTCCCTTAGTCACCTTTTACGATACCGACATAACTCGGGTTGAGATAGGGTAGTCACATTAATTATTCTTAATTCGTCACTACAAAGACGTCTCATACCTACGACATATTAAAAAATAAACATTAAAAACATAAACCAACACGAGATTTTTATAAATTAGATTTATTAACCCTTAAAATATTACACGTAGTGAAGACCGTTTTATGACGTGTGCGCCATAACTTGTTTAATTAACACTTATTGATATATGTTCATAAAGTAACTAAAGTAATAATATAAATTTCCATTGTTCACAGGTAAGCAGAAGACAGAAGTTTCTCAAGTATTCCTTTCTGTTTAATTAAAGGAGCGGCGTTGAAACAATCCGTTTGATCAAAAGAATTCTAACAAAGGAACTGTTTTCACGATTTGTTTAAAGTCAGCCCTTTTGTTATGGTACTTGAGTTTGCCATTGCAATTATGTTTAAGGAAAAATGGTAAGTTATGTACTTATTATGAACAGGAAAATAACCTTTATTTATATTTTTACCCTCAGTTTAACTTAGACTCACAAAAGCTATTTAGTTCGCTTAAATATTTCTGCAGTCGTCCAAAATCTTTATATTTTTAAAATTAATCAATGATTTATTAAAAGTAATACTTATTTAAAACTCATTCACAGAAATAACTGACTGTCTAAACTCACTGCGTGTTAATATAAAAAAAGAAAATAAAAGAAATAAAATTTAGAATATGAATTGAAAACATTATCGTAACATTATCACAAATCCACGCCAATTTCAATAAGCAGCAACCGTAATAAATCCACATTGATGGTGACCCTAGATAGGATCCCGAATTGTAATATCGCAGTAGAAAGTTTGCGAACTTTCGTTGTACTGACTTTGGCAAAAAATATGGTTACACAAAAATATTGTACACTTATAGTATTGTACCTCTGTTAAAAAATGCGTTAAGTGAAAATGAGTCTATTCAGCAATTTTCAGCTTGTATTTATAGTATTAAGATTGATAAATGCAAAGCAGATTTGATTATTTTCAACACTTTTTCTTCAGACAGTGTGATAACATGTTTTATTAAGCCTTAAATTCGTTGTTTGCGTCTACAACTCTACAATCTAGGCTTGGCTATTTAAGCGGGATTTATGCCTGTGATATTCAGAGCGGTACTGTAATTCTAATTCGGTGTAAAAAAGGTGTGGAATTTAAAAATGGAACGCGAGTACGATTAAAAAATAACCAAAGCTGTCTGCTTTGTTATAATAAATATTTTTGCAAATTTTAATATCAACCCAATGCTACTGTGCTGATAGTTCCGAATTTATTTCGCTAAGATCAATTTAAAACTTCTTTGTGAAAATGTATTAGTCTTACATCTGTTCTCTTCAACAGAAGCGACGTACATATTTTGTAAAGTAAACACACAAAGGTCTTAAAACTCTTTTACCGACCGCTATACCAAAAAAAAGAGTCCCTCGCTTGTCCATAGTGAGAAACATAAAGCACCACCTCTTTCATACCTATACATTTATATATCGCATCGCCAATTTAAAATAAGAATAAGTTGAGCTTTCACTGTTCGGTAATTTTCATCTTTTGCTTGCAGGCATAAGGTGCAGAATTGTCAAGCGACGTTTTTGAAGTTATAACTCTTTCCCAGTACAAGTATATACGCGTCTCTTTCACTCATAAATGTAAACATATTCCGTTGTTTTTTATGAGTTGTTATGGCACTTCTATAGCGTTCCATATGCTCATACTGGTCGGCAGAAGATTACGCATTTTAGATATCATAGTCACGCTATTGTAGGGGAAAAGTGTCTGTAAAATATTATGGTGCTACGTTCCATGAGAAAGCATAATTTTTATTACTGATCGTCGAAGGGCGTACCTTTGCATATTTCATGTTATTAATAAAATATTTATAGCGAGTAAATTTTAAATGAAATAAGAAATTCTCTTTTTAATTAAGTTTTCTGAATGAAAGTGAAATAACTGTTCAACTATTTCGTTTAGAAAACGAAAAAATATATACAAAACCATTTTTGTTGAAACTTTCCATGTATTTAAAAAGATTTTCTTAGTTTGTTTTACAAAGCAATAAAACTTTTTTTTGCCAAGAATATTTCATGTTTCAATGTACAGTAAAAAATCGCTATATCTACGTACCAACGTTTTCACCTTTCTATTTAATTCGTAGACGATATTATTACCTAACTTATTTAATTAGGAGTATGCAGTACAAATAAATGCAATTCGAGCTCCATTAGCAACACGTGGCGCTGTTAGGTGCGATTTCAAATATTTTATTACGAAGTTGCATCCCCTCCCTTTAATTAAAGCATTATTCATACTGAGCGAGCGATAAGTATCTAGGAAGGTAAGTTCTGAAATATTTTTTCAAAACTCACCCTTAAGTACTTATTGGGGTGGTTCTTGGGACTTTAGGGGAGATAGCAGCATTTACGTTATTTTAACATAATGTGTGACTTACAAAGTGGCTTACAAAACTCTTGTTAATTGTGAGTCACTAACTTACATCAACAAGAGTTTTATAAGAGATTTTAATAATAATAATATTCTACCACATTCACACAGCGCCAATCTATAGTCTATCTCTAGCGCCAAATTTAGTCCCAAAGTAAGCAATTATATTTGCTTGTGTTATGGGTACTAAACAACTGATATACATATTATAGATAAATTACACCCAGACACAGAACAAACCTTTATGCTCGTCACACAAAGATTTGTCCTGGGTGGGGATCGAACCCACGACCTCCGGCTTAGCAGTCAGGGTCACTAACCACTAGACCAACAGGCCAGTCTTTTGCTTTACAATTGAAAAATATTAATCACCATTAATTTGAAATCATCATCAATTCAGCCATACGGCGTCTGCTATTGGGCGTAGGCTTCACCAAGAGATTTTTTATAATACTTGTTAATTCTGTAATTTTATACGCAGCGCCATCTAGCCTAAAGTAATCTAATATAAGCTTCTGTTATAGGATCTAGACAAGTGATAAACATACAAACTATATTTAAATACATACATTATACATAGAAAACGCCCAAAACGTGCTAAGAAAGTTGCATGTGACTACCAAATTATAGCAAACTAGCTTCAATAAAAAAGTAGCCTATGTTTTATTCATGACTATAATTATCTGTGTCCCTAATTTCATACAGATCCTTTCAGCTGTTCTGCTGTGATTGAGTAACAAATATTCATCCATACATCTATCCATCCTAATATAAATATTTATAATATTAGCAAAATCTCATCAATAATGTCATAAATATTTAAAAAAAAAAGAAAATTATTTCTGAATAAATCTCCTCACATTTTCTTACTCAGATTTATTATGATATTTTTTTTTAATAATAAAACCTATTATTATTATTATTCTTTACGTTCACTAACTATATTAGAGCCATGTCACCGCGTGTACAAATATGAATAGACCCTTATGAAGCCGTGTTGCATCAAATCTCCCCTCGGTAACTCCCTTGGGCGTCATCAGGCTATTACAATGAAATAGGAGGCAGCCTTATCTCGCCAGAACGGGGTGGAATAAGCAAAACAAATAGCTTTTATATAACTAGCTTTAAAGTTAATGGGTTTATGCTTTGAACGAAAGCCTCATTTGTCGCGCATGCTTGATTTTTATAATATTCTCATTGTGGTTTTACATGTATTGCTTTCTTGTTTTTGAAGTATGATGAATGCGTTTATCATTCCTACAATTGTCTCGATCCCCAAGATAGAATCATTTATTTATTTGACTTTATTAGAAACGATATAAAAACTACATCAATAAAAAGTAAAAAATCTTATTGTATTATGTTAGGTGAAAGTTCGTTCTTACACGCTTGTAGCTTTTTTCATTTTACTTGTTTTTAATTACCTATACTTTAGACTGTGAACTTGTTGATAAAATAGCCACAAATATTTAATTACAAATACACAAAAATTGTCGACCGACATCCAAAATCAGTATATTCGATAACAACAATAAAAAAATTACGCCAACAATAAAATCGCCATAAAGTCTACTTGAGATCGGAACTGGCCTCGTCATCGCCACACATCGTTCCAATGACAAATGTGTCGGTGACCGCGCCATGAGCCATCGCCAGACTCACCTCGATTAATGTCATTCGACGTCGATTGCCAGATATATGCCGATAGCTAGTTGACTCGGAATAAAATGAAAGCATTCCGAATTTCGGAATCAACCAACCGTTTAAATGATAGCCTTGTTTATAGGGGATGACGTTCTTGTAGTATATATATAGGCTACAATCAAACTCGAACTCATTTTGTATATTCGAGTTTAAATAAATGGTGCCTTTTTCACTTTATTATTACCAGGAAAATAAAAATCAGATTATTGACTTATTCACCAACTCGACCAAAAGAATCTCGTACCTGTGGCCGACTCGGGCTGATAACATATTAATTATTATTATATTGTGCCAAGATACACAATATAATAATGAACCAAGGGGTCACTTAGAGAGAGTCACTTAAGTTATTTTTCGTATCTTGTATTCTTCAACTCGACTGATAGTTTAAATAGGCACTATTGTACAGTGAAGTACAAAAGTGGTTCGTTTTTAAACAATTTTTGTTCTTTTTGTACTCGGTCGAGATGATGAATGAACAAATTCACAAAAAATAGCTCTATCGACTAGACCTTCGTTCGAGATGCATTATAAAAAAATTGGTAAACTTACCTGGACGTACGTGGACGAGTTTTTTGCGATCGAGTTGTTTTAGCGGTCGAGATGTGAATAAGTTATATTATTATTGAAACAAAGTGAATTAATTTACCAGTTTAAATGTGTGAAAAGTTTCACCGTGATTTACATATTTTATTGACTTGGAAATAGTACCGTAGTGCATAGTTTAATAATAAAAGCAGTCGTCTCAACGTTAAATAGTACAAGTTCTTCGGCTTATTTGGAAAACAAAGCCATAGTTTTGATACATTTTATTACTGAAATTGGCTGACAAAGTTTGTCCTATTGTTGTGAATATCTCAGTTTGGCAATTATGTCGCTTTTACTATTATATTCGTAGTTCAGAGAAGTTCTGTTGCCGAGAACTATGACAAAGAAACCTCTGTTCGGTTTTTGGCTGGGATTCTACTTATTTGAATTTAAATTCGGGATTTTGGGTGAATTTCGAAGTTTTATTTAGTATCACAAACATTTATTAATTCATATAATTGTGTACGGCAACTGGCAGATTATTGGAGATCGCTAATGTAACTGTGCTCTCTAAGATCTTCTTTTGTACACAATTTCACACAACAAATGATTTCGATTAATTTACCAGTAAAGTTATTTCTTTAAAAAAAGAAAGAGCTAAATAAGTTAAAACCATCCAGTAGCTTTTACGTAGAAGAAACATTCTCAGAAACGAACATAATGTTAAAATTCTTGCTACAATTACTAACGTTTTGAGTAACTTATTGATATGGCACTAGAACTTATTGATATGGCACTATCGCTAATTTATCGGCCATTTCATCAGTATACTTTATTCTAGAACATTCCTCTTAAAAGTAGAGATCTAATACTTTTAACAAAACAATTAACACATCATATTGTACATATTGTCATTTTAGTTCGAATATAAGATCGCCGGGTCTGACTGGATGCGGAAGGCGGAGGATCGAGTGTTATGGCGCGTGTTGGGAGAGGCCTATGTCCAGCAGTGGACTGCAATAGGCTGAGATGATGATGATGATAAGATCAAAACTCGTTTACTTTGTATCTGATTTAATTATTTGCACCTATTATATATCGTACCCCTGAAGGAAGAAAACGTTAAGTCTAAATGTGCATTCAGCAATTTCCATCTTGTATTTATAGCATTAAGGTTGAAAATTGTGAAGTGGATCATATTTGTAATATTTCTCTATGAAGAAACAATATACAAAAAATATACAGCTATAAAAATAATATTGAATTTGTATAAAAAAAAAGTATGTAAGAATTGACATTGATGTTTGTTATCTAAAGGGACAGAACAACAAAACTAATTTTCTGCCGAATTTCCCATTGCAAAAACGTTGTGTAAGTGAGGGGAGTGGGGTTCCGCAGTTGAAACGACAGCCCGTCCCGAGAGTCCGATTACAATATACCCTTGGTACTCGGCAATCCGCTGTGACTACTCCGGATAATATATTATGTCTCTCTGTATATACTCGTAAGTAGACGTCTATAATAATATAGTGCTTTTTTCTAAGGGCGTAAGCAGAATTGTTTGCCATACATTAAAATATTGGGTCTTTAAACAAAAGGAACTCATAATGTGTATATAACGTTACAAATTTAATTTGGTTAATTGCCAGCTGAATCGTGTAGAGTAAAAGATTATTATTGATTTCCATTTATTTATTAAACGCATAAATAAGTACCTATACTCGGTTTGATTATGGATAGCAAATTGGCCAAAAGCATTTTGCCTACACTAGAAAGTTCTGACGTCATTGACAATCAAATCGTATAAAAATAGAACTCTTTATATAAACACAATGAAAGTACGAGTATAGATGTCTACGTATGCGTACACAAACTAGTTCCAGGAAATATTCCAAATTCGAATAACGTCACATTCGATTTCTCGAACACAAATAATGGCATGTATTTGTAAGAACTATAACAAAAGACTATTCGGAAATTGAATATTTGTTTGAACTATTTGAATATAGAATAGGTTTTGATTTCACGTGCATTGCGATATTCTTGTCGTTCTGTAACTCTTGTAATGTTTTAGGTTCAGTTCAATAAAATAATAGAAAAGACAAAATTCCTATAGGATTTTTTTAGATAATATACCAATTCCAAACCAATTCTGAGCCCTGTAGACCACTACCGAGGCTGTATCATCACAAAGAACAGTGACGCAAAAAAACTATTTATAACCAGTTGATACACGAACGATGACGTAATACCCTACAGTATTGAAGTTCCTTCATTCATTCTTCCTTTCTACTCAATATAAAAAGAGCAGGAGAGGAATAGCGTTGAGACATATATTTAATATATTCAGAGGGTAACATGACTTTTGATAGGATGTAGTGTGACGTTTTCCCCATGGGCTGAGTTATGGATGGATGTTATTGATAGCTGGTCCAATATATTTTGTATGTATTGAAGGTAATGTTGTGGAATAAATTCTTATCTGAGCTGTTCGGGTATTTGTTAACAGCCGTGAACGGGTTGAGGTATATTACGGTTCATATTTTTGGTGTATTTTTCGTTTTTTATATGGGTAATTTAGTCGTATAGTTTTTTCAACTTGTAGGTTACTGAATTACAAAACTTACATGCTTCATTTAGTATATAATATAGATACATTGTACAACATCAGTATTTCGTTAGCTATGTTTTATTTCATGTAATAAGGGGAAAACCTATTGTTATTAACTGGGACCTATATACACTTCCATGATGAGATTTTTAGCCAAAGTCACAAGTCACAGAGCCAGTCACTAAATATACTAAAGTAAATAAAGCAACTCTAAAGATTGACTGAAATGGCCTTCCTCTTCAGCCTATTTCAACAATTGACCGTTTTCTCCTTTAATTCCTTCCATTTTTCCAGGATTGACTGGTGTAGACCTCCTTTAATTCCTTCCATTTTCCAGGTTGCTGGCAGTGACAGTCTAGTTGCTGCCCGCCACTTTATTGATGTCGTGTTTCTACCTCATTTGTGGTCTTTCCAGAGGCCTCTTTTGACCATATGGTTTATACTCTAACAGCACTTTACACGACGGTCTATGGCCTTTTTATTTATCGTCGTTTCAAATGTAGTCTTTAAATTGATTTAAAATTGTCAATTTACTTTATTTTTTAACATCTTAACTTAAATACCTAAATGAAATCACGATAAAACGCAACAACTTCCCAACGAACCACTTTCAAAAACCGACAAAGTTATTTTTCCCGCAAACGAAATGTATCTATAACCTAAATAAGGTTCATTTTACTCACCTGTACCGTAAAATATCCTACATTACTGCAAATTGGGTACACTCGGCCCCCAACGTTTGGGGGGTTACGTAACCTAATAAAATTGGCAAAAATCCTGCAGAATAATACAGAAAAATGCTACCCTAACAGTGTAGAAGAGTCGGACCATTAATCCGTAATGTAACTCATTAGGAAATAGTCGTTTTCTTATTGTGCCGTAAACAGGCTATGTGATAGGGGGAATTTATATTCTACCTGAAGTAGGAAGTACTTGTGTTAGTGACTGAACAGCGTTAACAATAAAAAGACTGACGATAAAGAAGAGTGTCTTTTTTGTTAAAGTATTTTATGATAAAGAAGGCAATGCATCTATTTGATTGGTGGATTTTGATATCGTTGTCAAATGATTGAACATAACATGAACAAAATTCACTTTTTAAATATTGGGCAACGATATTGATTTCCACTAATAGAATATTTTGCGAGTAGGCCAGAACAATGAGATTTTTGGTGAAATTGGGACCAGACTAGAGCAATGAATGTAATCTATTTAATCTTAAAACTATTACATTGCTAAAACTTTTTGGATAGTGATATATTAATGTGGCGACATTAGTTCTTAGCCTGCAGATTCCAATTTTAAAGCGGCGAAAGCGAGGGAATTTTTTTTTTTTTTTTACCATTATAGACATCAATTGGATGCGCTAATCATAGGTCTTTCAACACTAATTTGGAATCTTCCACTTCAAATTTTATACACGGATGAAAATTTCATATAAATCTATCCCACATCATCTATATGAAAACTGACTGTAATTTCATCTAAAACTTCTTAACTACCCTCAGGATAACTACAATAAAGTTCATGTTTCTACTGTCATAGTTGTCAAAGGGCACAGTAATTGATTACCACTAAGGTTTATGTTGGTTTTGCCCTTTCGTAGTTTAATAAACCTATAAATGGATTAGTACAATGCAATGTAATTACTTTCTAGCTTTAGCGTAGCCGTATAATTCCCAATATTATTATTGCCTGAGAGGTCGTTGACTCTTCTTTTATGACGTCAGGAAAGAAAGGCTATTGTGGTATTGTCGGCAGGCTGGCAAATTCGCTGTTTATTCACGGCATTGGACTTAAAAGCGCTTTATTTTGATTTATTCTTCTTTTATCCTGTATTATAATCGGCTTTGCTACCTCATTTGGTAGATTGCATTCGAAAGGTGTTAACGAGATATGAAATTCGTATTCAGTCGATGGAATTTACTTGATGAGAATACATTGTATATAAACATTTGTGTTATGTCATATCGTGTTTGTGACAAGTCAGTGATATAGAAATATCCTAGTATTGATAATCTTTCAGAATCGAGACTATTATAGATAATTCTCTCATTCTCTTGTGTGTTATAACTGGTATCTTATGGTATAGATGCGAAATTAATGTTGGGTGTATTTGTCTTTTAAGTTGTAACCGATCAACGTGATATTTTATTTAGCAATAGTTGGAAGGTTGGACACTTAGGTTTTCCAATTGTTTCGCAGTTATAGATAGCATTCAAGATTTTGCAGGCTTTTGAACAGGGTCGTCAATACTCAGAAGAGTCTTTAATATAATATCTTTGAAGTTTTACGAAGGAGTTTGTGAAATATTAACTGGCTCTGAGAAACAAAATTTTAATAACCTTGCTTCTAAGCTAACTGAAAGTCTTAAAATTATTTTTGATATTAAATTTTGAGTCATTCAAAGTATAACATAGCTAGACCTTAAACTAAATAATAATACTTACACTATGTCCCTATTTTATTACACACATTAAACGATGAGGACATTCATCGTGATAATTTCAATGAATCTTTTCTGTGTATCTTGTAAGCTTTTGCTTTGCGTGATATTAGAAATATAAGCTGAAACTCAGCTTGTCAGCACAGCCACCAACCGATGTAACCTTGTCGAAATGTCAAGAAAAATAAGATACCTGTCGCGTGAATTCCTTGTTTATATTTTCTGTGGCACCCTATTTTTTTAAAACTCATAACATGGTTAAGAAATAGACTACAGTAAGGGGTAATAAAATTTTCTATTACATAAAAACTTTCATCACCATCATATTAGTCTAATGACGTCCACCGCTGGACATAGGCCTTACCAATTTCAGCGAGCAATTTTGTGCCGCCTGAAACCAACTAACCAACAATAAAAACTTTACCTCTTACATAATATTAGTGCAGATAAAGACCCATCGATAAGCTGCACCATTAGAAAAACAAATGACGTCACGTTTCGACATTGCGTCTATTACGTAACAAAATGCTAATCACTTTGAATAAAAGAGCTCTTGACCCGTCAAAGGTTTCTAGGTTATCGAACAATAGCTCTCCTAATTGGCTTTACTCTTCAGGGCTGACCTATTAGCTCCCCTATTTATATTCTAATTATACTCATACAAAACTAGTTTGAAATCGAAGCTTTGTTCCAATTGTTTTGTCTGGTCTGTCCACAGTCGAAATATCATTGAGTGGTTCCATACGGTAGTGAATTATAGGATCAATCACGCAGTGAGAGTTTTGAAGCCGCTTGCCTTAGCGCATTTTGATAATTAAAAATTAGGAGTAGGTATAACTAATTTGTTTTACTCATTAAAAAAATATCGTAAATATTTGTATCACACTGATATCAATTTTATTTAAAACAAATTCATTAAATATGTTTTATGTGTTTTGTGGAAGTGGCAACCATACTTCTAGTCGTTTTCACTTCTCGAAACATGATCGAAGTTCAACCACTGTTGGTTATATTTTCTCTGTGTTCTACTCTTTCCTCAATAAGGTGTGAGGTATAGAATGGTCCATCGGTGTTAATGACACTATCTTTGTGGAACTGGCAACGTTTTTGCGATGCTTGTGTCGGAAATGTTAGTACCTAATGGTGCCTCTGTTTTTCGCAACATTTTTTGTGTATTTGGTATGTGATGGGTGTTTGCTTGAAAAGAACGTTGTGAACATTGATGGTATGGATTGTATCCATATTGTATTTTGATTGTTTGGGTAAAATGTTTTTTTATTTTATTATACCTATCCCAGTGATACAAGTAAACCTACAACAACTTTCTGTTATTAATATTAGAATTTGTAGCCTGTGAGATCGAACCCACGGCTAGACTGTTAGAATACTAGAAAATACGTGCGTTGACACGTTCTCAAGCTAAAAAAATCCTTAATCTAATTTAGCATTCCTTTTATTCCCAGAAAAACGAGGAGAAATTTATTTTATACACGTTTCATGCAAGAACTATTCCATATGTGCAACCAAAAAACAGGCGTCTATTTACCTCGGTATATAGAGGGAATGTAGGAACAAAAACAGAATCCGTCATTTCATATACAAGTGTGAGCATAATATTCATTCTCGCTATTTCGTTTGGAGTCATACATAGTCAATGTGTGACGACCCAACCGGACCTTTTAGCTGATGAAACACAAAAGATTTTCAGTGTAACAAGTGCAAATTTTATTGTAATCATGTGTTTATTCATCGCCCGAGGGTCCAAGAAAAAATGTATAAAGCGAAATTAATCCCGCTCTTTGATTTTGTTGCCGCTGCGTGAGTGCGCCTTAAAATAGATTTTTGTGAGCAAAATTTATTAAATTTCGGTACGTAAGAGCTTCAATTTTGAGTGTAGAGATTGCTTGCAAAATATTTTATAACTCCGAATTTGTGTTTAAGGTTTGCTTACAAAATATTTTGTTTACTACTAGTTGCTTATAAAATTTGAAATTTGTGTTTTATAATATTTTCAAATACTTATAAAAGAGGCTAATTAAACGTACCTGATAAAAGTTCATTATTTTTTTTTATACGACGTCGGTGGCGAACATTTCGTTCAACATTGTAAAATTATAATTGACACTGTATTGCCTTGTTCACCTCAATAAGACTCAGATGTAATGATAAACTCATATATTTTCACGTATACCAAATTCACACAGCGCCATCTAGTCCCAAAGTAAGCAATTATATTTGCTTGTGTTATGGGTACTAAACAACTGATATACTACTTAAATACATTTTTTTTTTGTAAATACATACATATTATAGATAAATTACACCCAGACACAGAACAAACCTTTATTCTCATCACACAAAGATTTGTTCTGAGTGGGGATCGAACCCACGACCTCCGGCTTAGCAGTCAGGGTCACTAACCACTAGACCAACAGGCCAGTCCAAATGTATACCACGAATAATGTTCTAAGTTTCTGTACCACGAATATGAAGAACATTCAGTATATACAGAAACATTCACTAGTGTTGGCAATACTATGTAATGTTATTATTATTGTAAAATATGCTGCGTTTGTTTTTGTTTGTTCCAAACAAACCGCTGGCGATATTTACAAGGAAAACACACATGTGTGTATGTTGAGGCAATCTGAGTCACAGTTGCATAGTGTCTCTTCATTATTTCTCAACCCTTCCACCGTCATCCATTAAAGGAAAGAAGAAAGGAAAGTGGAACGCGTATTTTTGTCTCTTATCTTTCTTTTCAACAAAGAAACGCCAGCATTGGCTTTTCCACTAATGAAACCTTTTTCGGTTGCAACGACAACGGCAATCCGATAATGAATCGTGAAAACTATTCGGAAAATGTTTTCATTCGCTCTTTTCATTCGATTAATTCTGTTTATGTTTGCGACGATTTTTGATTTGATGACTCGACTGTTGGTTTCATTGATTTTGATGATCAAAACATATAAGACATGACAATGCCAATATACATAATATATATATTTTTCTTTTTTTTAATATGAGACTTGTTTGTCCAATAACATTACAATCTAGCTTATGGGCTAATGAGTAAAAAAAATTAACCTAAATTCCTATATTAACATAATTCTAAGAATGCGTCCGAAATTATTAAAAATTTAAATTATTTCGAAATTATTGTTCGGAATTGTTCACTACACTAACTCAAATGGTTTTGTCCGTTTTACATAACATATATAAAAAAGCTAAGCCAAGCTGTAGAATGAAGCAGGCTAACTTTTACTGTGTATATCTGACTTTATATTCATAGCCTCAAGGTATTTTACTTTAAAGTTAGAACATAGTAATATCATCCCCAGAGTGTGATGTAAAGAAAATTTATAACCATACCTAGAGAAGCAATTTCCAGTTACACACGTAGGTTTAATGTTCGCAATTATGTACGTCGCTTTAAAAGCATATTAGTTGGTACACGCCCGCGAATAATGTAGCTATTAGCTAGATAAATAGTGACGTAGGTAACCGGCTACGGTTTACCATCTACGTATTGTCGTAGACAATTTCGTAGACGGTGTAGCAAGTTGCTACGAGCGCATAATTTATGGCTTTTACACATTGGTTTTTTTAAATTGGTAGACGTATTTGTTGGTATAAAAAAATATTATAATAACTTTTTTACAAAAGGAGATTGGCAGAACATTTAAATAGTCACTCATCTAATAGAATTTTTCAATTTGTTTGCCACACTTATTTTAAACCATCATGAACTAAGTCACTAGCTAAAACTAGGCTTATAGATAACTCCAACGTATATATAACTAAAAGTATAACAAAGCCCGGATTGTAAATTACAATCATAACGCGTTTTGAAAGCGTTAAGAACATGCTTCAGACTGCCTACTGACATATAAACGATAGTACCTACAAACTTATACTAGTATATGCCTCCAGTTTAATAAACTAAAGGCGGGTCGGAAGCTTGTTCAAATGCATACATTGTTGCGACGGATTCTAATTCAGGACTTATAAATACGTATACATCAGTCCCCTATCACCATGGTACTAGAAATGTTAAGAGACAAAGTTCGAAATAATCCTCTTCAATAAGCTTTTCTCAATCAGTGTTTAATCGTGACGTCAACGTAAACTAGAATTTGTATGAAGTAGGAATGACGTGATCTAGTGACAATATTTAAATATACAATTTTTCCTTTAAAAAAAAAGTAGCGTTGTTACGATTGAACGCGATTGCCACTCGCAAATATTCGCACTAGGCCCTCAGAAATGAATAAGAAAAGAGAAATCACACCTCTTTTCTCGAACATTTCCACAAACTAAACCAATATTTCATCGTATCTATCGTATATAATACTATCGTTTTCTACCATTGTCATGCATAGCAGCCTATTCCGTGATTGTATTATTATTTATTCATTTGAAAGCAAACATGGCACACTAAGTGATTACAAAGCGATATACACGATGTAGTTGATATGTAGCTACAATCACAACTATGTCAGTATTTGCTGAATGGGTTACAGTTTAAAGGAGAAGCGTTGTAGTTTTAAGGGGAATATCGCTTCGTTCCGCTCCGCTTTGCTGTAATTTTGCATCTCATAAAAGAAGTAGATAGCTTGGGCCCCAAGTCTGCCAGTTTACGAATGGATAAATGTACCATAATTGGATCTCAATAGCAGTTTTATAAATGTTGGAAAATTTAAATATGCTCGTTGAATATAATACATTTATTCAATAAAATATTTACACATAACTTAAAATATACACAGTTAACCTATTTACAGGAAATTCCTATAAAAAGAATATCTGATTAAGATCAGATTCCTGAGGAAACGTACCCAAAAGGCTAGCTACATTACCGCGTTTGATAGCAAGGCTAATGCGTTGCCCCAGGTAGAGGCCAGCCCTTGGGTCATGTGATACCTCAGAAACACGCTTACAAATTTCACGATAAAATTTGTGTTGTAATTTTTTATATGTTTAAAACCGATATCAATATCAACTAAGTCATATGTCGAGATTACAAGTGAACTCTCAGGGAGAGCACGATATGTCGACAATCAGACACAACAGGTGTTATGTTTCTTTTTCGAAGAACGACTTCAAGGCTAGTGTATCAGTTGTCACTCTCCCATTGCGCCAACGCAGTCTTCTAATGAGATTGATAACAACAAAAACTGGAAATTTATAGAAGTGAATCGAGCCGCGTTTCGTTTCTGAGGAATATTCGAGTATAATTTTTAATTCGTTCGTGGTGCGGGTCCCAACTCATCATCTGGAAAAGTTCCTCAAAGAAGAGTTTTGGCCGAAAGGTGTTATTTATCGTCGTTTTCGCGGCAGATTATCTAACACAGTGCAGCGTAACACGACGCCGACATTAACGTGTGCTTAGTCATTAAGTATTTATAATTGTATGTATGTTTAGAATAAGGTGTTTATAACTATGGAATGTAAAAAAAAATATTCCGAAATAAATGATTATTATATTATTATTATATAGCTCAAAGTTTTGCTTTTGAGGTGAAGTTGGAGAGTGCAACATTTAAAGTACTTTTTCAAATTCTTGAGAAGCACTGTTTTATATGTCAATATTTTATATAAATTATCTTCCTTTCTATGAATTGGAACACTGACTATCATATAATCTACTAATAATAATCATAAAATCAGTACATCATAATCATGGCTTGAAATGCACATTTCTGGAGAGAATTGTTATTTGATAACCAAACTGCATTTAATATAAAAAATTACGATATTCAATTATAAAATATAAATATGGCTATTAAATACTATACTAAAATATGGATAATAAATACTAATAATACTAAAAATAAACAGTAATTACGCTTTTATGAACTACATAACAATGGTAGCGGTGGATTAAAACTTTTTCCTTTCATAGACTCACGCTAACATATTTTTACATAGTAAATACGTGCATAAGTTGCATGTTTTAAACATAAAATTATTAAATAGCTGCATTATGTTCCATTTATTTATAATATTTCAGAAAATGTTTAAAGCTGTTTTAAATACTAAGCTTAAACTGTTTGGGAAAAAACTTGCCTTACCCAGAGAAATTTGAGAGTAGATGTGAAGGCAAATGTAATTTGTATGTGTTATTTTTCTTTGTGTCTCTCGAGACAGTATCTGTTTTATGAGTACGTGTCATTAGAATTTGTGATGCCAAATAGGTCATATAATTCAGACTTTGTTTCAACCAAATGTTCATGTTCTGAATAAAAATGTCATTCAATTTGTGTCAGAAAATACATTCTTTTGAAGTCAGATAATTAAATATTAAAAAACTATCAAACATTTGGAATTTGTTTCATAATTCTCAGCCTAAAACTTATGCATTGAAAGTCGCATTTATGAAGAAAAATGTTCCATATATTTCCAGCATACGACACAATTAGCTCTACATAAAGGGCGTGGTTACGCCATATTTTTACTCCAACATAGGCTCAAGTTCTTCTTTGCTAAGGTCTGAGTCGAGTAGTGGTCTGCAGTAGGCGTGGTTTTTTGCCCCACTTTACGTTATTGCCTATCTGACGACACACAACGGATTAAAACCTTCTTGGATACCGGACTCAAGATTTTATCCGTGAAATTATAAGTACGTATAAAAATAACTCGATAGAAAAATTTTAAAAAATTAAATTAAATTAACTACCTCATGATGCATTGTATACACAGAACTTAATGGCATTGCACTGTCCAATTAATTAAATATTGTAAATATGGTCTGCCGTTCAAACCATTTCAGACAGCAATTTGATTGAGTACTTTTGAGTAATTTAATTTGAATATTTTTATAAGCTAATAAATACAATAAATTTCACACTACCCATAACGGTAAAAAAGGTGTTCATAATTTTTTTTTTAATCCGGAAAATGGTATAAACTACACTAATAAATTTCATTCAAATTCCCGTCAGAGGTTAGATTTGCAAAGTTTTTTAACATCGGAGTTTAACATAATGTTATTGTAATTATGATAATAGTAAATATTACTAAGCAGTAATTAATGCACATCGAGTACTAACCCGATAGCTACTTGATCAGGTGAATAGCTTCGGGGCATTGGGCTAAAACCCTTCATTAACACGTTCCAATATATTACGTTTGTAGCGATACCTACTTAGAAGGTCTATACTGAATATAATTTTCGACTTGCAGCTGGTTCTTTGTTAGCAAATCATCTTTCATCATCATCATTACAGCACGTTCCACTCCTGGGCACGAGTCTCCTCTAAACATGGTGGAGGAAATTAAGCTTACTATACCACGCTGGCCAGACGGGTTCGTATAGGGTTTGATTTCGAATTTTCTTTTCTCTCAGTGCTCTTGTCTGCTTAAGGTTACTCCTTTAGTCGCCTTAGACGGATTGAATTGTGGTAGTTATGTTATTTACGAGTTACGTATTCTTAATCCGTCACTACACGGTTTAACCTGCCTGCTAAATAGTTAGCAAATTCCCGTATAATAAATGTATATAGCTGACTATAACATAAATAAATAAAGCACAATATAGGTCGGCTGAGCGTGAGTTACTGTCCTTACACTTTCCTTATTCCTTACTAAATCTTTATTTATTTGAAAACTTGACACGTATTTCTTTCACTTCATTTCCCTTTATTACATTCCTTGATAAGATAATTCATACTTACGTATGCGGAGAACGAAAGGAGAATTTGTTTATAATATCTTCAGATTTTCATAGATTTAAGAATCAGAATCAGAATGAATCAGAATTATTTTTTTTCAGAATCAGAATAACATTTATTTGCCTACTTTGTGTTACAAAATGTCTCTGTGGCCTGTGGGCCGTGCAGAGGTCATTCAGCTAACTTATGTCCTAATGGATCTATGTTTGCTGTGATTTCTTATTTGCAATGTGTGAGGATTATACAAACAGATTACGTGTTTTATTTATGTTGTGTGCAAAGTTGTTGAGGATAGCATCATTTTTATTTTATTTTAAGGGGACGTGGAGCCTTCGTTTTGTCGGTAGGCCACCGCTTGTATCCTTTCCGTAGATTTAAGGCCGGCTCCGAATTCAGTCGCCGGTAATATTTTCATTGTCATAAGAGCTATCTAGCGAAGGGAATACTTAGTTGTTCTGCGGGGGTGTTGATGAGTGGGTGCTTGATGTCGTATCGGATTCCGGCGACCCACCCTACAAAGCGAGATGTTGCTATACAGAAGGGTTTTAGCAGTTATGCAATCTTCGAGCAAGCAAACCGCTCAGTTTCTGAGCTCTCGAGAATTCAGAGGGGAATGTCATTTAACCTCTTAAAAAAAGGACAGTTGAATTAGTGGCAACCCGGCAACGGCAGTATTTGCTGACTGCAACCTCTATACGTTACTAATGCTGATGTAGCAGCCATCTTGCCACACATGTGACAATGCGGCGAAGCATTTGCAATATTACAGTACATGCACACACATGATCTAAAAATATAAGATGTATAGCTTATTTATTATTTAGAAAAAATGTAAGTTAACACTATAATTTTCAGTTTCTATAACAAATAAATTATTTTGATTAGATTTGATTCTTAGTTATGTAGATTTTATTCCTTTTTTAAAAAGAATGCTGAAATATATTAAATAAAATAAAAATAATTTAAATTAAAAAATATGATGATATCAGAAATCATCGCCGAACAACTTTTCCGAACTCAATCTTAATACTTGTCCTCTTACAAAAATAAAGTTTCAAAAGAGTATCTACACAAAGAATCCTATCTTAATTAACGATGTTCTGATAAAAGAAGAAAAGGGGATATTTTATAGAAACCCCGTTCATTGTTCGCCCTTACCTATTGTTTTGCAATGACTGAGAATTTTCTAGTCTGCTGGAATCGAGATTGGGTTGTTTGGCAATATTACCGTCTTGTTAGGATTAGGAAATAAAGAAATGTAATATTGGAGCTTTTTCTTTAGGATTATTATTGATTGTGGACATTTATATTATTTCTGTTATTATGTCATGTGATTACTAAAGAAATGAATTATATATCTCAAATTCAAATTTCAGAAAGCCATAACTTAGCAGAGAATTATTTTATCTGAATAATGACACAGGAAGATTCTTCAGTGATTTTTTATTTAATTGATTTTTTATTTAATTTGGCAATAGAGCAAGTAATTCTGGTATTTGGAAGTATTTAGGTATACTACCTTACGTTTTATACCTCGATTTAAAAGGTATATTTTTTTAAAGGCTTATGATAGACGTTACCGTTACTCTTTATAGATAAATCAGTTTTAAGATATCTGGCCATTTAGTTCTTCAAGTTTGGCTATTTTCTGATTAGATAGTTTTTTTTTGTGGTTACTTCTTCATAATTCTTTGTGTAGGTAGGTATATAACATCTATCTCGATAGCAACTTTTTTCATCAAAAGTAGATCCCAAATGTTTTAGGTCATAGATTTAGGAGTTGATGACTTAGTAATCGGTTTAGGATGAAACGCAAAAAAATTTGGCCCGTTTATAAAGTTAGATTACTTTGATTTATAGTGAGATTATCGCGTGAATATGAGACTCCTATATTTTATGACTATACATTAGGCTAGTGTTTATATTTTCAGTGTTAGTTTTACGTGTATATATATTTCTTCATATTACATATAGATTAGTATTTATCATTTTATGATTACATGAAAGATAAACTGTACATAAATATTTATATAAGAGAATACCTAAAATTCCAACATTGACAACTGAATGATTACTGCATTATTTTCACTCGCGCTGTCTTTTGCAATGTCAAATAAAATCACGGCAAAATAAATATAATTTATTGCTCTAATATAACATTGGAAACTTATAAAATAAACATTTTAAAACATTGAAATAAGGTTCCTGCACGATGAGAAACAAAATACGACAGTTAAAAACAAATACGGCGGGTGTGTGGGTAGAACAAAATTTTGTATAACTTGCTCGTGGTTGTACTAAGTTGCCGCAAGAGAGACGTTCCAGATAAAAAGTTTGTATGCCCGGATCTACCGCGGCGGGCTCGAATCGAATATTGTTCTTGGAAAGATTCTTCGTCGCGAAGCTGTTACGAAGTGCTAAATCTCTTTAAGTTTAAAGAATATTAATGAGCTCCTTACGGATGTTTTCTTGGGCAGGCTCTTTAAGTTGTTTCTAAGAAAATATTTGATTTTCTGAATGTTTTCATGTAGATTTTTGTTCGGCTAATTGAGTACCTGATTGAGGAGAGAAAAACATAATTTACTCTCATGAAGAACTTATGGTGGGACACTTGAGGAAAGTAATAATTAATGATTAACAATCGTACCAAACACACTGGGATCTTTTAAAATTGAGTACACTTAACATAACACTAATATTTCAATTTTCAGAGCTCTAAAATGAAAAACCCGTAAAATTTTTGTACCATTTCGTGCCTGAATAAAATTTGTCTTTTTCTTCGAAAATAAAAGTGCAGGTACATTATGATGCACTCATTACCATTTGACCCCTTTCGAGAACTCGACAGATATTTCAGAATACATTTTCCTACGAAACACGGAGTCGGAATACGTAAAAATGAAGTGTGGTATTGTCGTGTAGAATAGAGAAATACATTTGGCATATTGTACTTTGGAATACCTGAAACAAAGGACTTTTGCAGAAGCAGTTTCTGTTTTGCAATGGAGCTTATTCTCATATGAAAATATAAAAATTTTTCTTTAAAAATTTACTATTATGTGAATTTTGAGCGTGAAACTTTTGCAGAATATGTTCGTACAAAATAATAAAGAAAATTGTAATAGTGTACAATAGAAACATCTAGTGGTTAATTTTAGGAACTTTCGGAACGGGTTGCGTTGCAGCAGCTGTTGCAATTACATTTATGATTCGTTAATAAACTAAAAGAGGCACTTAACTGTTTTGTAGTTCTAGTTATAATTGAATATCATTCGCTTCAAGGATAACTTTGTATTACAATTATAACATTCAATTAAATTATAGGATTCTGTGTATTGCTATTTTTAAGTTTTATCACTATTCTTGTGTCTGCAATAAAGGTGTTCAATTGCACATAATTAACATGATGAACATCTACGATTTAAGATTTCGTCTTCAAAGCCAGACAAGAGCTAATTTATTAGTCTCCAAGCCTATCTGATTCTCCATAAATTCCTGTAATAGTTCCATTGAAAAGTTTTCATTTGATATTTCATTTCGTGAACAATTTTATTAAGAGCAGCTCTTTCCCATTAGTCTTGTTTCGAAAGGTATTAACATTTTTATAGAAATTTTTCTATGTTATTTGAAGGACACTAATTAATTTAAAAGTAGCTATGTTCTCTTTCTTGAGGGTTTTTTTACGTTATTATTTGAATAACTTCTTGCTCTTGAGTTGAAGTTAATCAAATTATTATTATTATTAATTAGTTCTTATAAATTTTTAAGAAGACTTATTTCTGCCACGCGCTTATAGGCCTTAGATGTTTCATAACTCAATTGCTTCTTTAATAAGTGGACTATCTAAGATAAAAATATTTGGTAAAAAAAATTCAAGTCAAGAAAAGTCAAGTAAAGTCAAGAAACTTAATTCGCATTATTCAAAATTTAAGGTCTTTATATATACTTTTTACCATTCAGTATCGTAATTTTTTTATGAAATCAGCTCCAAAATTAATTGATTCATGTGGTTCGGAAGGAAAATTACGATCTGTTGAATTGACGATAGATTACTTCAATTAAGGTCAAATACAATTTTCTTTATTTGTTTATCACGTCTTGCATCATACACAAATGATCTTGGTAAAAAAACAAAATTAAACAAAAAAATATTAGGCTAGGCATACAATTGTTAATTGGTCACCGCAGAATATGAAGCAAAACATAGACAATAAAAGTTAAATAAAATCGTTTTAGTAAAATTGACAATTGTCTATCTGTTTGTTATACTTTCACGGTTGAACGACTGAACGGATCTTATAGAAGTTTGATATAATATATAGATAGTAGAAATCTGGGAAAAGGACATTATACAATTCTTCAATCACGTTTCAAGCGAGTGCTGTAGCTAGCTGTAGACAGAAGCTAGTAGTACTTAACTAACACTCGTACAAAGTAAGACTAACAGAGTAATGAGTACGCTACCATGAAATTATGTACCGTCTCCCTTCCACATACACGAAAATAGCAAGCGCAACAAGGAGAACAATCTTCCAAGCTACCGATATAAGTTTACCTAACCCCGGTTCACTTCGATCTCTGTTGTTGTCTTTAGATAGCCGATAAGCTAGTCAAAGATCTCTTAAGCTGCTTGAAATTGCCAAATGGATTGGCCACTAATCTCAAATCTACTAAACCAAGATAACGTGGAGAAATACGGTTGGATTTTGGAAGGAAAGTACCTATCGCATGGCACATTGATATCAATTTGCTTACGAAAATATTGAGTAGAAGTGTTTCGTTACCAATTTTATCTCAAATTTATGAGATTCACGATTAGATTATTATTTTTGGTAAAATTTATTTAATATTGGCTTCCATCCGCAACTTCGTTCGTTCGACCTAAGGGAACAACATTATCGATCGGAAATAATTATCATTACTTATGAATATCCGTGTGAATACATAATGTCACTACCCCATCTCAACTCGTGGGTGTCGTAAAAGACGACCAAGGGAGTAACCTTATGCAGACAAGAACACTACAAGAAAGGGAAAATTCGAAACAAATTCTATACCAACCCGCCTGGTCAGCGTGGTATAGTAGGCTAAATTCCCTCCACATTCTCTGGTGGAGACCCGTGCCCAGCAGTGAGACGTTTGTGGGTTGAAATGATGATGAATTATTATAACGATTTTTTGATTTTCAAATTCCTTCAATCAAATTTTGGGTAGATTGTATATTATTTTGAGTTGTTGTATTTATTCAAATCTGAACCTCAATTTTAAAGTCAGTTAAGAAACAGTGCCCAAAACATAATTTTATGTATTTAGATAGAACACAAAGGGAAAATGAAAGAAGCAGTAACACAGAATATTACAAATTGTTACACAAAATATCGAGCATCATCGATTCGCAATAGCTTTGTCCCTGTATAAATAATGTAGTCCAAGGATCACTAGTTTACATAATAGCTTCAGAAGCAGCCTTATTTAAAACAGCTATTTTGTAGGATAGTTTGAACTTTCAGATAAATGGTGGTATTACATTTTATAGATGTGTTTCTGTAGTAAAACATTAAATTGAATATTACTATATATTCGAAAGATGGTAGCATAGCGTACTGAGCCTGTACCTTTAACCTGTATTTTAGTTTTGATATTTTTATGAGAGGGAAAATTGTAACCAAATATTTTTTTGTAATTTATTTCACAAAAGAACGCTTTTATCCTGCAATCTGAATACCAACTACTTAATGCATTTTTAAAATGGAATCAAGATGGTTTCAAGAATAATGTCTAAGTGAAGTTTCTAAAAGTTCCCCCGTTACTCAAAACTTTTCAACTAATTCAACCAAAAACCATTTTACGAGTAATCATAAATCGTATAAACGTTGGTATAAGAAGAACTTCTGTAAGAATGTGCCTCCTCAAACGATTTTATTTTATAGTTCGTAAAATATAGCAATTTTCGAGGTGAATCCGATTTTTTATGTATTTAAGGTGATATAATTCTGAGCCTTTAATAAAAAAGCTTTATCTTATGCAATTTTACGATACATTACGTTTTAATGGTAACCGAAATTGCTGAGTAAAACCACACTTAATCTTTCATTTCTTATATGGAAAATAAAGAATGAGTGACATTATGTTTAATACTATATAACAATGAGTTTATATAACAAGCTATGTTACAAAATGGATAATCAAAGAGAGGCATAGCAAGATTTGGCAAACAAATTGATCAGCCCTACATTATTTACGTAGTGGTGTGTTTTTTATTGCATAAAATGATAATCGCAAATTGAAAAAATATGGTCATTTCATTTCGACTTCAATATCAACCGACATACTTATTTATTGGGCAATTTACGTGTAATAATGTTTGTATCTTAATTTATCAATTCAAATTCCTAAAGCAGCCAAAACTTTTACTAATATTTTTTTAATTTGACATATAAAATAACTAAATAACTCAATTACTAGATAGCCACAGTGTGACGCATTTCAACGTTAATTTCAGGGTATTTTCACCGCGTCCGTAGCTCGTAGGTTCGGTAACACACATAATGTTATGACATAATCCTAACTCAACTGTCTGTTTCACGTAAAACCTCATACGTTACGTTATGTATGTTAGAAAAGTCCCTGTTTTCATAACACGGTGAAAAATGTACCAGGCGTAAGAGAATGCGTAATGTTACTGAATTCGGAAAAGTAAATTATAGTCGAATCTCATGAAAAGGTAATGTAGTTGTAAGATTTATACAACCTTGAATATAATATGGAGCTTTTTCTGGAGAATACACAAAAGGAAAGAAAGGAATTCTCTACCTATGAAAAAAAAATCTCTTAAATTATAGCTTCATTAATAAACAGAATATTCTTGTTCTTATTGCAGCTGTCGTTTTACATAGTCAAATCAATAGACCTTTTACACTACGCGATTAATGATTCAATCTGGAATAAACAATGATACTAAAATGAAATTCTCATCATTTTGAATGGGTGCATTGCATTAATGGGCTGGAATAATATAAATCTAGCATTAAACTGATACTAGAGGTATAGCAAGTATAGTAGCTAACTGTTACGTTAAAAGTCATAAAATTAAATAATTAATGTTAACAGTTAATATGTAGTTACAGTTTTACTTAGTAAAATAAAATAATAATAATAATATTCTACCACATTCACACAGCGCCATCTAGTCCCAAAGTAAGCAATTATATTTGCTTGTGTTATGGGTACTAAACAACTGATATACTACTTGAATACATTTTTGTTTTTTTGTAAATACATACATATTATAGATAAATTACACCCAGACACAGAACAAACCTTTATGCTCATCACACAAAGATTTGTCCTGGGTGGGGATCGAACCCACGACCTCCGGCTTAGCAGTCAGGGTCACTAACCACTAGACCAACAGGCCAGTCAGTCAATAATTAATGTTAACAGTTAATACGTAGTTACAGTTTTACTTAGTAAAATAAAATATTTAAAATATAAGAGCGGTTATGATATTGAAACTTGCAATGAATCATTATTGAAGTTTTAACAGACTACAGTAGGTTTATATTTATGTTCTTACGGCAAGTAACCAACTACGTTGTTTTAATTGAAGTTATCTAAGTTAAAGTGTAAGGAATTGTAATTCCAAGAAAATTAATTGTGACACCTTTTATACTTCATCTACATATAGTATTAATATCTAAGTAGGTATACTAATATTATAAACCTGAAGAGTTTATTTATTTGTTTGTTTGGTTGAACACGCTAATCTCCAAAACTACTTATTAGATTCAGTTATTTGAAAAATCCATTTTGTGTTGGATAGCCTATTTATTGAAGAAGGCTAGAGGCTATATAACATCACGTTATGACCAATAGGAGCTGAGTAATGGCCAAACGAAGATCCACGGGAGCGAAGCCTGGGCGAGACCTAGTCACCATATAAAAAAATAATAAAAAGAACACAACCTATAAATGCTGACTTGTCCAGTTGGCATTGAAAACGTTAGGAAGTTAATAGAGCAGGGTGAATCCTCCATTTGTCGGACAGTGGTCGAAAGTGTAGTTATAAATAGCCGTCAGCGAGAACATTTTTCAAACAGACTCAAGTTTTGCCGTACATTTGTGGTGCTAACGTGAAAACGGGCATAACAAATAGCTACCATCGACTCTAGTTGTAAATTCGAAAGATTTAGCATCGCATCATTTGACTTTGAACAAATCATTGTCATTTGTTTTGTTTAGTAGTTTAAATGGAGTAGTTGATGAATAAGGCTAGGGGAATTTAGTTTAACACGTGTATCGCGTGAGCAGTGAAGGGTTGCTATAATGTTGTGGGGGTGCGTTTGTTCATGGTCAATGCGCGTGTTTCGCCAATGTCGCATGACCGCACCCCTAGGTTAACTAAACGGTCTCCAGTTTTATTTTTATTTTGAAAAGAAAGACCAGTGTCTTATCGTTGCCTTTTTATGGCCAGTGATTTAATTTTATTTTTGTTTTATATTTAACTTAAATGGCCCGTGTATTTTGTCTCGAAACAGTTACTAAGTAAAGTTTATATTAGGGTGCTTGCAATGCTTTTGATACTTTATTTTTATGTCAAAAATTTTGACCTGATAAAGTGGTAAAACGTATGTTTACCATCCTGAATTGCTAGGTTAAGCTAAATTGTATTTAGTTTTTCGGCAAAGACTTGTCAATGGATCGTTTCAAAACAGAATTTTAGTTAAGATTTGATAAAAATTTAAAAATCTGTGACAATAAAACAAATATATATACAGTCTTCTTATATATTATATTCTTTTCTAAGATACTTTCAAATTTACATATAAAGAGAGCAGCTAAAGAAATTGGCAGAAAAAAAATCAAATCACTATTTCCTACGTGACACGACATCTCAAAACATGCAAATCAATGGTTGTCTTGAGAAATATTTTGTTTATATTTTTCCTTATACATCAACATAAAAATGTAAAGTGAATAAATTGTTCAGACATATTCGTCTCTTGTTCCAGGTGAGTGAGTCAATTGGCCCGACGGTACGCAACTGGGGCGCCCACCCTATTGTGAAGGTATATAGGTAACAGCCACAACTGTGCTACAGTTGACAATGAAAATCGATATAGCGGAATAACGTATACAATGAGTTTGATTCTCAAAGGACATAAGGCACGTTTTATTGGCAAGGGAAATCGAACATTAATGTTACCGTTGATACAGGTAACATAATGTCGAAAATTTAAAAAAGATAGCGAGTATTGTATATTCTCATTTTTATGTGTACAGGCTATATATATAACTGGTTATAATCATATGGGCCTTATAGTTCTCGTATACTTAAAAAAAATAACTTTAAGGTTATATTCCTACTTTAGTCTTATTCGCTTTCACACACAATTAAATCACTCTTATCGTACAAGTAGTACAGGTACCTACCCCCTAAATTAAAAGACCGTAAGTGTCAATTTCGTTTGAATTGTGGCACGTCCTTGAGATATAGTTACACAATTTCTCTAGCATTCAAGGCAACGCAAATAGGACAAGGTATAGCCAAGGTGAAACCACTCAAGGTTTGATATTCTTGGTATCACGTTCTGTGCTAATGAATTGTAGCTAACATTCTAAGGTATTTGTAGCATTGTGGTACTAAGTTCTACGATGCGATCTTCGATGTTAAGCAACGTACAGCAAGGTTGGTCGGTGGATAGGTGACCGTTAGTGTGGTATTTTTGCTCTAGTGTCTCAGACGTCAAAATATGTTAAAACGGGCCACACACATCCCTTAAATCAGAGGCGATATTGGGGCCAGTGTTGCCAATCTGTGTTGTAAATCTGGTTTCTAAAGTAAAAAATCTGTATAAATTTTAATCAACTAAAATAAGATGAATGCATGTGGCAACACTGGCCCCGATATGGCCTCTGATTTAAGGGCCGTGTGTAGAGTGTCTAATTCTGACTTTAATCGCGGTCCAGGGACATGGCTGTGTTCTCTTAGCATTGAGTATACAATGCGAAGAAAACAAACAACCCACTGCGTGAGAATCGAAAAGGAAAACGAAAGAGATTGAGAGGAAAAATTGGGCCTCGGGCATTCCATACTCGCCGGACGAAACGAAACAGCATGTTGACTGTTAGTTATGCTATCGTCAATATTCTATAATATAAAAATAATAATAATATTCTACCACATTTACACAGCGCCATCTAGTCCCAAATTAAGCAATTATATTTGCTTGTCAAAATCTTTGTCTATGGGAGTCTATGGGAGGGTCTTTTCTAGACGTGTCGGCCCATTCATGCTAGAATGCAAGCATGTCAGCGAGGCAGTAGTAGCTAAATCACTGTAATTACCAGTTTTCACCATCGGAAGCCATTCCCTTCCACACATATGTAGTGTATAAGTTCGTAGAAGTACGTTCAGTAAATATACAACTCGACGGAAATCCAATTAAAGTTGCTGTCGACCGGAAATACGCGATGGCTACGACATAGGTCACTTCCGTTCTGAAAATTACATCCCTAATAGTTTTATCCCTCGTAAAGGCTGCAGGTTTGCGTAAAAATAAGTGATGTGGGAGTTAAGGAGATACCTAACCAATGACCGAATACAGAGTGAATTGGATTCTTAAACATACTAAAAAGAGTGGTGTGGGTTTCATAGCAGATCTTCTCGTAGCTTTACCCGGTGTTAGTGTGCTTATTTAATGTTAATGTTTGAAATAAAACCTTCACTGTTAAATTTATTAATTAAACAAGTAAATACATAATTAAAACAAATATATTAACCCGACTGCAAAAAATCAACAGATAAGCATCGCACTAAAAAGACCGAAAAATGATTGTAATTATTATTCCTGATTAAATACATATACATAACATATTATTATGTAATATATTTGTAATCTCCATTTGATTCTCTTTATTTTGATACCCTATTCGATACGATTGGTTAAAAAAAATGTTAACTAATTACAATTTGGCGCCAAATATCCGCCATTTTGTTTATTATTATTACTTATCTAAGGACACTTGGGTTTATGAGAAGAATCAGACGATACCTTAATTGTCGAAATTCATCCAGCCGTTTGGAAGAAACGTGGGAATAAAAAAATTTACATACAAGATACGCGCGAAAAACAATACCCGTCCTGACAGTCGGGTAAAAACTTACATTACACACGAAATTTAACAATAAATTATGTTCAAATAGTCACGTAATTGTTAATTAGGTTATGTCAGAATGCACTGGGCGCTCCCACCTCATCTGCATCATTATATTTACATAAATCACTTATCTAGCAATAATATTATTAAAAAAAAACATTCGCCTCTGATACAAAGTAGGTAGGTACAAAGTTGTACATTGTACTTTGTGCTGTGGTTGTTGCTGACTGTACAACCAGCTAGCGAACTGGTCGTAGGCAAATTGGTTGATATTACTTTTTTAACTTAGGACTCTCATAAGTTACATTGATTTTATTTCTTTCTATACTGATATTTGATGTAACTCATTAAATCATTGCCATCATAATAATCATCAGCAACCTATTACCGTATCACCGCATCAAATCGCGTCACAATCACGTTCGCTTTGAATCACTCACGTAGAACACAGGGTTACTCATCGACACAAAGATAAACCACAGAACAGAGATCTTATTGATCTCACACAAATGTAGACTGTCTAATTGAATGACTAGAATAGTAGAAAAAGGCGTCTTTTTATCGATATTTCACACGAATGTTAGCATTATCCATACGTCTATCATTTATCAATTTATGTAAAGCAAATTAAAACATCAATTAAATTGACTCTTATCTTAGTGTACTTAAGAGTATTATGGGGTAAAAACCCAATAAGACTCTAAGCACACCAAGATTACGACTAAAACGATTGAATTTAAAACCGTATTTCGAACAAATTTGCTCGAATTCTACTTACCCATTGCAATTTACTGACAGTAACAGGAGAATTGCAAGGTAAACGATCCAAGCATGTGAAATTCACCTCAAGGAAGCGTTTCGAGTGCTTAGTTGGTACTCGTAATTGCTTACTGAGGTAATAGGTAGACACGTTGAAAGGATAATCTACGGAATCACGTACTATGTAAGCTGTACTTCGTATACAAAAGAGCTTTGTTTCGTTAGAGCTAAGGAAAATATACTTTATAAGCCTTTATTTTAAGCACTATTTTGCTAATAGTAAATAAAAACAATATAATGGTTGTTGTTATATAATTATATATGTTACAGTCAAAACTCTTAACCAGTCAAAGTAGTTTTTACTGTCTTACATCAGTCAAAACTCAAGTGGTCGGAAATAACTAGTTAGATTATGTTAGTTTTTATATTAATTATAAAACCTAACCTAACACAACCAGTTTATGTTACCAGTTTTTTTTTTTTTTTTTTACTTTTTTGCTTTTGACTGGTTAAGAGATTTAACTGTAACATATACATATATGAGAGTCGCATGTAATTCCATGTTCTATATTTGAATGGATGAAGAAGCAAACAATAGAATAATCACAAATTTTATTGCGCACGCTGCTTGCTGCACATTGATCAGTGGTCAACATATTCACGCTATTTTCATCTTGTGTCGCTTTATTAAAATACAGAGCCTGAGTATAATATGAACAGTCCATATTTTTCTTATAGTGTATCTTCTTATTACAAGAGTAGAACGTGAATCTTTTAACGTCTTAAAACGACAACCAAATTCGGCTTCGTTTAATCGAAACAATTTTCACGAGCAAATCATTCCACATCACTAGTTCCCCTATTAAAATCTAACCCCATCTGCCTTCGACAGTTACACGGGTTTTTTCGATAACCCAGCAATATCGTGAAGCATCCAATCAATACGACAGCCGCTCCGAAGTGATTGCTGTTTTCAATCAGCCGGGTTATACGAGTACGAATACGACATTTTTCTGTGGTCGTATGCAATTGTACTATATATATAACATGTCTGACATCCATTCGGATGTTTTAGTAGATTGAAATGTAAAATTGTTTTGAAGTTAGAGTAGTCTGGGTTAGATTTTGAAACAGTCGCTTTTGATTAGCGTCCTTTGAAACTTTTGATTTTTAAAGATTTATCCCAATGAGACAACTGATCAAAAATACAATTAATAAACACGAATCTAGATTCAGGAAAACCCTTTTCGAAGAACATTATACCTGAAACCTTTTAACAAATTTCGTCTTACTTGTGGTTATTAAAATGTATCCATTACCACAAAACCTAAATACTCAAAAAACACGATACCTATTATTAAAAATATTATAATAAATAAAATACAATATACCTATTACTAATATTATTTCGAATAAACTCAATATTCTGCTGATTTCACTAACGGGTAATATAATAAACGCTGACCCAAAAATCGTTGTATTCAAATCAATACTCAACTCAGAGCTCAGTTTATTTGCACTACCATAATATTAGCACACAATGCCCTGTGGCACAACACTAATAATAGTATCATATTCATCGAATTCACTGTTCAAACTTAACTATTTTGGTGTAATCCCCAACAATGAACGTCCAACGTATTGAATTAAATCGTTCCCGTTGTGCGTATTCCACAGTAAATAGTAGGAATATTCAATTTTATCACGAAGCGTAAAGGCGTATTATTTATTTCAATAATATCATCTACGTGCCTCGGTGACTGCAATGAATATGATGCTATTAAAGTCCAGTACACTCGTGTTTCTGAATATTATGAGCTGAGTTTAAAAAAAAATTACTTTCTTAACGTAAGAATTAGAGAAACGAATGAACAGAACTGTTGCTTGATTTGTTAAATAACGTGGAAAAACCCATACATCCTGCCCTTTGAAATGTGATATACTTACGTAGTTTTTTTATTTTATTAACGCTGTTCTAACAAAGTCAGGGTTCTTTATTTTAACAACAATAAAATTAGGTAACGTTCTAAGGAACTATTAGACAATAGTCACACATAAACTTGCTTGGATCGTTACATTACAGCTGGTCACTTATTACCGATAAAGCAAACAAGTTTAATGTATTTTTCTGATTTTATAAAATTTATTTTATTTTGATAAAATTAAATAGGAGGATTTTCAGAGAGATCCTTTGAAAATATATACTTTAACTTCTCGGATGATAGTAGCTCACTGACGATCTCACATTTTCATAAAAAAAAATATGTGGCGTTTCGAAAATCACTCTAGCGTGTCACCGACATCATATTGCATAGTACGAACATTGAAGTACGATGAGAGTTTCGTTCGGAAATTGCATCGGGACGTTTTGCTCCATTTTGCCCCCACTCGTTCAGAAACGTGCGCTAATTGCTTGCAATCTATTGCTTTTTAATGTGTTTGCACCAATCCAGAGTTTTGTTTCGATTTATTTTTGTGTGGACGGTGACTGTAATTTGAATTGTTAACTCTTTATATGCTCACGGGATTTGTAATTGATGTTACGAGGATGTGTTGTTTTAATACAGACACTTTGTTTCTGTGGTTAAAAGTTTTACAATACAATAATAAATATTTTAGATTTACGTCCAGAGATTTAATTAATTAGGTAAAAAATTGTGTTACAGACATACATAATTAAAATTCGTTACATAAATTTAAACTACAAAAACGTCGATTCTAGTTTGAATACAATATTAAATGAATTATAACTTTTATAAAAAAAAATTACAGTAGATTGTAACAAATAAACTATTTTTTTTTAAATCTTTATGATCAATTTAATCTTATATATATTATCTCTTTGGCACATAAAGTCTAATAAATGTTGCTAGACCGCTTTTACACAGCAATGAAAATTCTGCACGAAATTAATTTGTGCGTGTCTATGCACGTAATAGCATGTAGTGTTAGCCTCAGATAGTTATGCCGGTTGTAGTCTAGTGTACCTACGCTTGTACGACCTGTTAGAGTGAATGAACATGCAATGTCTGGCTCAACACGTTTCGTGAACGTCGGAAACGACGAGTATTTCACTGTTAGCTACGCTTAAAACGTTTAGAAGACAAAGCATTTTCTATAAGAATAGTATTATTCGTAGTATAATATTTAATATGGCTTTTATCTGACTGTTTTATATTTATTTTTATTTTTCCCTTTTAGGCCTGGTCTTATACATATGATAGTGGACATTTAGTTTTGTTTCATCATTGCAGTGTAGTGGGAATAGTAAAGTCACCATTATATCTAGATTTTATTAATAATAAATTAATTATACGTATATATTATTTATGTATCGTATCTTAATATGTATTTATGACGTTTTGACACTGTTCGTTCTTTTACACTAAAAGAAAAAACAAATCCACGTACGCACATTAAATTGCTTCTATTATACGTAGTAAAATAAATTTACACAAAAATGCTGAGAATACTAAAACTTTATTGAGCGTTCACAAGAATTTCAATTTAAATGAGCACCTGCTATACGAGTAGTATTATTAAATTTAGTTTTCCTTCTCAAATCTTTTACAATGAGAACGTGACAACCAAAACAAAAAGTAAAACAAGAGAATACGAATTGCAATAGAATCACGGAACTCGAAAATTGGTTTTCGCCGCAACGCTTATAGCGGCTACATATATTGTGAAACTGTAGGACAATGTGCACTACGTTAAAAAGAAAGGACTATTTCAGTACAGTGTTTTGTAGCTACCTCTTTCTATAATTTTCGTACGAATGTAGTGACTCAATATGGCGTGTTTTCTATATTTGGTGCAATTATTGAATTTCGTAAACCTTTAGGAACTACTAACACTAGATTTCTTGATAGAAATGAATTGATTGATGTCTTTGATGAAATTTTATTACATTCGTACTAATAATATTTGTTCTTTAACCGACGTTCTAACATTTAAAACAATACGTAATTTCTAAGTGAAAGTTTCGAATTTTACGATTTGGCAAAAACCAAGCTATTCACCAATCCTGTTAAGTTGTTCTGTACAGTACCGGCTTAAATTATAATCCATTTTTTTGTCCATCTAACTTCTTCAAACAAAAATATTTTGTCTGCTCTAAGTATATACTTTCCCTGAGGTATAAATATGATGCTTCAATAAACCAAAAGCAAGCTCCATATACCATTATGTATATCAGGCCTATATAAAGATTACTCTAAGAACACTGATATAAAGCTATTAAGCACAACGTCCAAATAGCTCGTCGTTGTGGATAAAAAGCGTTATAGCAGCCGTAACGAGCGTACATTGCACTGAATGGTGTGATTACACGCGTAAAATAAACGGTCTTGGTTTTGTTATGGTCTCGTATATATAGAAGAGTATTCTCAAATTTGCCACTTATTCTTGGCTTTGACTAAAGATGTTTTGAAGGAAACAATTTTTAATAAGTCTGCAATGATATTTTATGATATACCACGAACATTGATTGTCATAAATTGAACCATTAGCTACTTGAATGTAACATAGTGTTTGTTGAGTGTAACATATAATATTTAAATATTAAAATTTTCAAAGAAATTGGTAAATTATCAGGCAAATTTTTTAATTTGTTTTCATGCTAAGTTCAGTTTTTATTCTCCACTGAAGAAGCAAAGAAATGAGGCCTATTCGTTCTACGAGTAAACCAAATTGCTGTGATGTTTATGAGACAAAAATATATCTATTACGTATATATGTATATGTACTTATACAAGCAATTTTTGAATTGACGACATCTATTACTTAAAACACACAAAGTTTTCTTTGAAAGCATTAACTTATAAGAGTATAATTAATCACCATTATAACGCCTAAAGTCACCCTTGAAATGTTATAAAATTACAAGATTAATACAATAATTCTTAAGTTGCTTGCCCTTAAGGCGTAGGTTGTACGACCTTTCGACATTCAGACACCTATGCTATTTTCATCATAAGTACGTTTACACAAAGTTTCCATAGTTTCCCAACGGTGAGTGTGTAACTTACAGGGGATCATTGCGATTGTCTAGACAGTATTGATCAACATTGAACCCCTGTGCAATGCACTGCTGGTGACAGCGATGAATCACCTACTAAACAGATTATGGGTAATTACGCTGACTCATTTTAATTGCTAACGCCGTAAATTTTTGTAATGGGCTTTTCATGTGAGTGCCCTGTTTTGAGATGATCGTTTTCAGTTTTAATGACTGTGGTGATTATTAAAATAATTGGTTTTGTCACATATTTGGTATATCAAACAGTAATATAATTATTTTATAATTAAAATGGATATTATTATAATATTCAGTGAAATGTCATTTACATTATAACATACGTCATTTTCATGTTCAATGAAACACAAATTATTGAAATCTTAAAATACATCATTGCATCATGCATCATGCAGTAAATCATTGAATTGTGTAACCATCCTATTTTTTTTTGTCGACCGCTTATTACAGAAATTTTTATTACCGCCAGTGGTTTAGACTCACTTAAACTACGGTATATTTTGTGCAAACGACAGTTCGATTATTTATTAATAATATTAATATTATTAATAAAAAGCCACTAGAATCGTTAATCATTCGACGGTAACTTACTAATTATCGGAACAATAAATCCAATCTAAGATCAACTATTAAAAGACACAATAAAGAACCCTGTCAAAATAAATACAACACTAGATTGGAATGCCCGATTTCCTTTAAATATAACACTTGTACAATTCACATCTAGACTTTAACTCGATTCACATAATCATATAAGTCTACACATTCCCTTGTACTTAACTCGAATGAGCTTCGTGCCGTGCCTAGAGCTCAGTACGTTAAGTATAATGGAATCTAAGCCGTTGCACTGACGTTAATAAGATGAAAGTGCTCATCATTCGCCCGTCTCTTCGTTTACTTGCCAGTAACGTTTCCGTCCGCTCTTAGGAGAGATTTTCTTTTTGTTTTTCTTACAACAGTATTCAGTGCTTCAGATTTATTGAATAGTTATTCAAAGAATAATAGTTACTATGTCTATTTTGTCTCAGCATTATTTTTACCCTAAACAATTTACCTAGTAGGTCCTCGTTAGCATGCTTGAATGGGCCGCGACTTTGCGTTTAGGCCAGTGTGGACCGCCGGAGCCTCTACTATACCCATCAGTCCCCTTCGTTTTCCTTGTTTCTTTTCGTTAGGCAATCGGCTTGACTGTTCTTTCACCTGATTGTTTAGTTAAATCTAAGAGAACACAGCCTTGTCCGTGGGCCGCTTGCTCATCTGCCACTTAAGGCTGTGAAGAAAAGTAGTATTTTCACTTATAAATCTTTTTAATTGTGACTATACTTAAAGCGCAGCTCCCACAGCAGCTAATTAAAGAGCCTTTACAAATTACACAGAGAACATTCGACGGCAAATTAAATTATAAACGCTTATTATACACGCGAATGCCGAATACTACTTCAAAGGAGTGTACACAAACGAAATTATACACTCAGTACGTATAACGAGGTCGGTATTCGGCTGCGACATAACTAATTAAGTATTTAATTATATTGTACACAAATTGGAAATCCGTCGTTACTTCTAGTCGTCTAATAAATCTGATAATTTAACAGATTGCTTTTAGAAAGTGTCGTGTCGTGAATTTGTTTATTTACCCTAACAAGTACGTACTCGCAAATATGTAGTAGGTATAGCTGTTGCCCAGGGTTTCGCTCCCGTGGGTCTTTATTTGGCCACTTCTCAGCTCCTATTAATTGTAGCGTGATGTTAAATAGCCTTCTTCGACAAATAGGCTATTCAATAAAAAATATTTTTTTCAATTCATTTCTTTTTTTTTTTTATACCACGACGGTGGCAAACAGGCGTACGATCCGCCTGATGGTAAGTGGTTACCGTAGCCTATGGGCGCCTGCAACACCAGGGGCATCACGAGCGCGTTGCCGACTCTTAAGAAGAAACCTATTCACTCCTTTTTTGAAGAACCCCATACTGTTTCCATTACATTTCCGTAGCACTTGAGATTAGCGCTATAATATTAATATAGATCACGGCTAGTTCCCAATGGGGTAGGTAGATAATCCGGTGAACCAATAATAATAATAATAATATTCTACCACATTTACACAGCGCCATCTAGTCCCAAATTAAGCAATTATATTTGCTTGTGTTATGGGTACTAAACAACGGATATACTACTTAAATACATTTTATATATTTTTTTTTTTCAATTTTTTTTGTAAATACATACATAATTATTATAGATAAATTACAACCAGACACAGAACATACCTTTATGTTCATCACACAAAGATTTGTCCTGGGTGGGGATCGAACCCACGACCTCCGGTTTAGCAGTCAGGATCACTAACCACTAGATCAACAGGTCAGTCCAATTATTTGGATACTAACAAACTTCAATCACTTCCTCTACATATCTCAATTTTGCCATGCTAACGCAGTTTTTGTCGGTGTGTGGTAGATATTACCTAATTTAATTTACATAACTTCTATAAAGAAAGAATTTCTTTATCTATCCTTGCATGTTTGTATGTCATTCATATACATAAAGTACACCCAGAGATTCCATTTTTATTAACGATACGAGTGATACGACCTACCATAATCATTGTTCTTGTTCGAAAAAAATTACGAATAACAAATAAGGTAAGATTATTTTATATGCAATCCACAATCCATATTGCTGAGCTAGGTGTTCCTCTCTTCTTTCAAGAGAGTTCAAGCCTTAAGAGCCTGTAGGGCTTATTAACTGTTCGACGAGATATATAGTCTGTCAGTTAAACGCTAAAGGGGCAGCTATTAGCTATTCAAAATTGCAATAACCAATAGGCCAACTTTTGCTTCTAGCGAACTGTTAATCTGTGGGGCCCTTTAGGAACACTATCCTAACCTGCTTGTCTGCTTTCGAAAAAGTCAGTAAGTACCTTCGCAGTTACTCCCTGTTGCTCGTATCTTATTCACGTAATCATAGGCAATAATTTTAAAGTGTCATAACCGATATTCAGAGTCAAACTTGCTATTTATTGTTTATAGATCCATAATACCATACGTACTATGTGAATTTTTAAGGGCTGTGCTTAAATCCTGTCTGTTATTTGTTGAATCAAGTAATTGTTGTCACAAATACAATGATTTAACAAGTATTTGTGATCGAAATGTAATTATTGTTACGGGTTTTTGGTTAAAACCTGTTTGTTCAGCGGTTGACAGTCCACGCTGTTATTTATTTTATTTAATCAATTTATTTATTTCATAGAAATATAAGTTTACAGCTTTTAGACCAAGGCACTTATATTTAAAATAATAAAAAACAGAATATAATAAAAATAACAAAAACAACAAACATTTGACACAATAGAATTAATTAGAATATTAACAATTTCAAATATACTATTATTTTCTAATACAGTTTAATTTTTCTTAATAATAATAATATCTAAATAACTAAGCACATTTCTCATTATCAGGCCTAATGGATCAAAAAATATGTCCACATGTGGGTTATTTTGTAGGAAGGTGTTGATAAGAGAAATGGCTTTAGCAGTGGGGCTGTTATTCATTTGAGGAGAGCGCCCTTTAAGTGGGTAAGCAAGTAGCTTATGTTGGCGCCGACCACTGCCTCGCATGTACTGGTCGGGAACATAAAAGTGGATACATTCCCGTACACTTATACGTTACAGTACCCGTACCGTACAGTTATAAATACAATGTTTCAAAAATATTTCGAAAAGAAGGTTTTTTAATCGTCCCTTGTAATAAGTTGTAGTGTTTTTAGAAGTAGGGCATAGTAAGACTCACTCAGCCTACTATAATCTGTTAGCTGCTCCGCCCGAAGGTATACGGAAAAGTTGAACCCATCATCATATCAGCCCTACGACGTCCACTGCTGAACATAGGCCTCACCTAATTTCCGCCACAACGAGCGATTTTTTGCCACCCGCATCCAACGGCCACCAACCTTTACTAGGTCTACTAACCATCCTTTACTCCATTAAAATTTGAAAGAAGCTCCATTGAAATTTTAAAATTTGAATTAAAATTTTGTTTTGTTAATGTTAGAGTACCTACCAATATTTGGGATTTTGGAGTCTGACTAGTGAAGTCATTTTGTAGAATACTGCACTTGCAATAAGTCAACCTGAATAACGTCACTGTGTTTTGGTGGTGTTCTTAAAAACTTGAAGAATCTCTGTGCTGGCAATAAAAGTCTTATGTCTTAGGCTGTCAAGTTTAATTTAGTAGTAATAATTTTTTTCACGTAAGTGTTATTTATATGTCATTGTGTCTATAAATCATCAGGCAGATCATATTATATCTGTGTGTGTTTCAAGTAAGTGTTAAAAAACCGTTAAGCTTCAGATATTTCATCATTTGTGGAGATAGCATATCAATGTTACCAAATCTTAATAAACCAGGTAGACAGTATAATTTACGACAATGTCTCAAACTTGGCATAACTGACTGTACCTAGGACATACACAAGATAAAGTTTACAGCACATCTTGAGTTATTGTACAGTGGAGTCGTAAAACTTGAGATTAGACGTCAACTATCATTGCAGTTAAGATATGCTCGAGTACACAATACTAACAATGTACGTACTGAAATAAACGAGAATAAGCGCTTCAATGTTAGTACTGAGTTTCTTCTCAGATCTTCCTTTCGTATAGATTTCATACAAGATGTTATTATTATAAACCTCGTACTGAGGTAAATAAAATAACTAAAAGACGCTCGGGGCTTTGCTACCGTCGTTCTATATTTGGTCGCTGTTCAGCTCCTATTGGCCGTAGCGTGATGTTATATAGCCTATAATCTTCCTCAATAAACAGACTATACAACACGAAAACAATTTTTTAAATTGGACTTGTTCTTGAGATCCTAGTGTTCAACCAACAAACAAACTCTTCAGCTTTATAATATTAGTATAGATTAATGGTATTAAGTAATGTTAGGACTGAGTTCTGCCGTGATCATCGCGCTTCCAACAGTAACGAAATATCGGAAACTCAATAGAGTTAATAAACGACATGGTACCTAAATATCCCGAACATTATAATATTATTCAGTTAAACAACTATGGCAACTTTAGAAACTAGATTAAGGATCCTCAATTCTGTTTAAATTAATACAAGGCGGTACCTCTATTTACGATTTTATTCAATTTATTGTATTTAACAGTTGCGTTAAAATTCTACAAGAGGGCACCAATAGTATCTAGACTTCTAGAGAATAGATTTTTTGAAGTGTTCGCGTTTCTCCATTCAAGGCACCCCTATGATAAAACTAAATTGATGCACTTTATGAAAGTAAAAGACATAAATTATAATTATATACAAGATTCCTCGTTAAGAAGTTTTTAATTGTTGTTTAGCTGCACTAATGTAATTAAATAATCATCCATCCTCTTCGTAATCATAATATTAGAAAGAGACATCATGAAACAGAAGTAGATCATAACGCCTATACCAGAAGGACATTATTGTCATTATAGTTCATCTCACGTACAGAATATTCTTAGATGGAGTAGCTTCTGACCTCATGTTGTATTTAGTGCTAATATCACCATAATCGTACTGTTTTATGATCGCTAAATATTTTATATAAGAATAGTGGATGTCCATGTTCGTTTTATGTGTGGAGGCTTAAGATTCTCAAAGGTTTAGCTTCTTTTATTTTTTCAGGACTCTTGTTATTGTTAATTATCATATTTTTTGTAAGAAACATCGTCATAGTGACTTTAAAAAATAGCTTTTAATATGGTAGCTTGTAGCTTTTTCTAAAATTATATAATTTTAATTTAAAATTACGTTAGTATGAAATATATTTTAAAATGACACTAGATACTATATATATAAATTAATCACATTGTCAAAATATTAATTGTTTTGTAAATTCTCGATATCTCTGCTGTGTTGTTTACACATTTTTCAAAGTCAGCGTAATATTAAAAGCCGAATTTTGTTTCTTATAAGAGCTTTTGAGATGCCTAATAGTTGCGCTGTGCCGCATAATACCTTTATACTGCAGCTAATGTAATTATCTACTAGGTGGAAGTGTTCAAGTTGTCTAAATTTCAGGATCAACGTTTTTTACGCTCAATGTTTATTTTTACATAACTAAACACATTTCTGCATTTTGTTGTTAACTCCTGTCTTATGTAAAGTCCAAAGTTTTCTATCTAATTTATCTTCGTCTCTTTCTATCTTGAAAGTAACTAAAACAAAATGTAGTTAGCCGTCCTTGTCTAAATCTAATCTAATAAGAAGCTATTACCCAAATGAGTTGGTCGCGGCTAAGCAACTGGTTACGTGTGCCAATATAACTCAGCCGCATTGCAGCCACAGTCGACCTAAAGTGTGGTGACCTATATAAACTCGGATATTCGGATATAATAGACAATGATTCGCGAATCGTATGCGTCTCACGCACCAACTGATAGTTGCCTCACACTGCGTCGAAATCGACCCTCTTTTACATGTGTGTTCTATTTCCTTTTCACAGTCATACTCGAATAAAAAGTAATATTATTTAAATATTCTTATCGATTGGTGGATTTGTTTCACTAGCACAAAATAAAACCAGTCGGTTAGGATTATGAGAAATAAGATAAAATTACAATTTTTATCTATTTATAGTAATATTGACCCGAACTTATTGCTTATAATTATCTACACTATTTTTATAAGCGGTTAATAATGGTGAAACATTACACAATACTATTTGTTCATCACAACAAGTTTAAAAATTTGATTAGTATTTTTTTCTTTTACTTTAATCTAATAATAATAAATATAAAAATAAAAAAATAATTTCTTTAATTCACGCGGATTTTTAATTTATACCCTAAGTTAAACCAATCAAGAAATATAATTAACTTACAGTAGTTTACTAGCTACAAAAATCAGTAGGTTCCAGTTTCTTTTATAATACTACTATTAAAAAAACGACTCATAATACAAGCTTTCATTCACTAATATGCAAATAGCGTTAGGTTTATTACAGTTAAACATTAACTGAAAGCAGTGACCTATATAAAAGGATTATGATTCGGATAGACACTGTTGATGTTCCGTACTGCATTGCACTCACGTACATTTTACTCGGATACTCGGATAATACTCCCTGCACTATGCATGACTTATTGCGGTACAAGTTTTATGATAAAATAATGTGGGTTGTAGTTTCGGTAAATGGGAACGTTTTTATCCTCCTATGAGGGCTGTAAGGGGCTATTTAGGGATTATGGCGCCGTGAGGATGAGGCCAGTGGATAATCAACTTGTCTAGCAAAGTGATTATCGTTTGTTTTCTTTGGTTATATTATTGTATGAATGTCTTTACGTAAAAGCGGTATAAAATTATTTTTGTATATTGCTATAATTGTTCCGTCTGGCCAGCGTGGTATAGTAGGCTAAGTTCTCTCCACATTCTTTGGAGGAGACCCATGCCCAGTAGTGGGACGTTTATGGGTTGAGATGATGATTGCTACTGAAGAAGAAACAGGTTGCGTAGTGCAATTGTCCCACATTCATTGAACTACAATTAATCTAGGGGTATTTTGCTATAGATAATATCAACTACGGTTCCCAAAAATATGATGCAATGGGGCGAATAAAAAATATTTTTGACCGGGACCAACGGCTTACGTATCTTCCAAAGCACGGTAAGCACATAAAGCTCCAGAATGAAATGCCACAAACGGTCACCCATCATGGATTGACCTTGCCGAACGTTGCTTAACCTAGATGATCGTAACGAAAATCTCACTACCGCAAAACCACGAGCTTATACTTATCGTGGGCTATCGATGCCTTTAACACTAGATCACGGGCACACTGCCAAACATTAACCCCATCCTTCCAAAATGAGCTTCTGATACTAATAAACACATATCTACTGGAGTGCCACTCTTAAAAAATTGTATCGTAGTCATCAGAACTGCGAACCTATTTAATTCTTCTTCGTCTTCCTTCCTAGTTATAACGTTAGTAATAACAATGTTGTTTAATATGTCACGTGCCAATTATTGTGTTCGTCATCATTAATTAAATACCGGCTTGACGAGCGTGTTGCCATATCAAATACGAGCGGATATTAATTGAAGGTGAGTGTAATTAAAATATGGCAACACTCTGGTGCGTATGTTGCGTATTGATAGGCTACTGATAATGTTCGATGTTATGGGTTGGATAATTAAAAACAAAACTAATTTCAAATAAAACATATTTTTTTAGAAATAACGTTATTCTATGAATGTAATCACATGTTAAATATCTCGTTATTGAATTACTTAGTAACCTAGAAAAATATTACTTATTAGAAAATCTTTGATTGTTTTCCCTAAATAGTAAAAACATTACCCTCCTTTTTGGCAGTCGGGTAAAAATAATCCACGTTTTCTATTAATATATTTCTTCTTAAAATACATTTCTTTGATGAAAGACGTTCCCTATATTTAGAACCTTCGTTATCGCTAATAAGGTGATTTCATAAGTGCTCACTCACCTTCCTTCTTTGCACGTGTAAATATATCTACTACATTAATAGAAATAGTGTGGGCGGACGATCCGCTTACGACTCATCATTCATTACGACGTATATATAAATACCAAGCGAAATTACTCAGTAGCTCTTGCCACAAAATAAAATAACAATTCTCTATTAGTGATTTAACAATTCAGAAATAACATAAAAGGTGCCGGTTCGTTGCCGGCTCCATGCGACAGCAGCAGATGATGTGTAGTCGCGACACTACTGGGGCTTACTCTGAATTTCGACATTCGATTAGTCGGTTTTGATCACGCTGTCAAATTTTTGTAAGTGACAGCGACTATATCTAAATTTACCTTACGCAGCGACATCAAAGCTGACCAATCGAATGTCGAAATTCAGAGTAAGCCCCCTGGTTTCTATATATTTATATGAAATGAAGCTAGCGACGCATCGTCGACTGCTGCTGCTGGGCGATGTCGCTTACAAGCAGACACCCGAAAAGTAATACAGTTGGCTTGTGTTAACCCATTGCTGGGCAAAGACCTTTCATTACTTCCATATTGTTCGCTCCATAAGCAATACGGATCAATTTTTGCAGCTTGACCAACTCATCTTTGCCGAGGTCGGCCACGGCACCGATTAGCTTTTACAAAAAGTAATTATCCAAAAGAATGTCGAAAAGAGCCACCAAAGTGAATTGCAACAAATAGAACGAACAGTGACCAAGTTTCGGTAAAATAAATTTAAAAGTTCATCCCAAAAATTTAGTGAGAGGAATTAGCCGTTATATTTTCAACTATAAACTATAAATATTCACAATATCCCGTCCAGTCTCATCGCCGGCACTCGCCGGAGAAATTGCCAATTTCCTGCCACTACGGTCGCGCGGCCGTACCATTCCACCTAACTGTGTATACATAAATAATTTGTTTTCATACCAATTTACACGCAGTTGCAGTTATTAGTTATAAGTTGGATTGCTTTTCAGTTTACGATTGTTTCTTGCCAAATGGCTGGTTCTCTTTCAAGACGAGACTCTAACTGGATGAGTCGTTCTGTCAAGCTATTCAATCTTAGATCGCCCTTTCCTACAATTAGCAGCTAGAAACATTTTTTATGGAAAATGTTGTTATACGTTTTTCAATGCAATGTTTCCATTTTTCTCATCATTAGAACATTTCTTTTAGAAGCACATTAGTTATTAATTTTTATTTATATATTAAAAATATTTCAGCATTTTTTATCATTTCTTGAAAGAAAAGAAAGAAAAAGGTGAAAAAAAGGCAGAAAATAGAGAAGAATGGCGATTGCTTCATCGACAAGAGGATTAAAAATATTATTAGACTAAAACAATGATACTCGTAAAATCCTACGACACTTCTCGGTTTATGTATCTAATGATAATAATTTTCATGAAATTCCAATAAAGGTTTTATACCTTTTGGATTGATACTTCATGAAAAGCGGAGATTTCTTTTTAGCTCATAATAGTGTAATCCATCCAAGAAACATTATCTAACCGTTGTTGAAGTATTCCTTAGTCACATCTACGAGTACATACATTAATGCATTAGTAATATCAACGTCAAACCAATTATCGTGATGCAATTTGAATTTAATAGCAGTCTTCGTGTAATCTCCAATTCAAATTTAAACTATTTAGTTTACTGTCTTTGCTTTGACTATAAAATTACTTAAGGAGTAGGCCTAAACCTCTCTCTCAAGCCGTGTAAAATTGCTACTCCATTCAGAAAATAAATAATAATAGTAAACTTAATTCTAGGTGATATTTAACTTCTAAAATGTTTCAAGCTTAATTAGACACTTAACAAAATAATATAAATATTATCTCATCACGACTTTATATAGTTATAGTTATACCCATTTAACTTTTGAAAGTGACTTTTCAGTAGAGAAAGTCTATAAATAAAATTAATTATTATAATTTAATTAATTTAAATAAAGCAGTGATGTCTGAACCTATGTAAACAGTAACTATCAAAAGAGTTATTTCAATCGTTACTATAATTAAGTTTGTAGTGCGAGAAGCCTCAATCTAGTATTAAATTATGAAGCTAGATAAAAGTTGGAAAAAAACTGATAAAAGTACAGCGAAGCGTCGGCTCTAGCATTTCGTTTTTTTTCCGTTGAACATCTGGATTCTACCGCTTCCATTACTTAGATTATCCGTTTAGTTATTTTATTATTTTTTTCTCAATTCTTCATAAAATTTTATCACTTTAAATTTTTCTGTTCGAAAATAAAGCTTGCTTCATCGCGTAATACATACAGTATACATACTAACATTAATTTACTATATATTATATACAACCTGCTTCCTCACACGGATTCGCCTGCGTGGTTTGTAAGTTATAACTTTCTGAAAACTGCATCAAAATCCGTCGTGTAATTTTAAGGATCTTAGCGTATATACAGCGGAAGTGACTTTATTTTATATCTACTATGTTAGGATCCATTTCTATTGAATAACTAAGTTTTAAAAATTACCTTTGAGTCTTACAGAATAAAGCATATTTTTCAATAAATTATTTGGAATATAGGGTGTGAGATGCATACATACCACAAAACTAATCAACAATATTTGTTTATTCACAATTCCATCCAGAAATAATTACCTTTCGAGTGCATCTATCTGTTTGTGATAAACATTGGTGCGAACTAAATTGTATTCGATACTTCGTTAATATTAGATAAGTTCATGTAACTAGATTAACATTATATTGGATTGTGTTAAAATTGAATTGGTTCCTGTTCATTTAGAATTAGTTTATCCACTTATAGTTTATCTATATAATCGTTTTAGAACACTTTCACTTATCTTTTTATTAACAAATTTTCAAATTTGTTAATAAAAAGATATAGATCGACCTTTTAATAAAAGCCATAACTTCTCTCGTAATCTGCTTGCTAATTTTAATCCGAAAACTATTCCAGGTCCTTCCAATATGTAATAAATAGAACTGCCAATCAGTAGAAAAACCCGCAGCAGGCCAGCAAAACCAGCGAAACTAAGAAAATCTATTTTAACCGGACAGCTATTCAATTATGTTGGGCGATTTATCGCTCAGTGCAACCAATCAGTCGTACTTTAAGTAATAAATTTAGGTTTTACACGTAAAGCCTTCGTTTGATTGGTCTGCAGTGCTGCCGTGGATATTAACCGATGGTGTGCGTTAGTGATGTATTGACTATTGAGCTACCGATTTTGCGGATTTTCGTTCGAACTTCAGTTAGTATTTCAAAGGTTTCAATTTCAAGTAAACTGAGTATTTTATATTGGGGTGTTGGTATTTATTCAGCTTTACGAGAATGAAAGTAAATACTACGCATCACCGTTATAAGATGGATAATGTGGATATTTTTTTATTATGAGTGTCTTAAAATCATGATTCATGATATTGATATTCGGTAAACATGGATGTACCGTATTTCTCATGAGTTAGTTTACATTTTAAAAGCAAGTCTATTCTTTCTACTTTGATTATCTACATCATCAGATATTGATGACATTCTGTAAATCAAAGGAGTGAATAGGCCTTTTACGACACCAACGGGTTGAGATGGGGTAATGTATACATAATCCAACATTACACGGATAGTATGCAATGCTATTTACAATACACTTTATCGAGTTTTCAATCAATGTAATTAAAGGCTTCTGTTAAAACAAATTTCAAACCTTACTGGTAAGTGGAAAGGCCTTTAAAACTTATAGCAGCTCCTGTTTCTAGATAGTCGTTCAAGTTTATAACCGTATCGCAGACTTGTGGAACTTTAAGAAAGTGATCTTCCACTTTGTTAGACTAGAAGATATCACCACTTTAAAATGTTATACTCAAGAGTTGCCTGATGAAATGAGTATTTCTTAAGAGGAAATTACCCTTTTTAAAATAAGGTTGGTTAAAATAGGCTTTATCTGATTGTATCGTTATTTTATTGGTTATACCTAGTGGGCGGGGCACATAGCTCGTAGAACTGATGGCCGATGGGGGAAAAAGGTTCTCGAGTGGCGGCCACGTATTGGAAGGCGCAGCGTGGGACGGCGCCCCACCAGATGGACCGACGACCTGGTCGAGGTAGCGGGCGGCCGTTGGTTGCAGGCAGCACAGGACCGTTCGCAGTGGCGTAAATTATGTGAGGCCTATGTTCAGCAGTGGACGTTGTTGGGCTGATATGATGATGATACCTAGTATAAGAACTGCTGACTACAAGCCTGTGGGTCCAATTTCCACGTGGATCAGTAATAAATAATTCTTCTGAAGCTGGGTGTACCTTATAGTAGTTAATTGATGTTTGTCTTCTGTAACACAGGGCTGGTTTTCTAGTGCTGGCGTTGCTTCTTTTGTAATAGAAAATATATATTACCAGTCTTCTGTTAACCCAACAACACTTCCATCGTTGTTGTGTTTCGTCTTTAACAAATCTTGCTTTCCCAACTTCTTTAGAATTCTGCTTGTGTTGATTACTGCACTAGAGTTTCTCCGCAGTTTTATGACACCAGCGTTCACTAAATTTTCTGGAAATGTACCTCATAACTAACTACGCGGACTACACCATTTATTCAGTCTGTAATGGCATGAAGAAAATGAACAGAATTGTAAACGAAAAGGGCCAAAATTAAATAAGCGAACTTCAGTGGACCGCACGGAACATCGTCCATTTTGATACAATGAAATTGTAACGATTGGACCACAGCTACCAATTCTCTCACAAAGAACCTTTATTTGATCAAAGCTTGAACACTTTCACCATTTCGACCCACAAATATCGGGTCACCTTTAATTCAACCAAAAATGTAAAGGGTACATTCATTAAATTTTAAATTCGTCGCAGGTAAAATATGGAATTGATAATACTGGGACGGCCCTATTTTAATTATTTAGAAACGGATCCCTTTGATTAGAGGCCGGTGACGTCACGGGTCTATGACGTCAGTCATAACCCTTTAATCAAAGAGATAACGTCTTGTTGTATAAACATTGAAGTTTATTAATCAGTTAATAATTTGGAACATTTTAGAGATTTAGAATTAGGATATAAAAAGTTTGTAATTGAAATTATAAAGAAGATATTTGGTAATTACGCTTCAATCGGTTAATTATTTCGAAAGTTTTAGAGATTTTGACGGTAATTAAATTACCAATTACGAAGCCCCAAAAGTGGAAAGAAATATCTTCTTAATAATTTCAATTATACAACTTTTTGTATCCTATTTTTACGAAGAAGTCAAGTTGAAAATGAAACTAATATTCCTTCTCTAAAGTGAACTAATTTATTGAATCGAGTTCGTAGGCACCCTCTCAGGTATTATCCAATTTTCATCGTTCGTTAACCCACGAGTACCTGATATTCACTGAATAAATACTACTAACTATATTACTCATCATTATTTCAACAGAATGATACATTATAAGGTCGTTAGCCGACGAAGATACTAGTTAATGTCAAAATAATATAGCACTTTTGTCTCTGTAATATTTCTAGACAGTATGAATGTAAAGCCATTGTGTGTGTGACTGTGAATATCTCTTTATTAGAAAATGTATTTTATTAAAACTATTGATTAAAAATTATAATAAACAAGGGTTTTGCTCATTTCGTTCTTTGTTTGGTCACTGCTCAGCTCTTATAGGCTGTAGCGTGATATTATATAGCCACAACCTTACTAGATAAATGGACTATCTAACATTGAAAGATTTTTTCATATCGGACCAGTAGGTCCTTAGACTAGCGCATTCATCCAAACAAACTCTTCAGTTTTATAATATTAGTATAAAAAAAAAAAAAAAAAAAAAGTTTAAATTAAAATAATTAAGAACAAATATTACCTTAAATTTAGATTTTCATCCATAATAATAAAATTTAAGGTATTCAGAAACCAAACATATAATTATTTTAATTATTATTATTTGCGACCTTTCCCCACAAATACAAACAAAAATCCTCACCTAGTTTATTCATTGACTCTTTTCTTCCACAGAATATCTCTCATAAAGTATCCAAAGGCTATTGTCCAACCACTCAATATAGTTTCGTCAGTTCTATCGATACGCCTGAGATATGATGAGGTGCTTGATAGGCCTATAAAACATATGGATACAAGCGTATTCGACGGTTTCCTGAACAACATCAATGTAATTTATTGAATGATGAATTTTATATACGATATCAGAAATCTTTGTGGGAACTGTGATGCAATGACAAATCAAGATACCGAATTAGATCTCTAGAGAGCAAATATGGAATCGAGACCTTCTACTAAATCGATTTTGACATCGTTGTAATATTTTTGAAAGGGAACGGCCTTATTGAAATTTTCAAACTTTTGATGGTGAAATCGCCTAAGTCGGATGACAAGATTCCGAATAGACTCTCTAGGTTGACTAGTGTCATTTAGAACTTATGCTAAACATACATATACGCTACAGTTTGTACGGATAGACGTTTGGATACTGTGTTTGGAATATAACGTCAGATATTTCTCAACTCGGTAATGCTCCAGTGGGATGCAGGTGTAGAAACTGTGAGTAAAAGAATAGTAAAAAAATATTTACACGTGTCACAGAAAAAATACTATCTGTACAAAGAATATAAATTAATATCTTTTAGGTAACAAATATTTAATATCCAAATAAAATTTTACATTAAGTCTAATTTACTCTACGTTTTGTACATTAAAATTCTTATTACGTTTTCGAATAGCAACAGATTTCGTTGTAAAATAATTACTTCCGCCCACGATTCGGGCCCATTTATTGGGATGAATTGTAGCCTATGTTAAATAAGTTATATTACGGTAAAACTTCGTCAAAGAAGAACATAGATAGAAATACATATTTATAAATATTAAGTAACATGTAAAATATCTAAATCAAGCCAGTAGCGACTTCTGGGAGATGGTAGGTACACTCCGAAATTTGTATACTTAATTGATATTGTGGTTTTCACACTGGTAAACTAATGTTTCCTATTAGTATGTAATGAATTCTGTTGAAATTTGAGTACGCTGTTATTTCACGAATCAAGGTCACAGTCACACAACCCGGGAATAATATTATGTTTATCCCCGTGAAAAGACCTTAAAGAGATTCCTGGAAAAGCTATAAGTAATAAAAACGTATAAGTAAATTTATTTATTAAAAACTTTATGCGCTGCGTAGTACGTGACCCTTTCCTGCTGAACATAGGCTTCCCCAATAGACATAAAATTACTATTATATTTTGTCTACTCAAATGTTTGACAGCTATATCGAAGAATTGAATATCAAAAGTATGAGTAGGCCTAGATGTTGTAAAGTTTTTAAATAATGAAATCGTTTTCAATATAACTCTATATAATGTTGTTTAATTGGCATCTAAAACAACATTATTCAACATTAATTCAACAAAGGATCCTCGGGGAACACAAGATCGTTAATGCAATCTATTTCGCTTAGATAATAATTTAAATTGCGTTACTCATTGGCAAATGCAACAAGCTATAAATTAGAATGCCATGGAAACGTGCATCGCAACTCGTTATAGAAACAGTACAGAGAAATATAGGACGCAAGAAGGTTTGTAACTTAGACATAATTATGTCATGTTTCACTTTATATGAAAAATTCCGACTTTTCAATTAAAGAACATGCCTTGGTCGTAGATAAAAAGATTAGTAACAGCTTTACCTTTCTTTTATTACCTTCTTGGTCTTGGAAGACTACAAATACAATTTGTAATGATCAAAATATAAGTTTCATTTTTCCCCTGTGAAGAATTTAACTCGTACAAAAATAAGTGTTGTATATATTTTTCCACTTTAGCAAGATCAAAAATACCTACAATTAATTCATATTGCACAATAAACATTGTTGTGGTGAAATCCCGAAGCTTTTATTCCATTTACACCAACCATTAAGTGACGAACAACTGCGAAAAAAATATGAACTCAAGTACGTACTAAACAGATTTATACTTTTCCGAGCCTACCCTCAGTAAAACCCACGCGATAAACCGTAAATAAGTACTATTTGCGTTCTTTTTAATTACCTTAATTTCGTTACCATTAAAACTGGCCGGTATAATTTTTATAGGATTACCGAAATTCTGGCGGGTGTTTGATATTTTTTGTCGTAAATTAAAAAGTTTCGGGCAAACATTCTCGGTGGCTGACACATTGCAGTGTTAACCTTAGGGATTGTAGCGCCCTCATAAAAATGTTCGATTCAAATCGCTTCACCCTTGTTCCTTTTTCCCCCTTCTCCCCTCGAGGAGGTGGAACGGTGCGCGCGCACATAAAATCAATACGGTCCGTGTTACGCACAAAATATACGGTGGCGACGAATAGAGATGTCATGGTCAGCTTATCGATATTAATTAGTTTCCACACTCCTCGAGTCCTCGTAAAAATAACTAGGGATGTACGTCCCCGTTCATTTTACATTAATTTCTGTTAATAGGTATTTTTTTTCAACGGCCCTAATAACAGTCTAGCACATTTTTGTGAACATTTAATCGAGTTTACTAATAAAATTAGTATGTTCTAGTAATTGAGTTTGGATAATTGGCTTAGCTAAGTTTAATAAAAATTCTTATAATTTATATTTATAATTATATTTCTTTCAAAGTAAATGGAAATGTTTGAGCATTTTGTTTTTCCCTAAACTCCAGAAAATAATTTATTTCTTACTTAATTTTATTTTAGCACAGATTTTTGCAGTCGATGTTTTATTTTAAAAATAAAAGTAAATACAGGAATATGTAACTACTTCATTAATAAATTGATTTAATGAGTTTTTTTTTTATATCTGTTGCTGTTGATACATAAAAGTACAGTATGCGGGTATTTGTATGAACTAAACTTTGCTCTTTTCCGTTTTACTGATTTTAATAACGAAGTTATAGTTCGATAAATTAAATTCGATCACTAACCAACTAATAACGTTAAAATTGCATTATATCGCCGGCCTAGTATCAATAACGCACTTGCCCATACACTCAGCGTCCAACACAGCGTAACATAAACTAATAGACACACCTAATAACAGCCACGTGGCATATTGAATTATCGATGAGAGTGCCGACACCACCCCATCCTTATTGACATTGCTCTATTAAGCATGATTAATTACTACAAAATTTGCACATTTCTACAGGGACAATTCCAATTTTGAATTTGTAATCCAATAATTTAAATGGTGTTTGCAAATTGAGCGTTTTGTTTTATTCAATAGAGGGGGGAAAACTTAGAAGTGATCGTGATGCCATCTATTGAGCGCCTTGAAAAGTTTCTAACAAAGCTTCTTTATGGGAAACCTGCGAGTGACGTGGTCTCTCCGCTATTATGATTATGTGAAAGCTTTTGTCGTATCATTCTGTGCATGATCGTATGTGCGCTTCGTATAAATTGTCAAAAAGTTCTTTTCAGCGTCGACATTACTTTTAGAATATCGTTTACAAGCTAATAATAGGCAGATAATTAGGGTAGGATATTTAAAAAAGGATGTGCACAATAATTATCCTATTTAATGAGCACTGACTTTATTATCCGGACTCACAATTCGAAGTTGGAAATTTATTTTAATTCGATAAAAACGGTAAACAATTTTCGTCCTTATTAAAATTTTTAAATAGGTATTTTGTAGTTAGTTAATTTATCCCGCTGACTTTTGAAGAACAAACGATAACAGAAATTGCGAGAGATCTCATAAAATCCAATTAATTTAACGGGGAGTGTCGCTTTCGGCGAGACGTGATTAAAATAACAAAAAAGATCCATTACGCGCTATCTTCTGTGAGTGGCATTGGTATCGCGCTGAGCCTGGGAACTCAACTGAATTATAAACGTACGCTTTACTAACTCACTGAGCAAATACTGTTTATCAGCTCAATGTAGGTAATGAACGATCTAACATAGAAGTCTTTGTTTGACAAAATCTTACACGAACAACAGAATTTGACTGAATAATTTTGGCATTCCAGTTTTAAAATTTTAATTAGAACCAAGAAGAAGTATATTAGCTTTTAATCGGCCACAATGTTCTGTTTATGGAAGTTCATCTATAATGTTGAAGTAAACTATTATTATTTAGTAATGTCGTCCTAACTATAGGAAGACAATCCTCGAGTAACTAAAAGGATGTTAGTATTTATCTACTAGTCTATCATAGATTTTAAGGGATACAGCCTTTCATCATCATCATCATCATATCAGCCCAACGACGTCTACTGTTAAACATAGGCCTCACCTAATTTCCGCCAGAGCGAGCCTTTATGGTCTCAAATATATCCAAGTATAAAACTCAATGTTGAAACTGACAAAGTAATCCACACAGACAAACACAAAGTCAAAGTTAGTTCTCCAATATCATTTAGAGTCAGTTTAAAATAAGTAAAAGTCCAGTTATTATCCGAGTACGCCAATCTCAAACGTTAATCTGGGTGACAATTGGATTTTCCCGGCCGCTTCGTTCGCCCCGCTTCGTTCCTGGGTAAATCGAGTACCCAACACTCCCCGTATTGGGAACTTGGGGTATTAAATCTGCCCCTTCCGGGTAGCGATACGCTATTGTTTAGGGTAATTATTCAATCATTTTGTTCTTGTTGTTTCGTTATTCGAGTGTATGTGGTTGACTGAGTTGTGAATATTGAGTAAGTTTTAAAGGAGTGTTTGTGTTCGTTGAAGCAGAAGTGGCTATAATTTTGATGAAGGAATTAATAATGATCGTTAAATGGGCCGCGATTTGATTTTATTGCGTTGTGTTTTGTTAGAATATTAGCAGAATTTGAATTTAAACGTGTAACACTTTTAAATTCAAATAACTTTAGGTCAATAAATAAAGTAAAATAGCATGAATTGGAATGAGCACATGGGCCAAAAGTTGCAATTAAAATTGTTTTGCCAAAAAACTAAAACAGTTCTGGACTTGATGTCCAATAGTGGCACTTAATGACCAGGGGCCTACACGAAATCTTAAGATTTGACTAGGTCGAACTCGACATGACTCTGTCAATTAAAATAAAACATGGTTACTGTCATTTTTAAACATTTTACAAATACGAAGTCGAATGTCATGGCTTCGATTAGGCTCTCAGTAAATTACACTATTGCAATATTATACAAAAAAATTAAGTATTCAAAAGTGGTATCTAGTTCATTATAAATACGTATAAAACAGAACAACTAACAGACTACAATATCTGCCTATCCTAAAACGTGATTTGCAATAAAATAAAGAGTCTCCTCCAAACATTGTGGAAGGAATTTAGCCTACTATACCACGCTGGCCAGACAGGTTGGTATTGGGTTTTATTTCGAATTATCCTTGCAGTGCTCTTGTTTGCTTTAGTCGCCTTTTACGACACCCACGGGTTGAAATGGGGTAGTGACATTTTTCATCCGTCACTACACAGACTTAATACAATAATTGCCAGACTCAGAGACGTTAATTAACTTTAAAGTTTATTTAAAAACGTGTAATACTTAAGTCTATCCATCTAAAGACGATTATTCAATGAAAAATTTTGTTAATGAAAGATTACTGCTAATTGACGTCTCTGAATGCGGCAGTAAAGTAATTATAATATAATATTTAATACCTAAAGGTATCCCCATCTATCATCTTCATATCACTTTTCGCACTTACTCCGCTCCGATAGCGTTCCCTCAGGAGTTGTCCGACAAGGTTCTGATGAGGTTCGTGATGTATTATCATTAATCACTAGAGGGATCTTGTACCAATGTGATAACCCTAACATAGTTCAGGTCTTAACCTATTAATTTATTGCTGTAAAGTATATGGGTAGTGAAAACTTGGTATTGCTTGTTAGGGTTGGTGCTAAGGGTTTTGGTTAAAGTGAATTTTGTACTTAACTTTTTATTACGATATGCTTAATTAATAGTTGCTTCGATAGCAAGCAAGTAGTAGGCAGTATGCAGTATGCGGTAAGTGCATCCAACGTGGTGATGAGGTTAGCCTTTTGGGTAGGTTTCCTCTGGATCACCTCAATCAGATATCCTATTTACTGGAAACTCCTGTGAATAGAGTATAATTTGTATCTCATAATTGTTGTTTTTCATATTTTTTTTTTTTTGAAAAAATTGGCACCAATTTTAATAAAACATGTCTAATAACCATTACAATTTTGTCAGCTTTCAAACAAAAAAACCGCATTAAAATCGGACAATTCGTTTACGAGCTACGATAACACAAACACATCAACCTTATAACATCCCTCTTTGGTAAAACGTAGCTTAAAATCTACGTTCACTATATAACTGGGTTCCCAATAACATAAAATTTACACAGCATGTCGGACAGATAAAATTTAACCTGTCGACACTAACCTCGTTTGATGTACCGAAAGTTATATAATACCGGGCCAGTTAAACTTGTAACTGCTATATCTAAACTTATCTGAAACAATCTGCTAACTAAACCACTTAAACAATTACAGTTAAATCGTTTAACTTTAAGTTAAAAGGTTTGAGATCGACATTACTGCATTAGGAAAGTACCTTAGTACCTAGTTCGTTGGTTAATAATAAAAATTGCAGCGTATTGCGTGAATTAAAACTTTGTGTGTGAAAAAGTGTAGGAATTGAATGAACTGCCTCACAAAATTTTAAAATCAGAATTAGGAGTACCTAATTGTTAAGAGTAAGTGTTGTTTACAAGTAGATTATATTATTTACGTCTAATAATTGCCTAGTTTTTTATTTAGACAAAACTCATATGATGACTGGCCTGTTGGTCTAGTGGTTAGTAACTCTGACTGCTAAACCGGAGGTCGTGGGTTCGATCCCCACCCGGGACAAATCTTTGTATGATGAGCATAAAGGTTTGTTCTGTGTCTGGGTGTAATTTATCTATAATATGTTTGTATTTACAAAAAAAAGTGTATTTAAGTAGTATATCAGTTGTTTAGTACCCATAACACAAGCAAATACAATTGCTTAATTTGGGACTAGATGGCGCTGTGTGAATGTGGTAGAATATTATAGAATATTATATTATATAATTCTAAACCTGCTTACTTTATTAACGCCATCTATGAAACCTTCAAAATCTACCAACTTCTCAATCCCAGCGACAACTGATATATTGATTAAGTTCATAAACTACTAAAGCAAGTTTGCTTAGTTTACACAAGACTATGTTTAGCCCTCCAAACTAACGCTCAAACCAAGCTTATATAAATCAATTTCACAGTATAGTTTCCTACCTAACAGCAAACATATACATACATAGAAGTAAGTTTCAACAACTTGGTAACTAGAGAAAGTGGTGAAAGACATATATCTTGTAGAACGAGCCGAGCTGCAAAAACCTTGGGTTGAATATAGTGCAATATACACGAGAATACTCGACGGGTCGTAGCAGCACGACATCGGTAGGCAAATGTGCGTCCAACTGGAAGTCTACTTGATAAGTTTTATGACAGTTCTACATCGTTTCGGGGTTTTCGGAAGATAAACGTGAGTCTTGGTTAGATTAGGAGGCTGATGAGATTTGAGGTCGCGTTTGAAATGAAATTTGTAGTACAGGCAGTAAAATTCTGGTTTTATGTCTCTTAGATATTGAATAAATTGTGGAAAATTGTTCTGTATTTGATTGAATGACAGTGAGCTTCTGAATATAGAAAGATGAAGGTGCTATTTAGAAATGAATTGTGTATTACGTGACTAGTAAAGTTGACTGAAAGAGATTGACTGACAATTTTAGCTGGATTTTGGCCCCAAAATAGAAACATTAAAAATAATACTGTGGAAATTTATTTAAATATATAATATAGCGATACAACGTAACTAAATTTCACACAAGTACATATTTTGAACTGGTTATAATTATTATTTAGCCTAAGGTATCTGATCTGATTTTCCTCTGATCGACATTTAGTTTAGGACTATCAGTTATTCATATAATGATACATATTGACACTATAAACTCCATGCCTTAAAAACCTTCCCATGGATATTCGATTTACCAACTTCCTCCCTCATAAAGTGTTAAAAGTAGTCTTAGGCAATCATCGCTATAAATCAACTCGTCGACTTGGCTGTAATACATTTAATCTTCGAGTTGAAGCCCCCAGCGAGTGTCTATATAATTCTATACATTCTTAGTTCGGTGAAACTTTGTCTTAGCTGGCGCACATATTGGGCACAAGTTGTCAACTTCGCTTAGAAGCCTCCAAAGTTTCTCGTGACAAATACACATTCTCTTACTGATGGAAAATCAATAGCTAAACGTCCTCTTTCTGTTTTGTTCAAGAGTTGGGTGTTCATATTATATTTTAATGTTTTTGAAATTTGCGACCAAAAAGTTGAATGTTTCTTTTATTTATGTTTCGATATCTACTTAGTAAATTACTTTACGAAATAAATAAATATGATAAAAACAGAATATTAAAAACCTATCCGAAAAGTAGGCTTTAATGAGCAGGACCAATTAGCTAACAAAAGTCAAAATTCTATTGCAACGAATTTACAAAAATAAGTTTACATAACGCTCTAATTCGCTGTAAACAACATCGCTTATTGCCCAATTTCCTTGTTTACATTAAGCTACGATAACCCAACATCCATAAATAAATTCTTAATCAGCAGTATCCACAAATTTCGTCGACGCATCAATATTTTTTTCAATTCCCTCATAAAATTATAATGAAGTCGACTCGGGGTATAAAATTTATGTGGTGATCGAATTAATTTATAGTTGGCAAATGGACCGTGACTGTTCGTGAGTTATGTTGGAGTTTATAAAACAAATAGTTGCTTTTACTATTACTAGTTTATACGATCGATGTTTCGCTAATTGAAATTTTGGAGAGTTCTTTATGTGTTTGTTTAGTAAGACTTAAGACCTTTTTTATTCACTATCGCTTAGAGTGGCAAATGAGCAGTGGTCCCTTGATGGTTGGTTAGCTTTTAGCAATTCGCAATATCAGAATGAAACTGCTGTCTACCTTATAATGAAATCGCTTTGGCAGAACAGAAAGTTTAAAGAAATTGCCAGAAATAATGTTACCTAAATAAGTTTTGTGAAATAAATAAGTGTTTTTAATTTTCTTCGATCTTAATAAATCCCTTCGAATCAGACATCTCCATATATTTTCTGACTAGGTAAATTTAGCTCGTATTCTTTGAAATGTCAAAGAACATGAGCTATGTAGTAGACTCTCTTGTTTAACCTAGAAAGTATTGTTAATCTAAAAGTAGAATCAAAAGATTAAAATAAAATTATATTAGTTTAGAACAAATAAACCAAAAAATCCAATTTCACTGACGCCAAAAAGCGTATAAAGTTACAATTCAGATATAAATTGTGTAAGTTAGCCGAAGTCACAGAATTAATCGAACTTATGAAAGTTTTTCGAAAATAAAACCATTTTTACCTTACAAATGTAATTATGGGTCTGAATTTTTAAAGAATATGCTTTTATCCGACACCTTTTGAATTAGAGGTGCGAAGATTAGTATTTGGGTCTGCGTATATGAATGTATACTCATAAAAATTCTGTCTACGTATAAGTGTACCGATATATTTAAAATGCATGGATGAAAATAATATACATACCTTGAACTAGTACGGCTTGTAGAAATTTATTAAATTTGACCAAACAAAACAAAAGTATATTTTACAACTATTTAACTTTTATAGTCTTAATATTAAAAAATTAACAAGAACTAGGTTATAGTTAAACTAACTGGTGAAAAAACAAACCATTCTAAGTACTTAAAAATGCTAAAGTTTCCTTTTAAAATGCAAAAGTAGGTACGGCATCTATCATTGTATAATTTATTATACTCCACGGCACAATCTTTTTCAGCTTAAGACTTAAATTCCCAGGAAATTTAAAAGTTAAGAACAAGAAAGCTGTAGAATAACCGCAGGCTAGGCGATCGGCTGTGCTTACATAAAGGAATTTATTTTAAAAATTAAAACCTCCTTACAAAGGCTTTCCAACTTTATGCGGTGAGGAAGTTGGCAAAGCTATATGGCGGGTGAATATTTAAACTCCATCGGGATACGTAGTGTTACCAGAATTATTAATAGATATTGCTACGTTTTCTACAATTAAAAAAAAAAAAAAATAGTTTTGGCTCTGAATAGTGGTCTAGAAAATTAGAACAATATTTTATCAAATTATATTATTCTAAATAACTAGCTTTTTTTATTATTATTATTATTATTTTTAAAAAGACAACGCCCGCACTAGGGAACAAGCCCTGTGTCGCGGGGAGCTTTACAAACATGAAACTAACGGACACAAAGTACACCCAGACTAGAAACAAATATCTATGAATCACACAAATATTTGTCTCGTGTGGGAATCGAACCCACGTCACCCAGCACGGCGATGTAGTGGGGAGGTGACCACCTTAACCACTGCGCCACGGTGACAGTCATTTTCAGTTTTTGCCTTTATATAAATAACTCTTTGGATTAGATCTCCGAAACTATGTAGGAAACCTATCTAAAACTGTCCAGAGTTGAGAAGTCTTTGAACTGTTCTATAATAAAGCACTTTTATACGTCATTTGGAAATCGTATTTCCCCAAAATGGATGACGAGCCGAAAAGGTATAATATGTAAATAAGTATGGAAGTTTTTCGGCGCCCTCTGTATTCAAAGAAGGAGACAAATGGTCCGGACGTCGAGTCACTCAGAGTGAGCTATTAATCATGCTCGTGAGGAATCTATAGGTGAGATGAGGAGTCAACCACCAAGCGCCAACGCCACACGTACTGAATTCATGTTTTTAGGGAGATTTATGTATGGCATTATGTGACTACGAAGTAGGGCGTATCAACGGTTTCTTTTGTCTTAGCATTAATATATATTGACTAGGCTGAGAGCCAATCACGTGTCTCGGTTTCTCTGTATGAGGCAATTTTGTCCACATTTGACTATAAAATGACTGGGTTGGCAAATCATTTACGAATTTCCATTCAAATCAAAAAACTGAATTTCAACAAAAATCATTTAAAAAAGTAAAGTAACAAGCCGTAAGTAGTTTCACATCAAGATTTCCTATATTATTATATTTTCAAGAGACTAGTGTAGAACTTTAAATTATATAAACTGCAAGGATCTTTTTAAGTTGAATACATGAAGATGTTCTTTGTAAAACACTCTTTTCACAATTTAACGAGCTGCGTCCTTAAAAATATATCTCTGTATTTGAAATACACAAGGAACTCATACGAGATATGAACGTGACTTCGCGTCGATTTAAAACAAATTAAAAAGACATTCGTACTGTCTGCATGAATTTCTTTTTTAATTTCCCAGTCGAGTTGTGAACAAGGAGTATGTAAGTAAAAAATGGCGGGGAACGCGCCAAACGAGTGCTAAGGACGTTTAAGTGCGAGGCCGAAGTCCGGGACTTGGCAGTCCCAGACTCCAGGGTTGTCGACAACTGACAGCTCAAATTGTGATATATTATCCTAGAGCACCAACATGGGTCAAGTATTTTTTGTTGTGGAGAACCTTTGAGATGGTAATTATGTGAATAGGTTTATTCAATGTTGGTATTTATTTTCGTAACAATACTTTTTGCGTGATGTTTTGTCGATCAAAATGTATGTGAAGCATTTTTTTTTTACTTTATTATGTTAGGTACTTATTTTGTTTATTTTATACTTTATTTAAAAGGCATCCTACATCTATATTATAAAGCTGAACAGTTTTTTGTTTGGTTTAACGCGCTAATGTCACTAACTAACTACGGTTTCGATTATAAAAAATATTTTAGTATGTGATAGCCCTTTTATCGAGGAAGGCTTACATAACATCACGCGACCAATAGGAGCTGAGTAATGACCAAACAATGGTCTATGAAAGAAAAACTTGGGAAAGAGCTAGTTATTAATTAATTTTATACTTTATCGCTGTAGGGATAAGATTGTAAAAATACATTTACACAATGACGTTACTGAACCATAACTGAACTGATAAATGTATAAAATATACACGCTCATGTTGTGTATTTGAGAAAGAAGTAAATAAATAAACAAACAAGTACAAATACTGTTAAACTACTTAAAATAAAAGAACGACAACAGAACGGTGCGGGCCATTTTTTATCGTCTCATTCATCTTGTTAAGTAATTACAAAGCCAGCTAATTAGAAGCGACAGCCCTAATTTTTCACGATCCTTTAGTGTCGGACTTACAAGTGTCCGCGTCAGGATCTGCATACATTTACATAAAGTAGTTCCCGGACTTTCACGGACTTGTCCGTCAGTAGTCGTGGTTTTATTTGTCTACAGATTGCATCACGAAAGGCGCTCCACCTGACTTTAATTTGCTCAGGAGTTGGAAAGTAACTTCGGGAAAGAACGTTGGGAAATTTTGGTTAGTTGAAAAGTTCATCTTCTGGCTGCAAAGTTACTAATGATCTTGGGAAATTCCTAATTTAGTTTTTTTTCTATATTTCTATTCAAATAGAACGGTTTATATACTGTTACGTTTTAATTAAAATTTTGTGTATAAAGAATGAGCTTTTGATTTTTTTTCTTTGATCTATGTTGTTTTTTTTTAATTATTTTATTTCGTGATTAAATAACATATTATTCAGTTTTGTTAATAAAAACAGATACATATCTCAAAACTGATTTAAACGCTTATATGATTTATACGCTTTCTTGTTACTTCATCATGTTAGAATTTTAAATAGGCAAGTCTTTTAAAACATCTAGTATTTGTTTCAACAATAGTTTTTTTGTATGACTTGCATTTTAAGTATAGAACGTCTGGGTCGTTGTCGTCTAATAAATGTACATACCTACTATGAAAATTGTCAATCACAGGTCTGATATTAAAATACCTGAAATAGTTTGACGTTCATAGGAGCTTCTCGTATATTAATTTTCTTAGTTATTATATAGAAGCCTGAAGCTATGTGAGGTTAATAAAACTTGTCGGGATTTTTGAATACTATTCTATATTTTGTTTATTTTAAAATATAGTACCTAAGATAGGATACAAATTTTGTGAGTATCTTCAGTGCTGAAGATACACGTTGTTAAATTTTATCAATAACATATTATGTTAATGTAAAACAGTTTTTTTTTATTTCCAAGTTACTTCTCAGAGAAGCGCTATTGTTTTATGTTTATCTTCGACGATCTGTAATATTTATTTACCTTTCTTAGTATGTGATTGATTATGAAATATTATACTTAAATTTGCGTACACATGGCGTACCGTCGGTATGCTAATGTACGATATTTCAGTATATAATTGTTTGCGTAAACGTATATGCTATACTTTTAGAATTCGGATTTAATATCTTTATTTGTGAACAATATTTAATATAGTCTATGGTTGCCATAATAGTTATTTATAACACGCATTAGTATTTAGCTATATTGTTCGTTTTCTCATTCGGTTTCCCAACACATATTAGCAATTCAACTTATGACCCTTGTATAAAAATAAATAGGCACTTTTGTTGGGTACTTGGTGCCGCTGGGGTGGCATTTTCGGTGCCAACTGACAACTTTACAGCGCAACATTCACGTGCCATTGTCGACAAAACTTGATTGTGTTTGCCGCCTTTGTAATGTGTTTTTTTTATTTCTTTTTTTAACTTTTGTTGTAGTTAAAGGTTTTACTTTTAATGTAATCAGTGTATGATGGGGTTAGTGTTTAAAATGGTTAAGGATTATAACTTTAATATATTCACAAAAAATTAGTTATGAAGTAAATTAAATATAAAAACAAAGATACATATTGACACGCCTGTTTTTCAACGGTAAGTAGAGCCCACAGAGAACAAAAATAATTTAATTTCTATTACGTTTAACTAAAAATGTTATGTTGTCAACAATTGCTCTTAATAGGAAGAAATACGATTTAATATTCTATTTCAATCTAATTTTCTTTAGCCCTTGTATTGAAATTGCATCACTACTTGTGTGGTACTCATAATTTGCGCTTCGTTAGTAAAGTACTAGTTTATGTCTATGTTTAATACATAATACTTTAAGTATATAGCTTACAACGTTAGAAGTAAGTAAGCAAAATTAACTTCTTCTTCGTTACATGTTTAACTTGGCAAACATTTACGTAAGCAAGTATATTTACGTTTACGTTGCATAATTATGATGTTGTAGTTAATTGCTGACTCAAGGTTTTCGTTTTGTTAATAAACAGGGTATTTCGTACTGTAAGGGTACTCGTGAGACGGGGCTTAACTTACGAGAATTTGTTGAGTTTTGTAGGTCTAAAATACGTGGTATACCTACTATAATAAAATGCAGAAGGCATAAAAAATTGTTAACCTTAGACTAGCATGTGCGGATTAGCGTGTGTGATTGCGTGATAGTGAAAAGGAAACTCTGGCCCGACACTGAGACATTATTAGTCATCTGTTATATGTATATTAGAAATAAGTACACTGACTGACGAATTTCTGTGAATTACGAAGCTAACTAGAATAAAAATCGAGACATCTTTGGAATCACTCATTACAATTAGTTTTGTGATCGATCATCTTTTGAAAACAGTTTGACGAATTTTGTTGATTTTGTGTTGTGATCGCAATAGCATAGACAAATAAAGTGAAAAAATATATTCTGAGTATAATATATACTAAGGTATTTATTTTCTTCACTTTGTCTCTGTTATATGTATATTTGAGACCCGCGTGATATAAAGCTTATTGTGCTAACTAAAAACAAACAACTTTCAAAAACTAAACCATGATTCGTTCCTAAACGAAAACCCGTTTCAATTACTTTACACAAAAACAGCCGTAGCCTACCCGATAGCAATTTCAATCAAATCAACAATAGCAAACACTCGAAACGAAATAGTTTTCTAAATAAGCCGGAACAATTCTGTAAAGGCGGAACTTTAGCAATATCGGACAGTGTCGACACTTGATGTCTGACACTTCACGGTCCCCTGACACTGGTCGCCGGCGCTCTCAATACAGTATTAAACACATTCGGTAACTCACTAACTTTTAAGTTGTATCTCCTGAGTTTAAAGTAACTGTTGCTTACAGTTTGTTCCATGCAAGTTTAAATGAAGTTGTAGATCTAGTTTTTAGTCTCCTTTTTAAATAATTAAAGTAGGAAATAAGAAAACGAACTAATCCTTGTGTTCTTAAGCGTACAACCATATTTTTGTTACTGAATAAATAAGAGTTAAAAAAATATACGCTGATTGCTTTTAGTTGTCATCAGTATTTTTATGGTTCTTTTGTGCCATGCAGTCTAGTAATTAATTAATTCTAACATGATGATTAATTTCAACAACAATGTAATTTAACCTGGAATTTAGCTAAAATAATTTAAATAACTTTTAATATTAAATGCCACTAAGATGTAATTAAAATCTGTTTATTCAAAATACAGAATGCTCTAGTTTAAAAAAGCTCTTATAAAGTTTGGAATTACAACGCCACAATTACGTTTAACTGTAATATTACTTAATACAAACGAAATTTAAACAAATATAATCAAATACTGGCGATTGTTATAACAGTGTAATTGAATTTAATAATTCGGCAAGTTCTTAGCGTTAAAGTGGATTGCGTATTCTAATAGCTTTAGACTACGCAGAATTAGTATTATTAATTATTTTAACCTACCTACATTGACAACATCTGTTTCTATTTCTGTAATCGAATTGATGATTGGATTTATATTTTGTTTATAATGTTGAATGTAGTAGTGTCTTGTTACGTCACGCTATCGTATTATCTATTCAAGATAATTAATGTTGTTTGTAGTACAAATACAATGTAATTTTGTACCTAATTTGGTAGTGTTTGTGAATCTCATGTTTGGAGAACTACTGACAACAATTACCGCGCATTAGTGCCGTGTATACTTATGGTGGAGGACAATCGTGCCCAGCAGTGGGACGTTTATGGGTTAAAATGATGAATAATAAAAACTTATGGCGTAAGCTTTATAATCTATTTAGTACTCAAAGAGGTTGCAACGTCAGAAACCTTTCTTTTTTTGTTTTTTTAAAACATTTATTTAATAAAATATTTACACATAACTTAAAAATATACACAGTTAACCTATTAAAAAAAAAGAACCAGATACTCTATTTACAGAAAATTCCTATATATAGAATATCTGATTAAGATCAGATTCCTGAGGAAATGTACCCAAAAGGCTAGCCACATTACCGCGTTGGATAGCAAGGCTAATGCGTTGCCCCAGGTAGAGGCCAGCCCTTGGGTCACGTGATACCTCAGAAACACGCTTACAAATTTCACGACAATATTTGTGAGCGTTTGGCCCCCAAGGTCCAAGAGTTTCAACCCCAAAAGGCTCAAAAATGTAAGTCTCACCAAGACTTTCATATTTACGCCTCTTGAGGCACTCTGCAGAATTAGCAGCAGAACCCGCTTTAATACCAGTCCGTGAACGATGAGATTTTTTTATTTCTTGAATTCACTTTACCCCAAGAGATCTATAGTTTAATTTCAAAATGAAGTCTGAAATAAATCAGGCCAGGACCAGGCATCTCAACATAGGACTTACCTAGTCGACTTTGATATTGTTGGGAAATATTTGAAAATTACAGTTTAAATTTTCAAACATTTGTCAGCGCGACAGAATTTAAGTGGCCTCTATAGGTTACATGAAATTATTAAATTAAATTAGGTCTACACGGCTTTTTTCTCACATTTTTCTCATACATATACTGAATTTACTTTAGCCTGGGATATAATTTCTTTAACATTAATTTTGGCTAGATTTATTTACGTGAAGATGACACTAAAGTGTGTTTATGTCGCTGTCGATTTAATGAAATCTATTCAGCCAAATTTTAATTAAGTCATTCGTGTTCTAGTAAAATTTAATTAAATTAATGTGAGAAAAAAGTAGAATTATTAAAATAAAATAAATTATTTCATAACAAAGTTAGATCTAAATATTCAAAGAATGTTTGAAGAATTACTTTGTTTGTCTGAAACGCTTAATACATTTAATAAAATTAAATGTCTCTTATAAATGTTGGATATCTATCCGGAATAATAAATGAAGTAACGTTCCATTTTGACTGTTAATTTTATTCATTACAGCCTACATTTTACTCTGAGCTATGAAGACTTTTTAAATTTATTAATGTATTTTTTATTCAGATCCGTACATTATTACTTACTTAATAAGATAGACGTAAGCTTCCTGTCATTTAGGTAGATATTATGTATAATATCAGTCAGTCTGTTTCTAAGAAAATATCGTAATAACTAGAATACTCAGTAACTAGAGAAATTAAGCATTGAGAAGAGTTCCTATCATATTTCAAGCTCGTAATCAAATAGTTCCATCCTCGTACTATTTAAAATTAGAATTCTTATTATTCGTTTCCTATTTCTTAATAAGCTCTCAACCATAAAAATAAATCGGGAAAAGTTTGTTTAATATTTCCTTATCGCTTTTCCACTTAAATTTTGTATCATTCCCTATAACCTTGACAACTACTTTGTCATAATTATATTATTTATAAAACTACTCAAAATAAAGTCAAACTAATTTTCAGCGCCAACTTTTTAAATGAAAGTGGAGCATTTCGCCAATGTACTGGGAATTAAATTGACAAGTGTTGGCAGCCTTGCTTCGAACGTAATTCCTGAGAACTTTCCGTTTTACAATACTAGAGTTTGCACTTAGTTCTCCTCTCCGCACACTAGCACACCCCCTTTGGCCTGTCGACTTGGTTCGTCATGTATTTACTTGTAGACTCAACAGTTCAGCGTAAAAGGAGCAACCTGTATTTATTTTATATAAAGGTTTTGTTGTTTTGTTTTCATCATCCTCACCAGCCCAATGATGTTCACTGCTAGACATAGGCCTCATCTAATTCCGAAAAGCGAGCGATTTTTGTTTGTTTTAAAGAGTAGTAAATAATAAAATTGTAATAAATAAAATGTTTTCAATATCTATCATTACAATCATTTGGAATACAATTCATCCTGTATGGTGCATTTGTACCAATTTGAATAATGAGGACAGCAATGGTATATCCCTTATTAATACGCAATCTAAAACACTTCAACTAACTTTAAATGAATTATTTAGAACGCTCTTCATTGTATTACTGAGTCTGAACAAAGCATTTTCAGCTTTTGCAAGGTTGTAGGTACCACTGCGTCACTTTTTTATTTAAAGAGTCAAAAAAAAAAGTTATACCGAATACCAAAAATCTTGTTGACATCAGTGCAAGAAATCTTGCTGCTAAAATCCCTAAACTACCCGAGAACTGGCACACAAACTATTTTTGTGAAACAATAGGTATCTAATTAGGTACTAGAATGTTTACTGGTTTGAATATCTTTAGTTTTGATTTAGCACCTCATTGTTCAGCCCTCTAGAGAAAAAGGCACCAATACATCGCCCTTACATCGTTACACGTATCTCTCTCTCCAAGACGACAAGCCGAGAGCTTTCAAGTAAAATAAGTTCATATATTCACTTGACTAAGTACAAGTGGTGAAGTAGAAACATTGCAATTAACCATTGTAAATAATGTAGTGTACTGTTGCAAAAGCGCTGAAATGTAAACAGTATTACGTAAGAAGATGGGCGATGAATAATTTGAAACATTTCTCGCTTCGCTACTATCACTATTCTATTATATGTATAGTTACTCAGACATTAATGAACGAAGCTGTGAGTAAGTTATTTATTTTAATGTGTTTTCGAAGTTTAAAGAAATAATAAAAAAAACCTGTTCTTTTTTTTCTGATTCGATTCTGATGGCCGAGCAATGTTTATGACTGTTGTACAAGAGTTTCCGAGTCTGTGTCTGTGCGTGGAAAAATGGTATTGGGTTTTTCTGTGTAGAATTTAATTATATCTAATTCCTCTTGAAGAAGCCTATGTCCAGTAGTGGACGTTATACAGCTGATATATGACGATGATACCTAATATGCAGAAGCACTCCAGAGTTTAAAAACATGGAACCCGACATAAACGGGCAAAATGAGGCTGTCATGCATCCCTTTTGGAGAAAAAGGCGAGATGCTATGGTGATGCTATGTATAAGCTATAATTATTGTAAGTTTCATCAATATCCTTTCAGTAGCTTTCGCAATAAAGACTATCAAATATACAAAACCCATCTATTCTCAGAAACCTTCGTATTAATAATATATTTATGGATAATTCAGCTTAATTTTCTTTGAAAATATTCTTTCCTGTATACACAAATTGCGTAGTACATATATGCCATTTCAAAACGTTCAGGAAGATAGAACTTTGTAAGTTGTAACAAGCTTCAGCAAGACTAACTCGTGAATTAATTATAGGTTTCTAGATAATGTTATTGCGTCTAGACGCCACGTCTGCATGCACTCTTTGTTGCAATCTTGGAAGACTAAGCCATTTGTATTCAGACATTATTATTGATACTCGTAAACTTAGTTAGTAACGTAGTCGTTAAATTTATAAAATATTTATTTTATTAGATAACTTTTGTATCCAAAATTTCATCATTTCAACCCATAAACGCCACACTGCTGAGCACGGGTCTCCTCCAAAGAATGTGGAGGGAATTTAGCCTAGTATACCACGCTGGCTTGACAGGTTGGTATAGGGTTTGTTTCGAATTTTCCTTTTCTTGCAGTGCTCTTGTCTGCATGAGGTTACTGCTCTGTTGGTTACTCCCTTAGTCGCCTGTTATGACACCCACGGGTTGAGATGGCGTTGTGACATTATGTATTCTTAATCCGTCATTACACGGATATCCAAAATATACCCACATATTATTATATTATGTTTATCTAAATAATATTTATATCTCACACAGTACATTGCTCCTATTGTTTATGATCGATCGATTAACCGTGTTTCAAACAATAAGGTTCAACAGATTTAATGGGAATATACTGAAAGGGCTGTCTAGTATTGGATTACGGGTTAACGACCTATTGTTTCGTGCCAGAAGGTTTAGCGTGTTTTATGCAATTTAAAAAACTTGATAAGTACTGTTTCATTTCTATTCTGGTATTTTTTTTTTCTTTAAGTTCACGCCCCACATCAATGTACTTGGTAGATACTTGTTTTGCCAATGTTAAATACGATAATTACCCAAGTTATTCAATACTCATTACTCACACATTTAAACAAAGTTAATTTTTCATTTTATTTATTCTGTAATATTTTTGTAATTTATCTCGGAGAATTGGAAAGCTGGTGTCCTAAAATATCTATACCAAGTTTAGCTTCCAGTCGCCCACAATAAAAACAAATAATAATATTATTGCCTTTACTATTTAGTAATACCATAAAAAACATGTTTTATTATAACTTAAAATATAATAAAATCCACATAATAAAAAATCTTGGAACTCTTTCGTTACTAATAAGTACCTATTCATTTTTTAAACATCTCTAGTATTGTGATATCAGCAGTTTTCTAAAAGACTTTTAAAGGGCAATCTTTCGAATCGGCTTATATTCGAATACGTTTACCGATGAATCTTAAGAAGATTGCTGAATATTATGTATTATGGTTTAGAAAGCTGTAAAGTTTCTTTGTTTTAACGCGTGGGAATATGACGTCCCATTAGAAGAATAATCTTATCTTCAGATAAAACAAAAATGAAATTATTATAAATTTGGCATTAAAAACCGTAAACTATCAATTGATCAAATTTGTATTTTGTAAAATACTCACTAAAGAATAAAATAAAAATTTATCAATCGATAGTTGACGGTTTTTAATGCCGAATTTTTTAAAATTTCATTTTTGTTTTATGTGAAGATAAAACATTATTCTTCTAATGGGACGATGAGTCCGATGTTGGAGAAATATTTTCGCAACAGCACTTATTTTGTATCGATTTATTAATACATCTCCTTTCTTCTTATATTCGCTTAAGTAGTAATCACTGAGCGAGGGCATTGACCTATTGTTGTCTTACCCACTGTAGGGCAGACCGGGGGAGGCATTATGTCTAGACGAAACTGACAGGTAGGTCTTATTGCGGCTGAATGTTTGAAAATTGGCCGTAGCTTTTCGTTTTTATACGAAATTTATACAAGTTATTAAGTTTATGAGAGAGTTTTTGTTTTGTATTTACGACTGGGTTGGTATTCAATTTTACTTTGTTTTGGTCGATTTACTTCTTAGATAGGTTAGTACTTAGATAAACAACACGTTTAACTATATAACTTTATAGATTTTAGTGTTTATTAGATATAGCGGTAACATTGTCGATAGGATCTTCTCGATCGTAGCAAAGAAGCCTTTAATGGCATCTACTAACCACCATAAAATAATAATAAACGAAAAAAATATATACGCGATGATTGCCGAGATTGCCAATTCAAAGTTTGTGAAATATGAAATATGATTAAAAAATAAGATTATTCCAGTGTTTATGCTAAATATGAATTATGTTGTTGTTACAGGCAAGCAGCGGCGCGGAGCCCCAAGTGGCCGTGCTATGCGAGGCCGGGGGCACTTACCACCCCCAGTACATGTCGGCCGCCGGCCGGTGGACCCCCGACCTGACCACCAAGCCCCACAACTGCTTGAAGGACAAAATGGAGATACTGGACTACTGCAAGAAGGTGAGTAAGGACCATCCTCTGTGTGATTAAATCTCTATGTGATAGACAAAGATGGAGTCCTTCGAACCCAGGAATCACAACAATACTAACATAGTATACACGCATAAGTATGTAAAAAGAACTGAATGAATAGATGAACAGTACAAACTTGATGGTTTCTTTACAAAAGTTGCTCTCCATTAAAATGACATCATAGTTGTGAGTGCCAATAGTGTACAAAGTTAGCATAAAATTAAGAATGAATATCTTTTCACCAAATTCACATAACAGAAACAAAGCCTATATAAATAGCACTATCAGACACAATAATGAAAATAAAACAGGTGGAGGTTACATAAGCATCGTGTTCATCCCCGTGACCGAGACTTAGCGAACGCTGACTAATCTTGTTAACGAATCGCTTTACATGCAATTTTCCTACTCTGTCTCCAGCTAATTCTCTAAAACTAATTGCTTAACGTATTTCAGCGCCTACTGATTGGTTACTTATGTAAAGCGGTTTTAGTGAAGTTAACAAAGCGAGGGAGAATATTAAAATATTCATTGTGTGTCCCTGACTTTCGGAAACATTATTTTCAATGAAGAATATTGAAGGTTGTTTCATATAATGAAAGGCTTTCTAAATTAAATAATATCTTAAATGTAGAAATCTAAAGTGACAATGAAGTGTTATAGTCTAAACTTGCCGGCCAAGAGAGAGACCTCCTATCAAATTTATTTTTTTCATAACATTCAATTCAATTCAATCATTTTATTTGCAAATATAGGTACAGCATAAGATTTTACATTGTTGTTTAAGTCCTCCATATTTAACCTTATTGGCATGCAAATAATCAATACATACTAAAATAATCCGTGAAAGAACAAATTGGAATAAATTTTAACATTGAATAATAATATTGTAAATAGTTGTTATAAAATCTAATTGAATGTCAATAGGCTAATGTCAAAAATGTAAATAAATGTCAAATATCATCGTAACTTCAAAATTGTTTGGGGAAATCTATATGTATTGACATGTTCCACTGTATCTTATGTACAAAACAACGTGTCAAAAGATAACGCTAGGACATATACACGATTTAAAAGAAACGGTTTTAACCTTTGACATCTATTTACGACGTGGGTCGAATAGATCTTCGTGCATGCCAACCCTTTTAAATTGCCAAATTCCTTCCATTTTGTGGAATGTCTTGATTTTGTACGGAATGTCACTTGACGTTTACAAGGATGACAGAAGCTATTCAACCGGTTTTGTTCACTAGAAGTTAAATTAAAACTAGGTTCTCCAAGAATTTATTCGTCGAAGAAAAGTCTTAGCGATAGCTTTCAAAAGAGGTTATCGATGATCTTAAGATGATGAACTAAAAGTGGATTACTCCTCAAATTTGTCACTTTTGATAGTTTTTAGGGTCCTCTATAGATAGCATGTTAACTTTACGTTATTAGTTAATAGCGTTAACAAATATAATATTTAGTAGATGCATCTTCCTCAGAGTACTTCCTTCAAAGTACTTCTGGCAGTACTCATTGATAAAATTATTCTCTCGACTCGTAAGTAACTTGTCGTTGCTTGCCTTGTGATTTCATGTCTAGTGACTAGCCTACCAGCCTAAAGTACACATAAGGTTAATAATTTTCCGACAAAAATATTGGTGCTGAAATTAAAACAGTTTGGTCTTTTAATAGGTTGACGTTATTATTTATATCCGTCGGTAATATATGAAGAAATAGGACGGTGATTTCAATGTTTTATATAGGTATTGATTTTCTGTCTGTTGCCAGGTATACCCAAGCCACGACATCACGAACATCGTCGAAGCCTCTCACTATGTGAAGGTCAGCAATTGGTGCAAACTTGGCACTGGCAACGCTGCCAAGTGCAAGGTCACTCGATGGGTGAAGCCATTCCGTTGTCTTGGTACGTATCTATTATATACTAAACATAGTGCCCAGAAATTAAATTATATCAATGGTTTGCCTAGAATTTCATAATTTTCATAATCATTTTTGAAACGTCTGTCTTTCTGTCACGGAAGCTAAAGAAAGCATTCCCAGTAAAACTAAAGACTTTAACGTGATTAAAATTTGTTTTTACAATTTGACTTTATGCCAACTAACCTACCATCCAACTGTGTCGTTAAAAGAGAATCAAAAGTGTAAATGATATGATATTGATTTTGCATTTTTTGAGAAATAAACAGCCACAAATCAGGCTTTAAATTAATGAATATATATATTATAACTTTCCATAATTTAGTTATTACTTACTATGCATAACTACAAAGAGTATTTGGCGGCAGAAGGTCCATTTCAATCGGACGCGCTGCTAGTTCCGGAGAGCTGCCTTTTCGACCACATCCACAACCAGTCGCGCTGCTGGCAGTTTGCTAGATGGAACAACACCGCTGGACGTGCGTGCGCTCAACGAGGACTCAAACTCAGGACCTTTGCTATGCTCTTGCCTTGTGGAATCAGCCTGTTCTCTGGCGTCGAATTTGTCTGCTGCCCAAAACATTTTAAGGGTGAGTTATAAATTGAATTCAGCGTTTAAAGTAAAATCCAATACTTTTCCCAAAGAATTTAATTAAAAAAGGTCCTCATTGGAGTTTAACGACCCATTCGTTACTAGGTCGCACATTACGATCTGTTCTATTCGCTTTTAAAGGAACAAATTGAACGAGCCCAAAACTCCAAGGGACTGCCAGCCTTTCATTACAAGAATTTGATAGCTTACTTATAGCGTAAATAATCATTAACTCATTACTATTACGTAGTTACGTACCTACATAGGAAAATGATGATTTTCTTATCACTATTAAGCATTCATAATGTAAAAATACTTGATTGTAATTGAGTTGATCAATAATTCGGAATATTTCATTTTCAGAAAACGTAAAGATGCACAAGCCCATGGATGTTGGAGTACCTGTTAGTCCCGGTGGAGAGGAAATGTTAGCGGCTTCAGCAGCTATGGATGAACGTGATGATGATCTGTTAGATGATGACGACGCACTTGATGATGACGATGATGATGACACCGTCAACCTTAGCGACGATGAGGAGGACGACGATACTGATGACGGTAATATTACAACAAAACTTAAAAGAAACATTATAAAGGTTATCAAGTAGATATATTACTAATATAATTACAATGACAAAGCTTTATCCAAAATAAGTAGGTACGAGTATAACAAATTAATATGATTACTGTACCAACGTGACCGTAAAAGGATTGGTTTTATTACATCGTTGTCAATTGTTTGGAAACCACAGCCTCCATAAATTATTAAATTTTCAAACAATTGACAACGATATCGAAGTAGACCAATCGAATGTCGATATTTCGAGAAGACTTTTTGATATTTTTATCATGGATTACAAAAAATGCACAGTTTAGCCCCAACAGTCATACACTTGCCTATTTTAAAATAATTAAATATAAATCAAAAGCAATCACAAAGCACATAAACATGGAACTTTTATTAACTTTTTATAATTATAAGAAAATATTTACAATAAGCAGTCAGCCTAATTTCTAAAACGTAGGGGATTATCTTGGCTAATTTCCAACAGCTAGTTTGCCGAAAACGTTTACCGTTAACTTAATAATAATAGCAATTAACTTAATCAATAGACATGGATGAAGACGAAGACGCAGATCTGTCACGGGACGATGACACTGAAGACGATGACTATACGGATGGTGACGATAGTGCCTGGCCACGCCCTGAAACTTCTTCACCGCCTTCAACCACCACCACTAGTACCACCACCACGACTACCACTACGGTAAGTGATCAATTCATTACAGGTGGACCTTAACTGATAAATTACCTACTGCATCCTCTCTGAATAATGTTCTATGAAATAAAAAACTTGTTAAAACCTTATTTAGTTAGAAAATGTATTAAAGTTAGCTATCGTAGTTTCAAGATCGTAATTTGTCATAATGCCGTTACCAATTCAAATTAATTAGGACAGCCATATTAATTAGATATGTTTTTTATTACGTATACCTAAACAAACTATGCCCTAAAAATAATTTCAGGCCTCCACCGCAACCTCGGATCCGTATTTCTCGCACTTCGACCCTCGCACTGAGCACCAGAGCTACAAAGACGCCCAACAAAGGCTAGAGGAGACTCACCGTGAAAAGGTTAACAATCTTTATGTGACTTTAATATTCCTTACTATCGTCATTTCTTTCCTCCAATGTTCGTACCAAAATTTGACCTTCACCCACCCACTTGCAGGATATTACACCATTTACCTGGTGAACATTGGAAGTGGAACACAAGAAATACTGAAATAAAATTCCAGATTTTAAAACAAATTTAAAATTCAAATAGTAAAATATTTAAAAAGAAACGTTAAACGCTTTTCTTAACTTGGTAAACGATTTCTTACTCATATATTTTATTTATGTTATCAACAGATCACCAAAGTAATGAAGGAATGGTCTGAGCTGGAAGACCGATACCAGCAGATGATGAACAATGATCCTACTGCCGCGCAAACCTTCCGTCAACGCATGACTGCTAAGTTCCAGGCTAATATTCAAGTAAATTTACAAATCGATTTTCTATATTTCGACAAAACTTGAATTGGAGTTAAAAATATACACATTACAGCCTTTATTTCCCAATAATTAAAAAACTCTTGACAGTTGTCCTTCTCATTCCTTCTCATGTACTAGAATCCTTCTTATTCCTTCTCTTTATTTCTCAATAATAATTTTAATATCTATCAATTTAGTCGCTCGAAGAAGAGGGAGTTGCTGAGCGTCGTCGGCTGGCTGCTCTGCACCAACAGCGTGTTCTGGCACATCTCGCTCAACGCCGCCGTACTGCACTCGCTTGCTACACTCGATCTCTCCGAGATACCCCACCTAATGTAAGTAAATATTCTTAATTAAATACGTTTGTAGTCATCTTACACTGTACTATACACCAATTTTTACTGTAACGTCTCCACACGTTAGTTTTAGCCTTGGCGCTCGGTGATTTTACGACTGCATTGATGCTGCATCGGGTTTTGGAGACTCTCTGCTTTTCATTGCCATATGAAAATTTAAAAAACGACTATATTGCCGATCTCTGATTCTTCAAGTAGCATATGAACTATGGCCCTAACGCCTTTTTCTAACGACATTCTTAAAGCAGCGTAAGTTGCTTAACTAAATTAAATACTGTACTAGTACTACCTATACGTTTTCTCTGAAATCGCCAAGTTATGCAGAAAAAAATAAAAGCACATCCTCATTCAAATCCAAAGGAACGAGTTTCCTGTAATTTAGTTGTAAACAAAGATATATGGCACTTTTATCTTATGGTGTTATAGGCTCACCGGGTTCAGAAGTGCCTGCAGCGCCTGGTGCGTGCCCTGGCAGCTGAACGTAGCGGTGCGCTGGCAGCCTGGCGTCGCGCCGCCGCCGCTGGACGTGAGGCCGCCGCTGCTGAGCGAGCTAGCGCTGCTGACAGACTGCAGGTCAATAATTAACTTCAATTTAAGTCATCAAACAAAGACCCAAGTGTCGATTAATTGTACGTCAGTTGAGAGGCTATGCAATCAAATAACCAACCATTACTCCATTGTATAAAATCATAATCATGTTGATGTTAACAATATTGCTAATGTTATATTATTTTCTGTCAACAATAATTCAATCCGGAAGTTTCTGCAGACGCAACTTACGTTAATTTCAATCTATGATATCCACAGAGAAGACTCTGAATCTGATAATATCGTTCTTTTTAGGACGCTGATCGTGCTCTCCAGCGTGCTCTTACCGCCCTTCGCCGACGCCCTCACCTTTACGCTAACATTGGAACTGCTATTGAAGACTATGTTCAGGTAGTTGCTTACCCTTTATTTTGAACCACAAATTTCAAAAAGACTAAGATTGGCACTAAGAAAGATTATATTATTAAAAAGTATTTTTAGTAGTAACAATATTGCAGACACCAATAATAACCTTTTATGAAAAAATTTAATTTAATAAACTTACAAAAATTTAATTCAAAGCGAACGATCAAGCGAGACCCAAAAAAAATAATGTGTTATAAAGCCATAGAAATCTATAGTTATAATATATTGTAGTCCATGCAGTCTAAGGACGACATGGCCGTATCCCTGATGTCGATGACTCCTGAGGCCGAGGAACTGTTGCTGGACCGCATTGAGGCCGAAGTACAGCGTGAACAAGCTGCTCGTGACCAGTTGAACGCCAAGCGTGACCAGCGCACCAGGCAACGCCAGGATATCCAGAATGAACGGGTTAAGGTAACTGACTGACTAACTCTGGCTGATTAGAAAAGCATTTACTTTGATACGTAAATACTTTTCTACTTTTTTTGTAATCATCAATCATATTAAGAAAGGTGCCTTGATAAAATTTCTCGAGATGATAATATACTTTCTCTTCTTGAGTTTTTATCTACGTAACATTACCTAAATGGTTCGCTATTACCTCATTCTGCTTCTAAGAAGTACGATTCAATATAAGTTTGACCATTCCTGCTCAACAAACTCAACGAAACATTATGGTAAAATAAAAATATGCGACAAAAATTACTAAAATTGCTACATACAAATAAATACAAGTACCTAAATCTATTTTATGATGTATACATACGTAAGATGTTTTGTTTTATTATATGTCTATCTTGTTTTATTTATATGTCTATCTTCAAGATGAATAACACGATAATTCATGCTTCCAGACTTCAAACGGCGTTAAGGAAAGCTTAGAAACTGACGATGAAGCAAGTGAGGCCAGTGAGATTGAAGATAACGTGTCATCAAGCAGCACTCGTAACCCCTTGGCCGGAGTATCGGCATCCGCCTCGCCCTCTTCTGCTCCTGCCTCTGCACCACCTGCCCTCGCCTCGATCACGCCACGAGATATCACCACTCGCAGTGCCGTCTCGCAAGATACCACTACTACCGTAAGTGATGAAGATGTCTAATATTTTCTTTCTAAATTAAGACGCTTCGAAAAACGCTTCGTTTATCTTAATTTGTGACGTTTATTTCAGGAAATTATCACCAGCACAGTGACTGATATACCGGAAAGTGAGACCGCTGAGACTGGTGAAGTTAGTGAGACTTCCAGCCGCCGATCCACGAGCGAGGTGCGTATGTTGTCCATATAATATTATAGAGAGTCTACTCCTTACGAATCATAATCAATCTTTTGTTCAATTAGGATTTCTTTAAGTTGATAATCTTGCAGACTGAGGGTGAAGGACTACGTGCGGCTCTTGAGCACGCGGAGGAACGTGCCCCACCACCACCAGCACACGCTCTTAAGCACGAGCTGCAACATCAACAACCTGTAAGTACTTTACAAATTGATGAAAATGCATTATATAAAACTATCAGAGTAACTACCAACTACTAACCTAACATCACACTAACAATCTGTTGCGTGCATAGCTGTTATACAATTAGCATAGTATGAATCTCTTCAAATGTCCAAACAGGCAACGATGCCAACATCTCTTGCGTTTTACTTTCCACATCAGCTTTGGATAACTGGATCTAAAACTTCTGTCAGGTTAGAAAATTATATTTTCGGAAACGGATATTAAATCAATTTATTATTTTTCAGGGCTACACAGTCCGTGGGTCTGCCCCTGGAGGCTCCAACAGTGCAGGAGCACTGTACCCCGCGCTGTGCGTGGGCGGCGCGGCGCTGGCGGCCGCCGCTTGCGTCGCACTCGCCGTCGCACGCCGCCGCGATCGTGCGCCGCCTGCGCAGGGATTCGTACAGGTAACTTATCACACTTACTACCACTGATTTTTCCATGTTGCCAGCCGTTTAAGCACATATATTTTAATGTCACTGAATAATTGCTGTATTGAAATTCGAAATCCAAATGAATTAAGAAATAAAATAAATCGTTGATTTAAAGCGAATTAACCGTTTTTGCTTTTTATATTTACAGGTGGAACAGACGGGCGCAGTAGCTCCCACTCCTGAGGAGCGACACGTAGCCAATATGCAGATCAATGGTTACGAGAACCCCACCTACAAGTACTTCGAAGTCAAAGAGTAAATCCTCTTTCCTTCATCCAAAATCCCTCCTTTTCCCCCACTCTCCTTTCCTCCCCCTCTCCTCCCCGCCAGGAGTGCATCAATGCGTCAAGTCCAGCCAAGTGATTTGACATTATCAAATCACATTGGGCGTGTGTTATAGGTTGTTGTGGTGTCCTTTTCGGCCAATTCTTTCTTTCTATTTCCTTTCGGGTATATCTAAAAATAACCATAGAATCTCAAATAGATATTGGTTAGATTTTCTAACATCTGAATGAAATACTCGTTTTTAAGTTGATGTCCTTTGGAGGGAAATAGAAATAATTCTAAATTCTTGTCATGTGTGCTAGTGCCCCTTAAAGACAGGGTGTTTTTCTACCCTACACCTTTATCTATTGTCCTCAGCGTAATTCTTTATGGAATGGATGTGTGTGAAATTTAACTATTGTCAGACGTAGAGCGCGTCGCACTCCCGGCGGGGAAGGTTCGTTCATAAAGCTTGTGTGATTAGTGGGAATATTCGTTTGCGGTAACGCGGTCAGTCATAAGTTAAGATTAGAAGTGATAACTTTTTAATTTGTTTGTTGTTTCTTTTGCACCAAAATATTTATTATTGTTTTAAGGACTTAGATCTAAGTTTTTTTGTCTAGTGTCCTAGAATTCATAAGTGTCACTGTAGTCAAGTTTAAATTAAGTTTTTGATGCCGCTCCCGCAGTGGTTTCGTCCGACGGCCATCTTTGTTCTTTGGTGCGTTTTGTTAGTTACAGATGATCTCAGTTTTAGTCTGTCTATCGTTTAGCTATAGTTTCCCTTACTAGTCGTTGAATGTAACCACTGGGCCGAGTGGAACAAACGTCCATGGTACGCTGTGTATATAGCTCCGCGTACAAATTTGAACCTAAATTACTTACACTTAATGCCCGCTTTCATTTACTTTTCTAACGTAGGTAGAACATAACGTGAATTTTATGTAATAAATGCGAAAATATATTTTAATAATTAATGTGTACTTAGCGATGGGACGGGCGGCAAAGCCGGCGCGGGCGAACGACTCTTCTCTATCAACTCTATGATTACTGCGAAACATTCCTTCACTTTAATTTTGTAATCATTAGTTGTCAGGTGAGCTGTCTCCCTCTCTATCACAAGAACGCTATCTCCCCTTCCCGTTCGCCCGCTGGACAATACTCAAGTTCCCGAAGTGAAAGATCGCCGTGTACTCAACGTGCGTGTTGTAATTTCTTATAATCGATGAACAGTTATGATTATTGCGAATGCAACAATTATAAAGCTAACATTCATTTGTATAATCTAGTCAAGGAATGGGGCATCAGTAGCAAAGTCTTCAGCTGACTGTTGTGTGACGCACTTTGGGTATTCGGTCGCGAGGCAAATAAGCTTAGTGAGTGTATGTACGGTTAATATATAAGTAGATGTACAAAAAGTAATACATTATATAGATGTTTTAGCGTCAGATACATAGATATAAAGCAAAATATAATTATATATCGCATTCGTCCGTATAAAGTAAGGGCTTGCGCTCGTGTCTAATCCCACGTACCACACTTAATGTTACGTCGTAGATAAGATGTAATTCTGCCTCAGTATTATATACATTTAAGCTTATTTGTTACCTAAGCTAATTTATATACACTATTTCTATTTGTTTACGGGCGTAGTGGCGTTACTACAAATGAAGTCATATCAGATGCGTCACGGTGCTCTGTTACTCCTGTTTCGCTGCGACGCCGACCATTTGTCATTCTTGTATCGGTCCAGGCTATGCACTCATGCAAAATACTTAATCGTAGCGAAAGAGGTGTGTCGTGGCGCCCGCCCGTGGCTTATCGTACGGCATTTACGTAAGTTACTCACTGTTTATCGTAAGTTTAATCCCGCATTAAGTAACCTCAGTGTATTTTAATAATGATAACGAGCCGACCACTTATTTTTTTAACAAAACTTTTTGCTCAAAATCAGCTATTTGTCGTCGGTATAATTACTGTCTACTAATCAATCTAAATTTATTGTCGTCGTAAACAATATTTGATGTTAGTAGTACGTAAAACCTGGTTTCTGTATCTTATCCAATCACTTTCACGTATTTTAATAAGTATTCTACATAATAATAAATGGTTTGATGATTTTTGTGTTTACTGTGCTGCATTTTATTGTGAGTTCAAGTTCAAATTGAAATCAATAAATAGAAATTTAAAATATTGGTGTTGTTAATGGCGTTTTACGCTACCTCCAATTAGAACCTAACCTTACCCTTGTACACAAACACTCGAAACGTATTGCCGTGTCTTTCAAACGAAGTCAAAAGCTATAGCAAAGTCAAACAGGTTATTACATGAAATAAACATCTTCGGAATGGAGCATATTTTTGTTATTGATAATGACATCACAGATAGTTAGACTGTAAAGATTTAGCAATTATTATGCCTATCGAGCTTTCTTACACCAGGATCTATATCTAAGTACTGGGTGCTTTTGCAGCTCAAATTACATAACAGCAGTAAATAGAATTAAAATATGTTTTTTTTATAATTAGAATCGATTACTTTCTTACTTATGACGTATCTGACGTCAGGTAAATGAAGCGCAAGCGATTCTATTGGTTCTAAACATCGCATCCTCGCACATCTCTGGTGGAAACGCAGCCAAAGATGCGTTCTTGGCCTGATTCATATGGCCTCAAATTATTTTCACTTTTGACACATTCATCATCATCATCAGCAACCCATTAAGTTTCACTGCTGGGCTCGGGTCTCCTCTCTAACTAGAGAGCTGAGAGGGTTGAGACCATAATCCACTCACGCTGGCTCAGTGCGGGTTGGTGGATCAGACATACCCTTAGAATTTCTTCTAGGGTATGTGGGTTTCCTCACGATGTTTTCCTTCACCGTTAGCAGATGGTGAGTCAATTGACTAGTACATATAAATTCTACAAAGTGAAATCCACATTTGTACTGCTGGTCGGGATCGAACTCGGACCGCGTGATTTGCAAGCATTATTATTCATAAAATATTCATTAAATGTTTATTAAAAATTATTTAAATTAATGAATTTAATACTATACAAAGTAAAATATATAATTAAATAAATATTTAATAAACTTAACTGGTTTTTTAAATTCACAATGTTGGGACTTGGGGCCCCATAATATATCCGGGGGCCTCGGGCTGCAGCCCCTATAGCCTCTACATAGATTCGCCCCTGATCCCTCCTCAAGTCGTCACACATTCTTGCACATCTCTAGAGAAACGACTAAAATATAATACTATACAGAACTTACTATTGAGTAACTATTATCAATTTCCCCTTCTCCCTAAAAATATTTTTTGTGATGCCTGCCATCTTTGATCCTGTCAAAGACACATCCAAGAAATAGCACCTACGCTTGTAGGTTCTCTTCTCTACAATCTTCTTGGCCACATCGTACAGATGGAGTGTTTCTAAATTTACCATAATTACATAATTATCAGAATTACGACATAAAATATTAAATGTCATGTTGTTTTATATTTTATGGTACATACCTACCAATCTTTGTGTAAAATAGTTTTAAATATATGTAACGCCATCTATTTTAAATAAGAAGCATTACTTACAACTCTTCACGAAGAACACTGAAATTGTTTATACGTTATGAACATAGATGGCGCTGGCTGCCTTCTCTGCATCCGTATGCAATTATCTGCCTACGCTCACTTTACGATCGTTTCATATTCACGCGTTTATCGTTGAATCTTTTTATAAACATACTTCGTGTTTGAATTCTTACAAACTTAAACAATATTTACGTCACTTATTCACACTAGGCAGGTACTTAGCAGTTGTGTAGATTTACTTACACTCAAAAACATAGGTAGGTAATACGTGTATGTTACCTATCTAGGAACTTAGAGCTTAGCAAGTTTTACTTTTCTTGTAAAATATAGATTATTAGATTACAAATACGTTCCTAATTTATTTCTAAATCTCTTACGAACAACGTCGCAACTGCATGACTGGATATTGTACTCAAGCATTTGTAATGAATGAACTATGGATAGAAATATTTTATTTTCTTAAAATAACATGAGCAAGAGAAATTATATGTAGGTATAAGGAACTAGATAAGTAAGTAAGGTTTCTCTCAAACTTTTGTGAAGTTCCTTTCTTCTATCTACCTACCTACTATGTCTAAAACAGAGGCAAAACTATTTAAACGAAAGTATGTTTTACCACAAAATACAAGTTTGTTTTTTTTTTTTTAATTCTTTTTAATTAATTTGATAGAACATGATTTTATTTTTATGATATCCCAAATAAATGAATGAAATAATTACCAAGTCGTACGTCAAGTTTTCTATCACTTACCTACTAAGTAGTCATAAATTCAAATGGATTTTTTCGCTGCGCTCCACCTATTGTTCTCAAAAATATCAATATTTTAGTTCATATAAAGGGTTATTAAAATAAAATACTTGGGTTTTTTTTTATTTTGTCCACCAATCTATTAATTACTTATATTAGTACTTTATTTGCAGGTATCGACCTGAATGTAGGTATTTGGCTTGCATGTCTTGAAAGCACCATTTGATTCTCTTTCTCGTAGAAAAACAAACAGATTCATTGAAATAAATAATATCACTTAATAACAAAAAACCTTGTAGGTACTGATGCCCTTCAACTGTGGGTAAGTAAGTAAGAGGTACTATAACAAACATCGAAACATCCTACTCGTGGCCTTAACTGCGTGGGCTTGGGACGAACTTACTTTAACTGAACTAGTTCACGAGTCCCAATACCGTTCCCTTTGTGATCTTAATAAATAACTACAAAACATGCAAAGTACAAGCACACCAATGTTATTTTTTTATCAATTTTCAAAAGTTCTTTGTTTTGGAAGTAACTTCTGTCTGTGACTTGGCGGTTTACTCATTCATCTATCCATCCAGCTTTCACATTTTTATAATTTATAATATTAGTAGGATTGGATAGACAGGATGATAATTCGATCTTAATGAAATTACGTATAGCGATAGTCAAGGATCTGGGGAAGGAATCGGGTAGTTTTACTGAAAGAGGTACAATCGAGTTTATTAATATATTAGCACCATCATTAGATATTTTTGTCGACTACAACTTATTGCATAATGTACAGCATATTTTATTGAACCATTCACATGAGGACATGTATTTGATCCATAGGTTCTATAGTATTTATTGAGCTTTTCAACGTTCACAATATTTTGAATCCTTGATGGTGCCAATATATTAATGAACTCGACTGTACCACATGAGTGCATCTACGAGTGAAAGTTAGTTATAAGTGTTGTACAACACTGACAATTTTAGTTATGAAAACATATATCTATATATTATTATAAAGATGTAGAATTTGTTTGTTTGGTTGAACTACTAAAAATCTTTTAATGTTGGATAGCCCATTTGTTGAGAGAGGTTATAGGCTATATAACATCACGCAACGGCCAATAGGAACTGAGCAGTGGCCAAATAAATAACGACAGGAGCGAAGCCCCGCGCGACTTCTAGGTAGTTCCGGTATAAATTAATAGAAATCCCTCTGCCGTCATAAAATAGCATTATGAATAATACAAAACTCACAAAAGCGTATGAGACCGTGTAATAAATAGTTTAATGAATATGTTACACTGTACACACAATTATTATTAATTCAAAATGAAACTGTAACCGTACTGCGAACTGAATATCAATACAGGTCGTCCATTAAAATGGTGTCTCCATTATTATATTGGCAAATATCAACATCAACGTACGGTCAGCAACCTATAGCTGTGGCTGAATATATCAAATATTTCAAAACGCAAGTATAACGTAACATACTTAAATTACTTAACAAGGCTAGTGCTAGAATTGAATTTACGATGATATTATAATAATTCTGACTGAGAAATTTTGTATATGCTACAGGCTACTGATGCGTTATGAAATTTTTGGATACAGTCAGATTCTTTTGTTGTTGATGTACCTTACGTAGTTTACCAGTAATATTGATATTTATTTTTATGGGGTTCCCTACCGCAAACAGAAAATCTCTTTAAGAAACCATTTTTTTTCTATTAATTCTTAAAGTATGGTAAATTAAAACTTGACTACTGAATACAAAATTGCGCTGATTTATTTACATGGACGAAATGGATAAGTTAGGTTAGAAGGCTGAAGCTGAAGTTCCCGTCTTAGTCTTCGTGGTTTTTTTTCAATGACTTCACCATTTTGTTATTAACAAATTCTGGTGCAAATTTACTAATTTTGGGTTGCATGTAAATTGATGTCAAGTATGTTTTTGCATTATATAATTGTCATTTTATTCATATTGATAGTTATTTATGACATATCACTAATATAAAATTTGCATGCCGCTTACGGCGAAACATGCTGTACTGTATACTATTTATAACACCATGTAACCATGTTTCTGGCAAATAAATTACATAACTTTGCAAATGTGGTTTTTTGGTACCTTATAAAGTACTTAATCTACTAAGAAACCTTAATTAAATGAGCAACATCTTAGTATAAAATAGGGTAACAGATTTTGGTGAACACTTACCATTTTTCGGGTATAAATTTTACTAAATTTGGTACGCAGCAGGTCAAAATGTAATATAATACCTACTATTTACCAAGTTCAGTTATAGTTACACTGAGGCACAACAGATGGCGTTAGTGATCGTAACGCAAAACTGAGTCTCTTGGCATACTTTATGGGAAGCCCTTCATTGATTGCCCGAGTAATTAATATGTCATGCCAATAGTTAATAAAACAACAATAAAATTAATAATAAGTATATCTAAATAACCTTGTCTGATAAATATTGTATTATTACCTACACAAAATGTAAGTAAATTGTAATGTCACAGGAAAGTAAGTATTATTTTATTAATCACTTAATGTTAGTCATTAAATTCTGACCATGTTTAGTTTCTGAACTGAACTCTCTGTGTTATACACATGGTTTGAAATCGAAGGCCACAAATTTAGATAACTCTGCAAAGTGGAAACAGATTGACTTATTAAAAAGGGACGGTCAACGATGTTAATCGCTGAATAATTCAGATTTCACAAATTGGTCGTGTATCTCTAATAGAAATTATTTGCTCTTGGTACAGTTTCATAATAAAACTTATATAGCAGGCGTAATAGAATACTGACTTGACCAGAAATGTATTAAATCAGACAACATAAAAGAAAACGATGCTGTGAGGACTTATCCTGCTTGTTGACACATAAAATGAACACCGATAAAATTAATTAATCATGAATGCTTGTATTTTGAATTTGGTAATGGTAATGTTACTTAATTCTATATGCAGCATACATTATACTCTATTTGCAGCAACTCCTTTTTTGGGAGCGAAAACGGAATGAGACAAATAGATGACACACGACCAGAATCCCCAATAAAAAGACCCTATGCATCATCACTTCTCTATAGTTTTAAAAAACCGTGATCTTATGCACAGTATTTAGATTTTTCATACAACCAGCAGAAAAACAAAGTACCTAAAGTACAACAGCCTATGAATACTTATAAAGGCAAGAGTATCACTTGCGCGATGCCACCCTGTCAAAAAAGGAACACGCAGCCTACGAGACGTCTCGCCTCGCTGCCACTACAGCGCTTACCCAAGGGGCGCATATCTATTCGCTTATTACCAAAATATACTAGCAAAAAACTGTAGAATTATTTACATACCTATGTAATATCATCACGTTATTGGAGTTAGCAGATATTTTCGTTGAGTTTAGGAGTAATATCCATGTTAATTGAGTAGTTAAACAACACCTCTTTAATTATAAATCATCATCATCAGCAACCCATTATTAAGATACTCATAGAATTTCTTCTAGGATATGTGGGTTTCTTCACGATGTTTTCCTTTACCGTTAGCAGATGGTAAGTCACTTAACTAGTACATATAAATTCCACAAAGTAGAATCTTCATTGGTATTGCCAGTCGGGATCGAACTCGGACCGCGTTATTAGCACGCCACCCGGTTCCTTATCCATTCAGCCGCCCATCGCTTTTGTTTTTTATATTATTTAATTATAAATACATCTAGCAAAATTATTTTTAATGAGTGAAACAACGAGCGGATATATAAACTGGCAGAGACATACACGCAGAAAGGAAGAAGAAGAAGGCAAGAAGAAAATTTTTTTAATAATATCAACCTGTAATGTGTAAACTAAGCTGTAAGTGCAGAAATGTCTTCTCAGGCAACCGTTATGTTGTTAGTTGATAATGTAGGCTTTGTAGATCTAGAATCTAGAGTGAGTCAGTTCATAGTGTTACGGTAACTTACGTTAGCATAATGTGGAAAATATTCTAGATCGAAGACGGTCACGAAATCAAAATTTCGAGTAGGATCTCGATGGCGTAGCGGTTGCTGGCACGGTCAGTTGAGGTTACTGAGGTCTCGGGTTCGATTCCCGGGTCGGTACTAATATTTGTACGATCTGCAAATGTTTGTTTCTGAGTTTGAGTGTTTTCTATGTATATTATGTATGTATTTAAATATATATCTATATGTCTGTGTGTTTACCAGTTGTATAACAGAAGCTTATTATTAACTTACGTTGGGCTCGCTAGCTAGCTAGATGGCGCTCGCTATGTAAAAGAAAAGTATCAGTTGAGGCTGATTATAAACAAAGTAACGATTGGAGTGACTGACACACAGTTAAATAAATACTTTATTATTCACAGTAAGTATTTAAAATGATTTATAGCACATTCACACCTGATAAGAACAACATTGTAACATATACAGAGAAACAGACAAGGGTCGCCTTGTTTTTATAATTTCATGTTGTACCTAATTATTATAAAAAAAAAGATCAGTTACAATATTGTTCTCATCTGATAACATAGTGATGAAATTGTTTAACAGTACTTCCTGTATGTAGAATATTATATTAAGTGAAAATGGCAGCTTAGTTAAAGAATAAAAAATATTTGGTATACCTACATACAAAAATTCTAGATGTATGTGTGGGCGCTACAATAGATAAGTAATTTAGTCGTCGTAGCAAAGAAGTTGCTAATATTATCTATCCCAAAAAAAACGGGTTTTAAAATAGGACCGGATTTTTCAAGTGGAGACCACGCACCGGCAAGTGTGGCGTAGGACAACTATCCACAAGGTGGACAGATGATCTAATCCAAATCGCAGGACTAGGCTGGATGCAAGCGGCATACGTGATACGACCCCGTGAATGAAATTTATGAAATAAACCACATATTCTACCACATTCACACAGCGCCATCTAGACCCAAATTAAGCAATTATATTTGCTTGTGTTATGGGTACTAAACAACTAATATAGGTATTACTTAAATACTTTTTTTTGTAAATACATACATATATTATAGATAAATAATAGAAAGCGATGGTAGCTGAATAGATAAGGGACCAAAGTGCAAATCACGCGTGTATTCCACTTTGTGGAATTTATATGTACTAGTAAAGTGACTTACCATCTGCTAATGGTGAAGGAAAACATCGTGAGGAAACTGACATATTCTAGAAAAATTGAAAGAGTATGTCTGATCCACCAACCCGCACTAGGCCAGCGTGAGTGGATTATGGCCTAAAACCTAGTATCTAGTTAGAGGAGAGGAGACCCGAGCCCAGCAGTGGAACTTAATGGGTTGCTGATGATGATGACGACACCCAAACACAGAACAAACCTTAATGCTCATCACACAAAGATTGGTCCTGGGTGGGAATCGAACCCACGACTTCCGGCTTAGCAGTCAGGGTCACCAACCATAGACCAACAGGCCAGTCAAATTATTCTAACCAAAGTAGACAAACAAGAGCAACTCACCAAAATGCAGAAATTCAAGTTCCAACCTAGTTTATCGAAACAAAAGATAATTACCCGAATGATGACGGTAGCAATAAACTAAGTTCCCCACGTCATACACAGGTAATGGTTGCCTTCGTAAGAACATGATGAACACTTACTAAACATTATTAAGAACAAGTTAAAGCAGCTAGTTATTCCAAATTTTCATTCATAGACAAGTACCTATGAAGCGCAAACTTTCGTTGCTTTGCTTCGTTTAATACTGGGAATAAGATTACGACATGTTTTGTCGTAATTTGCTGATTTTATTCTCCCAAGTTCATTTTGAATTCATAGATATAGGTAACTTACATTCCTCTGCATTCTCTAAGATATACAATCAATTCAAGTGTTTTAGCAATTGTTTTTTTATTATCAATTGACAATAAAAAAACATAAACGAAAATGAGCGACATCTGTCGGACAAAATCAGAACTGAAATTCAAGACTAATTCTGTTTTGCAATTTTTTTTTTATTTAGATATTAACATCATGCGAATTTAACAAAATAGATTATAGCCGAAATGTTAAAAAATATTTCTATATTAAACGAATAATAAAAGAATTAAGCTTTAAACCAAAAATCTGTATCTTCCTATCACGTGCTCTTAGTCTACTTCTAATATGGACAACAAACAGTTTCATCAATAAAGTACGTACAAGGTACTGAAGTACCGAGCTAAAAAATACTCCAATATCTAGTTCAATCGGTATTAGTAATTGTACATCATCCGAGCCTTTTCCAATTAAGAGCGAAATTACATTATTCTGACCTCGACTATGCGAGATACATGTTTGCGCTGAAATTGTACCAATTTTGTGGCGCAACCATTCCTCTACGTATATTTGTCACAGTTCCTGTAGTGACAGATTAAGAATACATGTCATAATGTCACTACCCCATCTTAGCCCGTGGGTGTTGTAAAAGGCGACTAAGGAAGTAACCTAATGCAGACAAGAGCACTGCAATTTATGGGTTGAGATGATGATGATAATACTAAAATAAAATTAATGCCGTTTGCAATTTCGATGATACAAAATTATCTTTGTTAATTAATTTAATTTTGTTTCTGTAATAATACTAATAAATCAATAAAGCTATTAAAACGCGGTCTTCAATAGACATTAATTGTAATTAAAGATAATAAGCACATCCTTACACAAATTGATACGAACCCAGGTCCTCTGTAAACATACTAATTGCTAATTTTACATTAATAAGTATAATAAATAAATTGAAATTAGTAGCCATTCTCAATTTTTCACTACCTCGTTAGTGTATAAGTGTTTACCGTGTATGATATTGTAGGTTCAATCTTATAAGACAAAATAAATGTTTGTGCTTTCCATTAATAGTATTTTCTGAGTCTAGCTTCTATTTTGTGTGCGTTAATTGTATTTTTGATTCCTCCACGACAGGGAAATCGTTAGAGTTGCAGTCGTTTTATTTAAAAAAAACATAGCTGGCAAATAACACACACAACTAAACATAACTAAGAAAGTAGGTTCATCATCGTCATCATCATATCAGCCCAATGACGTCCACTGTTGAACATAAGTCTCACCAACACCTACTTACTTAACAAAAAATAAAAAGAAACATCATACAAAAGATATTCGGAATCAAAAACGAAACTTAACTAGAATATTATAATATTTTTCTCCAAACGGAAACCAAACTGAATATCATATAGTGCTCGGCCATACTAAATAGTATAACTGTAAATGGTAGGTGCAATAGTGTGATTTCAATTATGCAATCATGGCAGAGCACAGAACACAGTATAGACAGCGGCGAGTGAGCTTTAAATAGTTAAAGTTATTGAATAAACTTACTCACTATTCTATTACCTACTGTTGATTCAGACCCCAGGGCCCTGATTCTGACTCATCGGATTGCTCCCGGATCGTAAACTTTTTCGAATCTTAGAACGACTTATTTTTACAGCTTAAGTTATTAAGTGTTAGAAATTATTTTACCGTATAGACATTTGTTTTACTGTCAGTTTATTTAAAGTTAAAAAACATTCTGTTTTTTAACTTTAAATAAACTGACAGTTCTGCACGAAAATTTTCCGACAGCTCAGAATCAGGGGGCAGATTCTGAGCTGTCGGAAAATTGTCCGCAGGAAATGTCACTTTAAATAAAGTTAAAAAACATAATGTTAGAGAAATAGATAATTGATGAAAAAAATCATACACTAATTACTTTTTACCCGACTGCCAAAAAGGAGGGTAATGTTTTTAATTTTCTATACGGCAAACTATTTTCTAACATTAAATAACATAAACCGTAAAAATACGTCGTTCTAAGATTCGATCCGAAAAAGTTTACGATCCGGGAGCGATCCGACGAGTCAAAATCAGGGGGCAGATTTTGATTATTATAAATATACTAATATTATAAAGCTGAAGAGTTTGTTTATTTGATTAAACGCGAAATTTCAGGAGCTACTAAAATGGATAGAAAATTTATTTTTGTGTTGAATAGACCATTTGTCAAGGAAGGCTATAGGCTATAGGCTATATAATATAACGCTACCACCAATAGGAACTTAGTAGTGGTCAAACAAAGATCCAACGGAGCGAAGCCGCGGTCAATAGCTTAAAATATTTTCATTTTGCAGGGACCTTTAAAAAATATATGATCTCTTTTTTACGTGTAATAATATTAATAGTGGACTCAACAGGTATTGTTCTGCTGTATCTTATATCCTGGTGATAATTTATATGGTATAATTTTTTAAATCTCCTGGATTTAAAAAATTATACGATATAAATTATCACCTTCAAAATCTACAAAAAATATAAAAATATATAATCATAAAAATATATACAGTTCTTCAGAAGTCTTGAGTTTCTACTGTAAATCATCATAATTATCTATATTTTTTTTACACATATTCATGTCAAAACTGTCTGGAAAAGAAGAAAGAGTGTGAGTGTGAGTGTGTTATCTAAATCCTGACAATTGTACACAGAAATAAATGACTTTAACTCTATTACTTTGGTAAGAGATGACTTTATGAATATCAATCTATTAGACCCTAAAATTCAACAATTTTAGCGAGTTTCTGGGCAGTTTCTAAACCACAATAATATAGTAGATTATTAAAATAACAGTATGGATTCCTAGTATTATTACTGAATCAGTTAAAACACTTTGAGTTTGCTATTTGACGACGGACCAAAAGTAAATATAAAACAGTGTGAATTACTGAGAACAGTATCGAGGCCAGATTCTTTGGAATATTGATAACACTGAATTAATTAATATTCCATATTGACTTTAAAGTATCATCATTAAAAGACAGATAAGAGTGTTGAACGTTGTAACAATTTTTTAGAAATTTCGACGCATTATATGCTTGGACTTAAAGACAACCCAAGACGCATACTCAGCGATCAAAAAACAGCGCTCAAAATAGAGCTCCAAAAAAAGTTCAATTGGCACACAATTGTTTCGCTGTCGTGAGGTGTGAACGTCAAAAAGTTTTATTGCTTTTTATGTTATGTTTTTAAAAGCAATTTTAATGTATTTACACTGATTTAAAAAAAAACTATTTTCTAATTTCTAAATTATAATTTGACAGTAAATTCTCTCTATAAATTAATATGTAACTGTAAGACGCAAAACAAAAAAGGGAATCCTATCTTCTAACGCATATCTTACATATTTGAAGCATACCACCCAAACTATCTAGATGGAGTAGTACTGGCTGGTGTTTTTCTCGCTCAGAGAATTAGCATTGCCATCCAACGTGGCAATGCCGCCAGCCTTTTGGATACGTTTCAGGTTGACAGTGATGCTGACGAATATTATGATGCCTAAACAAGTTTTTCTTGGGGTATTTGTTTTTTTTATTGTTTAATCTTACGTTTTAGTTTCTTTTTTTTGTTTGTAATTAATTGTACATATAGTTTTAATAAGTAAGTAGGTGTTTAATTTAGTTATTTTCATTATTGTAATTATTTCTATGAATAAATATACTAGTACTTACAAAATAATATACCTACCATATAACACCAGTATGTTCCAAGCGAATAAAGTTTATGATTTAGTTCTAGCATTATTATGTACATAATACACACACATCTATTGATATAATATACACGTACTTACTTACCTTAGTAGGGATATATCATGGGAAACACGAATAACTTTAACATTCCCTTCAGAGAGGATTGACCGTTGTATATTAGGCTGGTATTCCCTTGACAATACGCGGAACTAATATCTACCTTAGAGCATGTTGTGCGTGGTATTTAATTTATTGTTGGTGTAGGCTATGCCAGCACCCTGCACTTTAAGTGGTCTTAGAATCTTTGTCTAAGTTTTTGTCTAAGTACTAAACAACTGATACCACTTAAATAGTTTTTTTTTTTTCATTTTTTTTTTGTAAATACATACATATTATAGATAAATTACATCCAGACACAGAGCAAACAATCATACTCATCACACAAAGATTTGTCCTGGGCGGGGATCGAACCCTCGACCTCCGGCTTAGCAGTCAGGGTCACTAGCCACTAGACCAACAGCCCAGTCATGATGCTGGTTTCGGATAGAAATATATATGAACACTCACTAACGTTGCAATTTGGATATGAACACTCCGCTGAGGATTTTCCTAAGAAATTAATGTTCTTCCAAAACCCTACAAAGTAGTAAAGAGGGTTTTAAAGTGTTGTCAACGTGCATGTGACGGCTCTTGTACTGCAAACGTTCATTGGCTACGGTGACTGCTTACCGTAAGACGAGACGAAAACTATTTGCCACTATCGAGGTATAAAAAGTCACCTAAATCTATAAAACTAACCCTACATAATAGGGTTGATTTTATAGATTTAAAATCAATTAATAAACAGACCGGTAAGCAATATCTGGTTACTAAATAAAAGTTATACGACAAAAATAAATATATATACTGATTTTATTTAACTATGTTAATTATTATGATTGATAACATGCAAATTGTATTCAAAATCTGAAATAGGTTCAAATAAGACCAGTAGCTTCTGAGATCCTAGCGTTCAACCAAACAAACTCTTCAGCTTAATTGATCTAAGATAGTATAACAGTATATAGTATTATCCATACTATATTATAATAGTAGTTAATCACACAAACTCAAAACTAAACAAAAACAAGGCTAAAACTGCCGCACTCAGAGACGTCAATTAGCAGTAATCTGTCATTAACACAATTTTTTCATTGAATAATCGTCTTTAGGCGTATAGACTTAAGTATAACACGTTTTTATTAAATAAACTTTGAAATTAAGTAATGACTCTGAGTACGGCAGTACGTTATAATGCCTTACTTAACATAGCGATTTGAAATAATTAGCAGTCATCCATTTAACAATTACTTGCTAATTTAAGCGTCTTATAAATATTATTTTTAGAATATTTTTATCAATCAATAACAGTAATGGATAGGCTATTTATAATTCCTTAAGTACTCCAAGCACCGTTCTCACACACTCCAACACTTAACAATCATATTTAAACTAAGCTATTTGGAGAATTCATGTCAATACTGCTGACACATCACAATGTCAAACTTGTGTCCGGTACTTAGCATTTCACCATTGTAAAGCTTTTATTACGGCTTTACGACAATGTATACGATTAAATGGTTATGTCTGATGGGTATATACAGGATGGAAGAAGAATTTGGATAACTAGTAACTGGAAATCTAGTTGCTGGTGCAGATAACTCAGAATTATCTTGCAACACACGAATCAGGGACTATACAAGTATACATGCATTTGTCAATTCTGATTTTTGATTTCGATAATGAAATTGTCGGTCTTGATATCACTGTCAAATATTTGAAAATTTAAATATGTTCGTTGTCATTTATCCGAGGTTCGTGATATCCCTGATTCGTGAATTGAAATCAAATTTCGAGCAGACTCTCAGCTGTTTCTATGGAGGTCTCAACGTTAGTTAACGAAGAAAATTAACTAAGTATAGATATTTCTGTCGTGATTATTATTTCATTCTCATTTTCACAAAACAATTATATATAACCATATTTTCTATACTTCTTTAGTGATACGTTACCTTCCACTGTATAAGACAGCATGATTTGCAAACAAATAAAATTTACATCTTATTTCTCAAAGTCACGATGAGCACATCCTTTTTCCTACATCATTTGCCAAGAAATATGTTCATTCATCCCATTAAGTAATCGTTCACTGCATAGAGGAACAAATGCAACTCACAAGTGATTTCAAACACTATTTCCTCTCCTGACAGTCCCTCGTAATCTCCCGATGGGTATAAGGGTGGTACCCTTGCACCATGCATTGTACTTAACATGGGGTAACTTTTATTGTCCATCAGTTCACATAGACCTTCAACACACTATTCAAAACCCCCTCAGAGATCCCACAACCATAAATAAGCGGATAGCGAGATGGCTCTTACTAAAATGGCCAAGGATAAGTATTGAAGCAATACGTGATTTAATGGATTGCGAAATAAATTGATTTTGCAAATGTGTGGAATTCGGATATGACTAATTAAGGCAGAATATTTTATGGAGCTATAGTTACCATCTGCTATCGATGGGAAATATTATAAGGAAACCCACATATCATAGAAGCAATTCTAATTTATAAACAGGTTACTGAGACTTCGTATGATCAGAAGACTGGCCTTGCTTTGGGGCAACGTAATAACCTTGTCATCGAATGTCGCGTCGAACGTACCTAGTCAGTCTTTGGGTAGCTTTCCACATGAGTCAGATTTTAATCAGATATTCTATTTACTTATAGAAAAATCCTATAAATAAAATACTACAATTTTTTTTTTGAGTAGTTAGAACTGAAACAATATATTATTATTATACCTACTTATAATATTATTTGTTTTTCTGTTATTCATATTAAATTGAATAAATGTATTTTTTTATACCACAATAGTGACAGACAAGACATTCGTATTACCTGACTTCAATGATATTGTATGTTAAAAAAGGTGCCTGACTTGGTAAGCGGTTACCGTAGGCATCACAAGCGCGTATTATTTACTCCTAAAACTGGCCTGTTGGCCTACTGGTTAGTGACCCTGACTGCTAACGCCGGAGGTCGTGGGTTTGATCCCCACCCAGGACAAATCTTTGTGTGATGGGCATGAAGGTTTGTTCTGTGTCTGGGTGTAATTTACTATAATATTGTGTATGTATTTACAAAAAAATATTTTTTTATTTTATTTAATTAGAATATCAGTTGTTTAGTACCCATAACACAAATAAAATTGCAAATATATTATAATTGCTTAATTTGGGACTAGATGGCGCTGTGGGAAGGTGGTGAAATATTATTATTAAAAACCAATCTCTTCTATTCTGTAATTTACTCTATTTTAAATGTTTGATTCACCAAACTGTATAAGTTCAGTTCTCTTGTTAGAGGAGAAGAGACCCTTGCACATCAGTAGGATATTAATGGATCGATATTATTAAGTATATAGTACGTTATGGAGCTGATGAAAGTTGTTACGTAATATCGCCTGCCCGTTGGCTATATTTCTTATTTGTATCGACATATTGCCTCAAGTTTCCGTTTTACAATGCCGTATTTATTCGACGGCGGAATACTAAGCATGTTTATTGAATGATGTTTTCGATACAGATATATATACCTATAACTTCTAATTAAATGTAAAACATTCATCCGTATGGAACGAAATGATAATCTACTCGGGATATTTTTGACTGGCCTGTTGGACTAGTGGTTAGTGACCCTGACTGCTAAGCCGGTGGTCGTGGGTTCGATTCTCACCCAGGAAAAATCTTTGTGTGATGAGTACGTTGGTTTGTTCTGTGTCTGGTTGTAATTTATCTATAATATGTATGTAAAAAAATGTATATAAGTAGTATATCAGTTGTTTAGTACTCATACTACAAGCAAACATAATTGCTTAAATTGGAACTAGGTGGCGCTGTTGAAAATATTAAAAAATAAAAGATACTGAATAGTTCATCGATATCAGCGATTTAATTTCATGAGGTACCCGCGGTGAGTCATGCTGTGGTTGCCACTAGACAGCAAGTTACTTGTACAAGTACATTACTAGCTCACGATCAACGAGAACTAAGCTGTATCGATCCAAAACTTGCACGAAATTTTAGTTTGACTAGTTGCTAATGTAAAGTAGAAATTGGACGTGGAATTGACTATTACTTTTAGTTAATATTCATTTTACAATGTAACGTACACACTTACAATATGTTTTTCTAAAAACTAATGTTTTGATATATATATTTTTTTATTTTTTCGGAAAACTGAATACAATCAATTAAACTATACTTATGCTAACAAACAGCAGTAAAATCTTACAATACGAAAGTATCCTACTAGATGCAAACACAGCGTACATTTTGTACTTAGTTTTTGTTACATTAAGAAAAGAGAAACCAACAAAAAACAATTCAAAGTAAAAAAGTGAAAATAAAATATAAAAATAGTCGTTAATAAAAAAAAAGGTAATTAAAGATAAATTATTATTCTAGTTACATAAGCTTATGGGTAAATGAGGCTATGGAACCATGTGCAAATATGTCAATTTTAGACCTAACATCGTTTGCAAATTTCAAATAGACACTTTAATTTTATTTATTTGTATAGACAAATCGAAATAATCATAAAATGAACAGTATAGAGGCGCTCGTAGCATAGTGGTACCGAGATGTTCATTAAGATCATCGAGGTTAAGCAACACTCAGCAAGGTCAGCCCATAATGGGTGACCGTTTGTGGCAATTTCATTCTCGAGCGTCTCCATGCTTCGGAAGGTACGTAAAGCCGTTGGTCCCGGTTACCACTTAATGTGGTAGTCGTTAAGTCAAGTTGGAAGCCTTCTCGGCGACTTGATAAATTCCAACACCAGGGTCTGCCTCAAGCCCACACGATAAGAAGAAGAACCGTATATTATGTATTTTTTTTATCCAGAATTTAGTCTTCGTAGTATCAGTGTGTCAAGATTCATTGAAATTGTTTCTATCTCGTGATAACATCGTAGATATCAATCAATCAAATATCTTCACAAATTTTCAATTTATGTTATTAGAATGATTATATCTCACATGAAAAAGACACAAATATTACATAACAGGCAGTGTGATAAGGACAGAAACAGGTCACTCCTATGTAAAACACATTAAATATAATACGATCATTAACAAACCGTGGGTGGACTTTTGCCGCCTCTGCCCACCCACTCTATAAATTATAAGCGTGACGATTATATTATTTGTAAAGCTGAATATGCCCAAAATATATTAAAGACTTTGTAATCATTTCTTGTTTAACTACAACCGAGACGAGGTAACTAGGGTTAAGTTTACGCCTACACTATGTCTATTTGTTTTTATAAAAACTATCCATAAACGTCCCACGGCTGGGCACGAGTCTCCTCCAAACAATCTAAACCACGCTAGCCAGACGGGTTGGTATAGGGTTTGTTTAAAATTTTCCTTTTCTTGCTGTGCTCTTGTCTGCTTAGAGTTACTTACTCTCTTAGTCGTCTTTTACGAAACCCACGGGTTGAAATGGGGTAGTGACAATTATATATATTTTTAATCCGTCACTACACCAACAATACAATATACTTAGCGTCTTTATAAAAGTAATTGGCTATTACCTCAGTTCTCAGTAATAGGACATACCTATAAGTCTAACAGGTATATAGAAGGTTGCCTTTGAGAATCAATTACACAGGGTATTTGCTTAACAAATAATTACATACTCGTTACTCTAAGTCAGCTCTCTCATCATCCTAGTATTATACCTATTATAAATGCGAAAATTAAGATGAGGGTATGGATTAATGAATACTTTAGATGTTTGTTACTCAATCAAACCAGAAACAAGGAAAAGATCTTTTAGTTCGGAACATTACATGGGCCACTATTTACCAACGTACTACGCGCTCGGAAACTAATATGTATGTCTATATCATCATCATTTTAACCCATAAACGTCCCACTGCTGAACACAGGTCTCCTCCAAAAAATGTGGAGGGAATTTAACCTACTATACCATATATCTATATTATCATTCATTCATCAGCAACCCATTAAGTCCCACTGCTAGGCTCCGGTCTCCTCTCAAAATAACTAGAGAGCTGAGAGGGTTTAGGCCATAATCCACTCACGCTGGCCTAGTGCGGGTTGGTGGATCGGACATACTCATAGAATTTCTTCTAGGATATGTGGGTTTCCTCACGATGTTTTCTTTCACCGTTAGCGGATGTTAAGCCACTAGTACATATAAATTCCACAAAGTGTAATTAATCCACATTGGTACTGCCGCGCCGGTCGGGATCGAACTCGGACCGCGTGATTTGAACACCGGTCCCTTATCCATTCAGCCACCATCGCTTTATATATACATATATTTATATCTTTTACTGAATTTCTATACTTTTAATAAAAATGTTTTTCTTTTGTCATCTCGGAACAAAGTAAAGCTTCGAAATAGCTAGACAAATATTCTCGAGCGAATCAGTTTTACTAACACGTAACAATATGTCAAATATTCAACCGTCTCGTATCCTAATACATATTAGGTAATCTCAAAATAAGAAGACAATAAATTCGAAGGACAAATAAGTGAAAGGCTTCATAAAATACGAACATCGACTACTCGTGTTTGAATGAATGCAGAACTATGGCGGCCTTGCGCCCTTGACCTCATTGCAATAGAAAACACGATGTTTTGGCTTACTCACACAATTTGATGACGTATATTTTATACGCATAGGTATATGATAATATTTAATATATTTTTTTTATTTTATTATATTGATATGACATGTCATTCCTACTACTCTAGCACGTGTAACCTAAATTACACCTTAACACAGCTCTTCAAACACCACCACCTTCACTGCCTTTACTACTAATGTTAAAAATTGTTTTTTCATTTAAATAATAAATTGAAATAAGGTTTATAATTACCAAATATTTGAAATTCCCAACAAAATTCATTAATTCGAATTTCGAGATTCCGAGTTAGCGAGATTTGTGCTGAGTCGGGTTTGGTTATCTGATGTACTCTTGTATTTTGTATTTTTATGTATCTTTGCTTTTCTTTTATTGAAATAAAAAAAAGATTATAAATCATTTTAGTACATATTAGTTTTTACAAGCTGACATAAAACTCTTCTTATAAGCTCGTATACATAACCCCAGAGTGCCCGCATGTCAGTCGCCGTGACCACGGTGCAATTCGGTTAGAAAGTCGTCAGGCGAATAAATCAGCCCCCTTAGACAAGTGGTAATTGCTTCAATCTGTCTATTCTAAACAACATGTCACTTCAATACATTTGAACACATATCTGACATAAACTATCCACATGTCACGTGATCAATGTACTAATTTGACATGTCGTTAGAATAGACAGATCGAATCGATTGCCACTTGTCTAGGGGGCTGGTATACATATTTATATTAATTTTAAAATATAAATTCGTGACGTAGATTTGTTTTAAAACAGTTCTTCTTTAAACTATGAGCTGTAAGCTGCGCCAGTTTTATCTACCTATCTACTTAACAATAGGGCAAAAACTATCAAACTATTTAATATTGGTGCCCTAAATTATGACGAATGATAAATTAATACATACAATAGTTCTCAAGACTCAAGTTTCATAGAATTAGACAATAATTCTATAGAAATTAGAACAATAATTGCTTAAACTGCTATTGTATACAATAATTTTATAATGAGCTTCCGTTAATTATAAATTATATCGTAACGGTGTCGATTTTGTTATCAATGCCAGCGTCAAACATTTTTCTATAGTGTTTATAGTAATCTCTTTTTAGGGTTATGAAGCCAAAATGGCAAAAATGTAACCTTTATAGTTTCTACATGACCTATTGTCTGTATGTCACAGACATTTTACTCAGAAACTACTTAATGTAAATTGATGAAATTCGGAGAATAGGTGTCTTGTGTGAGCCGATACTTGGTTTGGTAGTTAAATTATGAAAATATTTTTTTTCAAAATAACAAGAAGTTGTTTTTACTAATTTAACAGATTTTACAAAAACAGACATTTACAAGATAGTCAAATATTCTTATTTACTCTATATAGATTTGGAATTCCTTATTGATCTGCTAAAATGGTAAGATGTTGCCAAATATATGGACATAGAAACCGCACAGTGTGTTGGCGTACATGTATGTGTAAGTTAACTTGTCAATTCCACCTGTCGGCATGTCTTTAGCAGACACTACAGTAGTTAGACAATCCCTGCATATAAATTGCTACAGCTTTACCGTATTGGTTGTGTTAAGAATGGTTTTTTGCACGATTTTAAAATAAACTTGATTTTTTTTAATCTGGGGGCTCGGTTGTGTCCCCACCAAGAACGCAAAAAGCGCAACGTACCTACTTTTTGTCGAAGCGCTTCGTCGTTTTTTGAACCCTTATAACTTTTATTAACATTATAAAAATAAGTATTAAAGTTACTCATTAACTAACTTAAATTACTATTAAAACTAAAAAACATAGTTGTAAATTTTGTTAAGTTGTAACTTTTTGGATTATAATTATATTTTGGAGTAGTTGTCAAGAGAATTAAATAAATTTATTTCTCTTGACAAAAACTCCAAAACCCTGACAATTTTAAAATGTCTGGAAAATTATGAAATATTGAATTTCAAAATTTCTCCAGACTTCAGACATTGAACTTTCGATCTGGTAACCCTACTTCCATTGCAATTTTACCATAGAATTACTGAGAAACATTATGTGACAAGTTCTCTAAGGACTAATATTGCTGCAACAAATTGGAATCTTTTCTTTTCACCATATACATTATATTTCAATACACAAATAAAACAGGGAAATAGGTAGGTAAGTTTAAGTTGCACTCCCGTATTGAGGTACATTTTCATTCACAATTCGTACGTCAAAGTTTAGACCACCTTCACTCAACGCTTTTGCTAAACATTCGGTTTGGTCTGAAATATTACTCAAAGTTTGACTGTATAGTATATTGTATAGGGTATGAACGCGTACAAATATCAAGTGAAAAAGTTTAACTGTCTGAACAAACATGACTTGTAATTTTAAGCTAACTTTTATCGTTTATAAAATATTTTTTGCGTGCTTCTAAAGAAAAATGTTTTTGATTTTATCGGAAGACTTATTTTTTTTTACTTTTACTTATGATCACGTGATGGTAATACTGCCCTCTTACAATTACAATCTAAAGGTCCTATTGAGAAACAGCCCTGTACACTGCACCACCGGGTTCGATTCTCGAGTGAAGCAAAAACGGTATTATTTTATTATTTCTATCATGAAATTCGGTATTCTAAAGCCCCAAGGTGTAGACAGAAGTGCACCAAACCCATATTTCGCCAGCTAGTTTAAAGTATCTTTGTTTTTTTCTCCCCTTTTAGTTGTATCGGATGCACATGATTTTTTGAATATGATACACTCCTTGTTATATTAAACAATAAGTCTTAATATGTAATTACGTCACGTCATTGTCACAATGACGTCACGCTTGCTATACTAATTAGTCATGGAATCCGTCATTAATTAATGATTCTATGAACTGTTTAGTTCAAGATGGCTTAATATGCAAAAGCCTCAATTTACTCGTCACTAATCTTAGTACTAAGTTAAGGTTCCTTTGAAGCAGAGCTGAGATAACAACTATTTAATGAGTGAGTATTTGGTACGAATACAGAGAACTTTAGATAATTATATATATTATATAGTTTAAAGTTTCAACACTTTCGTGTGCATATTTTTGTTAAAAATTAGCATAGCTAATAGCTATTCGAAAAATCACGTCAAATGATTTTGTGCCAATATTGAACCCGAAAATGGCAATATATGTATAATAATAATAATATTTCAGCACATTCACACAGCGCCATCTAGTCCCAAATGAAGCAATTATATTTGCTTGTGTTATGGGTACTAAATAACTGATATACTACTTAAATACATTTTTTTTTGTAAATACATACATATTATAGATAAATTACACCCAGACACAGAACAAACAATCATGCTCATCACACAAAGATTTATCCTTGGTGGGGATCGAACCCACGACCTCCAGCTTAGCAGTCAGAGTCACTAACCACAAGACCAACAAGCCAGTCGATCTTGCTGATTCTGATGATCTATTCTGAAAATTTCATGACAGAAAAACAGTATCCCGTTTTTATCCGACCCGGGAATCCAACAACTCTTGGGGAGCAGTCGTATACACTGTGCCACCAAGGCAGTTACAATTCCATTAAGTATTCATCCAAACTCCACGTCCAACTTCTTGAAGTCGGTCTAAGTTAGTTTCAACTTGTTTACTCCAATGAAGACAATATTTGTTGGTGGTAACATTACGACTTAGGCACTTATTTTATCTTTTCTGACCGATTTACGTGGTTGCAAATAATTTATGTTAATTGCCTAGGGTCAATTTTGTGAGATATCCCCTAATGAGTTTTAGATAATGCAATAAATAACCGCTGACGTGGTCAAATACGAGGTTTTGAAGAGATTTAGGACATTATTTTCTCATGTTAGACTATATTTATGCCAATATTCATTAGTTTCTGCTCAGTGGTTTCTTTGATGGCCTTGAGAACCTTGTTAACATAATTTCGTATTCAAAATATAATTTAGTGTAATTTAGTTTATTCAAAATATAATGGATTTTCTGAAATGTAGCTGTTGCCTGGGGCTTCGCGGCATCCATCGTTCTATATTTCACAGCTGTTCAACTCCTATTGGGCGTAGCGTAATGTTATACAACCTATTGCCTTCCTCGGCAAATGGAACGCTGTCGTTTAGAGTTAGTGCCCGAAAGGGGCTGGGTGTCGGTGCCCCATAAGGGGCTGACACTGGGTGGGCTGCTCACGACGTATCCGGTTCCAGGGCCCACCCGACAAGGCAAGGATATTCCGTTCCGTTGGGATTCTTTGGGTATCCTTGGGTCTCTTTGCGAGTGGTAGGTCCCACATAACCATCTCGTATCCATAAGGCGGTATGCGCGACGCATTTCCCCTGTTAAAAAAAGGATTCTGCAGACAGGATTCTACAGATTTCTCTGAAGCTGATATGTGAGTTAAAAGGTCAATGACCTGCACTTTCCGCTCCTATAACTCTGTAGTTAGAACTACTGAGTTCCTAACTACTGAGAGATCTTGTACTTTGTGATAAGGAACGCTATTTCTTATCTTCGGTATGAAGAGCTCTCACCATCTATAGGTACAATGTCTATACTTAATTCTAGCATTTTATTTTTAACTCCCGACGTAAAAAGAGTAGTGTTATAGTGACGTGTCTGTGTGTATGTGTGTCTGTCTGTATATGTTTCATCAAAATTAGTGCAGCAGTTTCAACGTTATCAGCTCTTGTCGGGGTTAGATTACTACTATTTTAAGAAGCGAATGTTTGACAAATATAATAATATAATATTCTACCACATTTACACAGCGCCATCTAGTCCCACAGTAAGCAATTATATTTGCTTGTGTTATGGGTACTAAACAACGGATATACTACTTAAATACTTTTTTTTTTGTAAATACATACATATTATAGATAAATTACACCCAGACAGAACAAACCTTTATGCTCATAACACAGATTTGTCCTGGGTGGGGATTGAACCCACGACCTCCGGCTTAGCAGTTAGGGTCACTAACCACTAGACCAACAGGCCAGTCGAAATGATGTCGAAATGATGTTCTGGCACTACCTGCTCGGACTAAGAATAAAATATAACATAACATGTAGTCCGAAATCCACAGCCTACGTGTATAACTGTCGACTCAACGCCTACGTCATATTCTAGTTTGTAAAAAGAAGCCTTGGGCCGTAGGTATACGTTATATTAAACTCGAGTATTCTTTAGCTTAGTCGAGGAATTTCAATTTTGAGAAAGTTCATTTATAATTAGCTGACTGACAACTTTCTGTCTTATTTATCGTTGAAAGCAGACGAATAGTTAAACATTCGTATCAATGGTATGTAAACTTTTTTAAATTGTAATTGTAAATTCAAAATTTTAATTTTTAAATCATCCCATACTGACGATTAAAACATTTCTAAGAACTCACACTATCGTGTCAGCTTTTAACAAAAAAAACGGTTAAGAACATGTCGGACTATGCTCAATTTAGGGTTTGAATCAAAAGAGCATAATATCTTCATTGCGCTTATGTCTTTTTGTTGAAAAGCGCAGTGTTTCGGCAATAACTCAAAAAAACCTATCTCTGTTCTGTGACTCAAATCCTTGATGAATTTTGGAAATGGGGTCCGGGGTAAGGGGGGGATTTAAGAAAATAAATATAAAAAATTATATATTTGATCTTGTATACAGCCTCCTGAATGTTTTGTATTGTAATACGTTTATTACAATACAAAACATTCAGGAGGCTGTCAAATTTTTCTCGTTAAGTAGGTAAGTTATAGAATCGAGTTGACTGAATAATAGTGTGGTAATTTTGAGTTATTGAAGGAAGGCGGAGGATCGAGTGTTATGGCGCGTGTTGGGAGAGGCTTATGTCCAGCAGTGGACTGCAATAGGCTGAGATGATGATGATGATGAATTTTGAGTTCATCATCATCTTCATTTCAACCCATAAACGGCGCACTGCTGGGCACGGGTCACCTCCAAAGAATGTGGAATTTAGCTTACATTACCACGCTGGCCAAACGGGTTGGTATAGGGTTTGTTTCGAATATTCCTTTTCTTACAATGCTCTTTTCTGCCTGGTTACTTAATCGCCTTTTATGATACCCACGGGTTGAGATGCGGTAGTGACATTATGTATTCTTAATCCATCACATAATTTTGACCTAATAGCTATATTTACACTAAATTTGTTATCAACTAATATCCGATATTGTACAATAAACAGTGTGTTGATAGACAATTACTTGGTGAACAGTAAAAAGTAGCAAACCGCAGTAACGTCTGGCAATATATTTGATTGTGCCACTTTGTACGGAACAGCTTTCACGAGCGGCCGACAGGGTCAATATACCTTCTGTCAACCAACGCTTATGTTTTAATAAAATATAAAATGGCGGGTCCTTGATAGGTAATCTTTTACTGTGTTAAAATGTAGGTATGTGAATAAATAATTTCCAATATGGCAGAATGTTATGTGATGTATTTGTTTGAATATTACTAGGTTGGATCTTAGCAACGATATCTTTTCCCCCTTATTACAAAATATAAACAAAGTATTAAACCAGGTTTAAATTGACATAAGCCATTGTTTTAATGTCAAAGTTGTCGTCTTAGTCCGTATTTTGTAATAAGGGGGTTAGTGTTTTGTAAATTTTATTTGCCATTAATACGCTAATGTCTAGAATTCTAGATATATAAGTCTAATTTTGAAAAATCTATTGGCATTAGAGGTTGTCTATTTATCAAGGATAACCTCTTCATTTAGGTATATTGCCAATAAGTTGTAACTGTTGCCATGGATATGGCTGTATTGCATTGAGTAAACAATGCGAAGATAATAACCAAACCATTGCCTAGCGAAAAGCTAAAAGTAAAATAGGGAGGAATCGGAAAACGAAGGGGATTGGGAGAAGGAATTAGGTTTGCACTCATCGGATGAAAAGCAGCAGCAGCATTACTTAGCGTATTAGCGTCAATATTCTGTGGGAGGTATACTTTCCCAGATTTGTCTGCCCATGCATGCATGCCAGCGAGGCACTATTACGAACAATTTTTTTTGTATGACTGTTTCTTTGTACAAACTAGATGAAAAATGTAGCTCGAATAACCCGCTGACTCAAAAACGTTTTCACTTGAAAATATAGAGAACGCAAATTACAAGTGTTTATTTTCAAAGATTTGAAGCTCAACTACAGCAATTTTGAATATAAATACGGAGAAGATTTATCACTAGAAATATGCTGAAACGAATTTTCACAGAACGAAGTATTTTCGAGTATGAAGATGAAAGCTGATATTTACTACTTCTTTGTTTATTAAAGGCTAGAAATCGCGGTGAGCTTCGCTCCCGTCGTTCTTTATTTAGCCACTGCTCAGCTCGTATTGGCCATAGCGTGGTATTATATATATTATAGCTTCACCTAACATTTAAGCGATTTGGTGCATAACTGTAAGCTTATATTGTTGAATAAATAAATAAATTACTCAGTGATAATATAGCTTGGTCACGGCGAAAGAATTTTTGAGATCGGTTCAGTAGTTTTTAATTTTATTCGTTACATACAAAAATATTTAAATACAAATCATTCCTCTTTATAATACATTAGTATAGATTTAAAATATGTAAGTAGAAGATATCTTATAGCTTACCATTACAAAATAAATTGATATTACGTGTATTTCACAAATATTTTTTTACTTATTTTGTCATCATCATTTTCGGTCCAGATCACTGCTAGGGCCTATGCCTCTGATTTCAATATAATTATGAGGGATAAAAATAAGCACGTACATAATTATTCAGTTGTTTTGTAATAACTTCTAATCTTGCTAAACAAAATCAAACTTCCATCTCCTTTTGAAGACGCTGGTAATATGAAATATCCTTTTAAAACATCCAACTGATTTCCTTCAACGTTTCTCGACAATACTGCAAAGTCTAGTTCTCATGAAATCAGGAAGTTCGAGGGAACGTGCGGCGGCACTGAACGACTACTTATGTAAATAACTGAGCCTAAACGAACTTAGGGACCAGCCTAACTTCAAGTGATATACATGTTAGCAGCAAAGCTTTTAATACTAATTTAAGAGGCGTTTGGAAATTAATGAATGGACTAATTATAAACAGCAAATTCGTTTAATACGTAATCTAATGTACAAAGTAACACGTAATGATTAATATGTAGGAAAAATGAGGGACACAAATGTTTTTTTTTTACTTAAAACTACCCTACGCTTATCATGTCAACCCATAAACGTCCCACTGCTGGGCACGGGTCTCCTCCAAAGAAAAGTGGAGGGAATTTAGCCTTCTATACCACGCTGGCCAGACGGGTTGGTATAGGGTTTGTTTCGAATTTTCCTTTTCGTGCAGTGCTCTTGTCTGCATAAGGTCCCTGAGTCGCCTTTTACGACACCCACGGGTTGAGATGGAGTAGTGACATTATGTATTCTTAATCTGTCACTACACGGAGTGTAGGAGTACTACGGTTATGATAAGATTAAATTACTCTTAGAGAATACAGAGTGCATTTGCTCACAGCACAAGCGTATTATCGATTGATAGTTATTTAAAATTTTCCATTGCATCTGTGCATGTAATAAAACTTCATAATTGACAAAGTTTGTTGTATATCAACAAGCAAATCAGATTACCATGACTTTCTGTTTCTACATACTGCATGGAAGAACAGTGCTTACGTAAATTGAAACTAGGATTATTGTTGGCTATTTTTAATGAGACCACTGATCAATTATGCATATTTGTCAGATTATTAGAGTATAATACATATCTTCAAATAAAAGGCTTTGTGTTATAATACACAATGTAAGTATATATTCATGTATTCTGTACCAAATTTCAATAAACACAAAATTATAAAACCTTGAATACAAGTTCGATACCGCTCACTAAATAACATACATGGGATAATCAAATTTATAATACAGCTACTAAGATTCAATTTTACGTAAATTTAATAGGAATTTCATCGCAGAGAGTTTATATATTTGTAACTATGCATAAGCGCCGTAATGTTTTACCCGCGTGTGTATTCCATATTCACTTTTACTTTAGTATGTCATTTGTTAAACTATATCTGGGTAGAGAGGGACGGAGGATATTGGTGTACTGTTCGCACATTTTTTCTTGTCAGTCCCCGTTATTGAACTTAAGTCGTCGCCCGTCTTGTGCATGTTTGTTTGCTATTCAAATTGTTTAGCTATAATGTGTAACTTGTTGATAATATCTTGGCTGTTTGATACGAATACTCGTAAATACATAGCTTGAGTCGCATTGCACCGTTAGAGAAAAACGTATAGATAGCTAGACATAACTTGACATAGGTTTTGGGGCATTGTTTCGCAATTGAAATAATTATCCGATAGGATCTCTTTTGGTAAATGATATTTTTCATACCATCAATTTTCATTGGCATAATTGGAATTGTTTTTTCACATTTATCGTCCATCCAAAATTTCTTCCGTAACTTCAGAATGTGATTTCGTAGTAAATACATACGAATTATTAGCGAAATAATATGAGAACAAAATTGTTCTTTTTTTGCTCTCACAATCGAAAACCGCCGCGAATTTCTTGAATACGTGTAGTAGGTATAGATAAAAGATGGGAGAGCACTCCTAGGCAACTGTTTTGCTATTTTAAGTTGAATAGTACTACAAAATACGTTCTGGTCATTTTTTTATAGCTACAAACTACGTAATAGTAGCGATTTCTCTCATGTTGATACGTCGTTGAAATGTAGGTCATATCACTCTCTGGCCCTCATACACTCTTTGTGCAAAAGATCATGCCACAAACCTTTGAGATCTTTTATTGTATTAAATTTATTAATAAGGGACTGCAGAAGCTCTCTTGGTAACAATGCTGCCTTTCTTTCAAGTTTGTAATAGATTCAGAAAATTTCATTGAAATCGGTTGGCTGGTTTCTGAGTTAAGAATGAAGATACGATCAAATTTTTATTATTAAGAAGATTCACAAATTCAAAAAATTCAGGAGTGGACGTCGTTGGGCTGATATGATGATGATGATTATTACTGTAATACATAATATTGCCGGGAAAGTACATAAAAGTCCTACACATATTTGTCACAAAACACTAAATTAATTCTAATACAAGTTAATGCATGCAATGGACGTCACAGAAATACGCAAAAGCCTGCTTAATCTTATTTCCTTATGTAATGAATCCAATAAAACTTAAGCAATCAAACAAACGAATACTAATTCTTAAAGTAAGTAGTATATGTCAGTAGGATTAATCTGTTAAAATAAAACGACGTAACCGGATGACCTATATTGTAGAAAAAAACACTTAATGTGTTCTGATTAACACATATTTTGCCGAATCTTCAATCATGCAATTGTTCCGTTTTTTATTTCAGTAATATAAAAAATAAAGGTCATTAGAAGTTTAATATGACTAAACAGTCTATCGTCGATTGCCTTAGTTTTTGTGTGTCTAAAAAACTAACAATAGCCTACCTTGCTGTAAATGTATTATGAATAAAATATACAGTTCTTCAATTAATGGAATTACGTTCCCATTAAGTCTAGTCTAATCACTTTCAATAGAAGTGGACTTAGAGCTTATAAACCGATAAAATATTGTTAAAAAAATCAATAAATTTTGTCCTAATACTCAATTTAAAATCCACGTCCAAATTGGACGGATTATGTCAGAGATTTGTCGAAATATATTTATCTGAAGTTATCATGTATTAATTTACTATTTTAATCATCATCAGCAACCCTTTAATGTCCTATTGCTGGCCTCGGGTCCCCTCTCCTCTATCTAGAGAGCTGAAAGGCTTTAAACCATGACAATTTTCCCATAATATTATAACTGTCCGTGTAGTGACGGATTAAGAATACACAATATCACTACCTCATTTTTACGCGTGGGTATTGTAAAGGCGACTAAGGGTGACTCCCTTAGTCGCCTTTACGACCTTATGCAGACAAGAGCACTGCGACAATAGGATAATTCGAAATAAACCCTATACCAACCTAGCGTGGTATAGTCGTCTAAATTCCCTCCACATTCTTTAGAGGAGACCCGTGCCCAGCAGCGGTGGGACGTTTATGGGTTGAAATGATGATATATTATTAACTAAAAAAAAAAGAAACACGTCAATATATTTTGGAGAGTAGAGCCGCCGTTGGCCAGGCTATTATGTGGAGCAGCCGTTACCAGCACAGAGTACGAATCAAGACTAGTAAGTTACGTAAGAACTCCGAGAAAGTTCACTGTAGATAAAAATTACGGAAAACATAAATATTCCTTCTCTTTTACGTTTGTGTTCTCATTTTAACTTTATTTTTTAGATAAAGAGGTTTAGTTACTTTTAGGCCACGCCTTTTATGCCCGAAAGGGTAGGTAGAGAAAGTGTTTACACAAACATTTTGCCAGTTCATCATTTCAACCCATAAACGTCCCACTGCAGGGCACGGGTCTCCTCCAAGGAAAATGAAGGGAATTTAGCCTACTATACCGCGCTGGCCAGACGGGACGGTATACGGTTTTGTTTCAAATTTTATTTTTCTCGCAGTGTTCTTGGTTGAGATGGGGTAGTGACATTATGTATTCTTAATCCGTCACTACACGGATTATATTAGGTCAAATGTTATAAGGGACGAGCCAATTGCTTTTATTCAGACACATTTATAGACTTTTTAAGTAAAGGTTGAAAGTGCTGGCAGTATATCTGTTTAAAAAAATAACAGCCAATAATAAAAGCCAAAAGTGAAACATACCTATACAAACAAATGCAAATCGATCACACAAACAATAACATTTTCGTTCAAGAGCATTCATAAACATTGGTGCATATATTGGCACCAATATTGGCTCAAATATGACCCTCAACCGTTATATTTGACATTGGCGTACAACCAGGGCAGTGGCCACGAAATAACACGTAAATATAACTTAGTTGCATCATCATGCGGTTGGGTTTTTTTTGTCATGGAGCCCTAAAAGTAATTACCCACTTCTACGGCTCCATAGCAAAATTTACATTACATGCAATTTACGGGCACAAAGTAAATTACATCCAGCATTACAACCCTTAAATTAATGTCCCACTGCTGGGTACGGGTCTACTACAAATATTTTAGAGGAAATTTAGCCTACTATACCAGCCACGCTGTCTAGATGGATTGGTATAGGTTTTCTTTTCGAATTTTCCTTTTCTCCCAGTGCTCATCTCAGACATTGTTACTGTCTTAAGGTTAGTCCTAAGTCACTTATACGACACTCACGGATTGAAATGGGGTAGTGACATTATGTATTCTTAATCCGTCACAAAACGAACAAAAAAAAATACAAATCAATTTAAGAACAGACTGGACAAATATCTTATCAGGAAAGGAAAACTAAATGAGAAAGCATATACGAGTAAGATAAATATATAATAATAAGGATGTAGGAATTACTAACTGCACATCAACTTTAATATATAAATAATATATTTAATTGTACTTTTTTTGGCCGGACTTTTGATGGAGGCCTGGACCACGTGGGCATATACCGTAGCAACAGAATCTCGGTGAAAGGACAATGCTCTTGAATGCGAAACTGGTGATACAGCTTGTGATTTTTTAAAACGTGCCATTTGAATATTTCATCTCAATTCTCGTTTCGTGTAACTACTCGTATTCGTAAAAAAGGCCGTTTGGAGAAAATTTGAAAAGAACTCAATATGCTGGGCTATGCTACTATAAAAAATAAAAAATACCATCGAACTTTTTATGGGACAGTCTCGCTACATACTCACTATTACAACTTCTATAATCCAAGATAAACCCTAGCAAACATTGAGTCATAACACTCGGGCAGGAGTCCCGGGAAATTCCTAACCTAATAACAGTCTTGGAACCCTAACTAAATAAATAAAAAATAAATGGAAGAGCTAGAATTTTCAACGAATTATGTACGTCTATATTATATATTAGTATTGTTTTTATTGTTACATATATTTTTTTATATCACTGGGCTTTTTAGAATATCAGCGCAGCATTAGCCGAGGTAGGAACCATTTTTTATTCTCCTACAGGAGCATGATTGAGATGTATTTATTACTGTTTTTCTTTCTATCTGGTGAAGGTGCTTCAGCCAGGCTTCTAAATTCTAGTCAATAATATAATAAAGCCTAAACCTTTCCAAAATAACAGCCAAGACAGAGACATATGATGAAAATGTTGAAATACTTCCAAAGGTGCTCTAATTTGAAGAAAAAAATTCAGTCAATTATTATACTTTGGTCTTAATTTAAAGGATTGTATTAAAATATACGCCTATCATATAGATGAAATAATCTAACTTTTAAAGGTTTAGTCTCAACATTTCTCTAACACCTTAAACTAAAATCTGAGAACACCTTTCAATACAGGTTTTTAGTTGACAGCTGTTACATAGTTTTTAAAGTCTTTTTAACTGGCGCTGGTGACTTTGTTTTTAAAGTCCTAAACAATAACAGCGATATTCGTCGAAAACCAGTTTACTTTCAAACATTTTTGTGTCGTTATTCAAGAGGTCATTGATGTCACAGCTGTTTTTGCGTCATTGGCTTGCATATCAAACTTTTAAAAGTTAGATTATTTCATCTATATGATAGGCGTATATTTTAATACAATCCTTTAAATTAAGACCAAAGTATAATAATTGACTGATTTTTTTTCTTCAAATTAGAGCACACAACATTTTTATCATATGTCTCTGTCTTGGCTGTTAGTTTGGAAATATCTTCCATATTAGATAGGCGAAAAGCTCTTCAATGATGTCAATAATAATCGGCCACTCTCGGATGTCCTCAACCAAGATTTTTTCTATCTTCTAACACTTCGTATATAAATTAATTATTACGATTGTTTACTTTTATTACTTTTTTATTACTATTACTTAGTAGTACCAAGTGATGATCCCACATACCATACTTGACGAAAACAAATTAAAGTTTGATTGCTCATTATTACTATTATTATTTTCTCATATCCAAATTTTATTGAATTTGATTTAGTATGGTGTTTTGGTTCTATACTTTCTGTGATATTTCAAACTGTAACCAATTAAAATTGTAACAACTATGGCGATTGAAAAGAGTGGCCTGAGTTTCTTGCCAAGTTCTTCTCAGAGCTCAACCTTGTCAGTGAACTGGCCGTAGGCAAATTTACTGACACCTTTTCTGGCTTTGTATGGTGTTCATAAGTATCATGTATGTGATCCAAATGAAATAAAAAGCTTTGACTTTGACTTACTTTTATATATTCTATTTCATATTTTAATTTAGTTTAAGTTACTTTCAATGTTGCCTATACATAAAATACGAATGATGAGTATGCTTTTAATTGGCAAACATATAAACCAACTTCGTATAAATTAAGTGCTTAAATATTTTTTGTAATATTTGTATGTCTTGCCGTTAGTGTACCTTATTATATATATATTGAAAAAGATGGAATATTCTTGTCGCAGTATTCTTCATACATAATGTCACTACCCATTTCAACCCGTGGGTGTTGTAAGAGGCGACTTAGGGATTATAGATAAAGATAGGATATGCAGACAAGAGCATTGCTAGAAAAGGAAAATTCAAAACAAACTCTATACTATCCCGTCTGAACAACGTGGTATAGTAGGCTAATTTCCCTCTACATTCTTTAGAGGAGACCATGCCCAACAGTGGGATACTTATGGGTTAAAATGATGAATGATGAAGAGTATTCTTCATTTCTATAGAAATGGCAAAAAAGGAAACAGAACAAAATTCCAAAATATTAAACAAATGTTATTTGACATTGTTTAATTGTATACACATAAACAAACCTCAGTAACCTTTGTTAAATATTCAGTACAAAAGAAGCCTTCCAATACGAACGAGTTTCTTGCAAAAGTTTCAGCAAAACATAATCCAACATAAATACCTGAGTATACCGAAGCTGTAAAGTGTAAAACACGAGTAAATCGTCGCTCATTGCCATGGATTCTAAAGAAATTTTTTAAGCTAAAGGGCCGTATATTTCAATAATTTTCCTCAAATTCCGTTTGCCTACCTGTCGAGATGTTTCTGAAACGGAAAACGTATAAAATGACTTTGTCCCAACGAAATTTACTGAACCGATCTGTTCGGAACGTTTCTCGTATTATTAGTTGTCGAATTCAGAGTATGTACTTACAGAGCTGGTTAAGGAATCTAATTTACAGTATACGAGCTTTTACCGTGGCTTCACTTGTTAGATTACCAAAAAAGTGATTAATAAAATTTTTAAAGCTACTTATTTTTACTAATTCCTATAAAAGGAGGCATTGTGATGCCTCATATTATTATAACGCCAGATAACTTCATTCTATAGATTGCATCCAATATCCCTAGTTTGTACTTTTATTATTAATGGTTTGTTTTTGACAAAAAGCCTAGATTTAAATGTTACGTTGAAATCGAGACTTTCTAAATACAATTTATTTAACGCAATTACTTTAAACCCGAACTTCAAGTCTAAAACTGTTAAAAAAAACTAATACTTTAAACGATATTTGGTTTTTCAACACTAAATTTATAGGTATTTTTTTAACTGGTATTAAAAAGCAATCTATTAAAACTTTATGAAGAAGACACCTTCGGATTATAAGTTTAAAGAAATATAAAATGGAAAATTCGTTTCTGGGAACAATTTATATATAACAACGATATATTTTCTTCCATAACATAAATATTGTTATTTCCATACATTTCATATGAATCTCAATGTCAAGTGATTAAGGACGCGCAAGTAAATGGGGATAAAAAAGTCGTAGCCATTTCTATAATGTATTCTTTAATAATAATAGAATAAATTTTAAAGGAAAATCGGCGTAAAATCATATTATTATATTTCTTATGTAATTTAAGTGTCCTTTAAGTTTAATATTGCCTATTACTGGTTGAAGCTCCTATTTCTTGATACTAGTTGTAGTACAAAAAAAAAATGCCGGAAGCCTTCGTGTGTTTTAGCAGTTAATCATCATACCATACAAGTACTAGAATAAATTACTGTATCTACACAAAGCCATCCATTATCAAATGGACTGAAGCACTAAATGACTTTCTTGATCCGACACACTGTATACTTCTGGAAGTTTAAGCTCAAACACAGAAATATTAAACTAGAAAAATGTAAAACTAACGCTACCTTTCTTACGGTTCTGGTCGTCATCGTGATGTACCTACGCCTGGCATTTGTAATATCCACGTAATGGCTGCACCACACTTGGCGTAGAACATTTCTTACATTTGATATATTTTTGTCTAAATATCACTATACTATTTAGACAAAATACTAATCTAACTAATCATCAATATACTAAACTGTATTTTGAATAACATATATTATTCAATAAAAGCAACTTCCCAATTTTCTCTATTTCTACATTTCAAAATACGCAGACATATTTAATAAAAGTAACAAATGTCTTCCCGATTTTCTCTATACATTTCTAAATACGCAGTGCTTTATGTCGTTGACTGAACTAAACAGACTTTCATTGCAAAAAGATATACTTTAATCTATTAATTATGTATAAATAGTGTAATAATCAAAAAATATACAAATGTAATAATTAAAGTAATTTTGCACTATTACAATTATATTTACCTATAATTTTTCGTTTTTTGGTGGCAATCAACATGCAATATCATAAATTGTTAATTACAATTTAAATGTGCCGAACACTGATACCAGTAAATTTTGTCAAAATGTCAGTGATGTTTCTATGCACGTATCTAACTAATAGCAGCAGTAGGCTGGTCTATGAACCTATCTTAAGTTAAATTAAAATTTGTGTTTCATGTAAGTGCTATTATTATAATATTTGTACACCAAGTGTGGTACAGCCATAACGCTATGATCCAAGTTGTCGGTACCCGGTACTAAACCATTTTATTGCTAACGTGTGGGCACTACTGCCCGAACATTCTTGGTGCTGGAAAGAAATAAGAATGCCGTGTTGCGTGGTCACTACACTCACTACGTCACATTCTGCTAAAGGAATGTTTTGGTCAATTAGTAAAGTTAGATTGTGATTGTACAAGTAATTCTTGTGAACATTTTGTTGTTCTAAACTTAGTACTATTTAGAAAGACTGCAGGATTTTGGGAACATACAGAAACTTTATTCGTAATAATGATTGTGGTTAGAGAATTTTTGCATTCAGGGCTGTCAAATATGAAATTTTTGGTTCTGAAAAATGTATTACATTTAAGTGGTTTATCTTTATTTTATTATGACTAGGTTAATGATAACGATTGAATAAGTTGTTTTAAAAAACCTGCTAATGTTTATGTAAGAAGTTTCATTATTTTAGATGATTTATATCAGTCTTCCTTCGACATTTTTTTTTTCTACTTTTCCTTCCATTATAATTTTCGGTTATCAATGCATATAACCTAGTTTTTTTTTCTAATTTATACTAATATTTTATGCTTTTTGTTTCACTCTTTAATAAAAAAAACAAATTACAAACAAAATATAATCTCTTCAATATTGTCACATAAAATACTATGAAATCACAAGAGTGTGATAGGCCGGCTTCCCTTTAGGGCCCGAATGTCTTTGTGAGTGTAAGTAGGTAGCTATTTCTCTCTGTGTGCTGTAGAACGGGCGTGTGGGTGTGTGAGGGTACCAAAGGCTGTACGCGCCGTTGGATCATTATTGAAGTTTTGTCTGTCCAGTACTTATGCCCAATTCAATCCCAAATGTTTACATTTCAAAGGGTAATTCGTTTTGAGCGAAAACATTTAAATTGGGTGACATATTATATTTCTGTTTTTGCGTTTATGCTTATGTTTGAGCGCTTTATATATCAATTCTATGTAATATTTGGAATAGGTGTATTGTTATTAGTAAGGTCTCTTTACAAAAAACGTTATTAAATATGATCATGATTTTAATGAAAGTGAGTCTTTAACTTTCATTTCTTTAATTATAATTTCATCCTTTCTTATTTGTACAATTCTTTTGCTCTAATATGGAAACAATTAAAAACTACTCTTAGAACCAGGGGGCTTACTATGAGTTTCAACATTCGAATGTTCGGTTTTGATATTGCTGTCAAATGTAAGGAAATTTAGATATGGTTGCTGACACTTTCAAACATTTGACAGCGACATCAAAACCGAACATTCGAATGTCGAAATTCATAGTAAGCCCCCAGTATCATAGGTTCTTGTGGTCTATTTAGGTCACTGTGTGTGACATTTCCCCTGACCCACTGGTAAAAACTTAACAACATTGAGCCTCGCTTCCCTCGAGACTTGAATAGTAAAAGTATTCTATACCCTCTAGTAGAATACCCTAAACAAAAGCTACTCTTGGTATTAGATTTAAATGGTTATATACACAATAAAATACACACGAAGTCTAAAAATATTTATCTTTTTTAAACGTTTATTTTTATCTATATCTATACTAATATTTTAAAGGGGAAATATATGTAACGTATAACTTAAAAACTACTGGATAGATTTCAAAAATTATTTCACTGTTAGAAAGCTACATTATCATAATATATAATAAAGTTAGGATAGCATAAGGTTACTCTTTTAGTCACCTTTTACGACACCCAAGGGTTGAGATGGGGTAGTGACATTATATTGTAATCTTGATCCATCACTACACAGATAATTTATTATTTGTATAGATATAAATATTTTATTTAAAAAGCAACATACGTTTCAAATAGCACACACACATTATTTTATTGCGAAACACAAAAATAAGTGTGTCATTTGTTAGAATTCTCCAATAAAATTATTCATTACCTTTATTATAAACCTTAAAAGCGTTGCACTCGACTCAAATGTTTGCGTTCAAAGATTAAGTTGGTCGTATTTTTCTCCTCCGTGTTAATCTCGCACCCGGCACCTTGATCCCATTCACAATTAGGTGGGACCGAGCCAGCTGTTCACGTCTACCTGTCCCTCTCTTTCACTCTATTAGACACAGCTTTGTTAAACAGCTAACTAGATGCGTAAGTCATTGTATGGTGCGTTGAATATTATTACAGCTATCGTTTGTTATTTAAAGATAATTCTTACTGATGTTGCTGCTATGGCGATATTATTGAATAGTATGGAAGAGGTTATTAGATTAGATGAAAGAGTAGAGACATGATTATAATTATTACTTAAAAGATTTTCAAGATCAGGGAGCTTACTCTGAATTTCGACATTCAAATGTTCGGTTTCGGTGTCGCTGTCAAATGTAAGGAAATTTAGATATGGTCGCTGTCACTTTCAAACATTTGACAGCGACATCAAAACCGAACATTCGAATGACGAAATTCAGAGTAAGCCACCAGTATAAAAAGTTAAAACAAGTAAACACAACAAAACAAAACAAAAGATATATGCCTGTAAGATCCGCATACCCTGGGAAAAGGTTATAGATTAGTAAAACTCAAAGATATATTTATAAAATCACGCTACGGCTAATAGGAGCTGAGCAGTAGCCAAATAAAGAACGACGGGAGATTATATGAGAAAACTCGGTTACGAATGTTGTCGGTAGATAATGCGAACTGAGTTTTCATACAATTAATTTAAGTACCTAAGCAGTAGGACATTAATTGGTTGCTGTTGATGAAGTAAGAATGAAGTAAATTGCCGACGATACAAAGTATAATTTAATGAATGTACGTATCGTATGACGAGGCTCGTACAATACTTGTGCTAGAAAATTGTTGAAATAAAACTCTGTCCAATAATTAGTTGATGTAGGCATTTAAGTAGTGATAAAAAAAGCAATTGTTATCAATAATTAACAATTAAATTAATTAATCTTATTATTTATTAGCCTCGGTGGCGCAGCGGGAAGTGTATACGACAGCTGTGCAAGAGGACCCGGTTTCGATTCACGTGTCGGGTGAAAATGGTATTGGACTTTTCTATTAAGAAATTCTAGTATTGAGATTTTCCCGGTGTTTGGTAAACACATGATCCCGGTTGATGGCAATAGGCCCCTATTTCATGGGACCAAACATAGCTGGCGAAATGTGGGTGTGAAACACCTATGACTTACCCTTTAGGGAAAAAAGCGTGATGCTATGTGCTATCATTAAAGCAAAAAAAACTTTAGGAATGATAAATATTGATACAAGTACAGATGCTATTTTATATCAAAAATAGTCATGAAGCTCTGATAGCACAAAAGCTTCAGAACAAGCTGTGATAATTATATCCCTACCTATCTCAAGTAATTAGATCACCTCAATTTAAAAAATATATATATATTACAGTTATCTACTGTTATGAAAATATTTATTTACGTTATCGTGTCGTGTATATCACAGCCTACTTCCTGTGATGACAATAGGAGCATACATCATAGTAATGTTGACATAACATAGTATTAACACAAGCAAATATAATTGCTTAATTTGCGACTAGATGGCGCTTTGTGAATGTGTAAAAATATTATATTATGATATTAATATTATTAAACTATTTTTTTAATTAGTCTCTAAATATCTTTAAAAAAGATAACGCCCGCACTAGGAAACAAACCCTGTGTCGCGGGGGACTTTACAGACATACAATTTACGGACACAAAGTTAAAAAACACTATTTTTATTTTATTTATTAGAACAACCAACAAGAACATGCACCTTAAAAGCTAAGAAATATACAGACAATTGTATACATGTGATGGTGCTGCCTTAATTAAAGGTTGCCACGGAAAGCAAAGAAAAACACTAGACAAATATATTATATTTGTGATTCATATTGGGACAGAAGGATGATGAATGTTGAAGAAGCCAAAGATGTATGTCAGAATCGTAGCAAGTGGAAGGAACAGGTCTCTGACTACCCCTCTGTTGAGAAAGAGGCGTAGTCTATATGTATGTATATTGTATATGTTTATTTCGAGACATCTATGAATCACAAAATATTTGTCTCGTGTGGGAATCGAACCCACGTCTCTCGGCACGGCGACGATCGCCACAGTGACAGTCATAGTAAAATTGCATTTGATGTAATTTTTCTGTAAATTAAATTAGTTGCCAGGACACAAGTTGTGAGAAAAAGACTTTTTTTCATAATTTTAATATAACTACTTATCACATTGAGAATACACCAATTTGCAGTCATTGCGCAAAGCATTTGCAGCAAAGCATTTGCAGCAAATGCGCAGAATAGGTTAAAAGTCACTTAAAAGAATAGCCGTAGACATGACTACCAATAACCATAAGACAGTTTGGGCATTTGCATTTTAACTTCTATAATTTGTAACGATTTCGATAATGATATTTCTTAAAATGAAAATATTAAATGACAGCTGAAACACACTCAACATTTCAGAGAGAAATGTTTTTCAATGTCATATAAAATAAGCCGGCAGGTAGGCACTGATTAAAAGATCAATATTCATGCCAGAGTTTTGTGAGATTACAATGCGTTCAGTGCCGTGTTTTCGTTACTCAAAAGCACAGAGGATAACAGGAAAAATAATAAATGTTTTACTTCCTATGAAATAAAAATAGGTTCAGATTATTTTTGTTTGTAAGCTGATCATGTAAGCAAATATTTGATATCCTGCTTCTACAAGTTATAAAGGATAGGGTTATTACAATGTTTGTTGGACAAAGAATTATGGAGATAGACTCTGACTATTTGTTAGCTACGAAGATTGAAAGGGGATTTAGCTGCAATAAACCCACTGAAATTACGTTCAAATGTTCCTTTGTGTGTTCAAACATTTTTTGTGTGAAAAATTAAATCGATAACAATTCGTATTACAATGATTGATCATACTTCGTTCCTATAGCTTTGTATAATGAAATCACAGAAAATTGAAAATAATATTTTAATTGCAAACATTTCAGTGAATTATTTTAGCTTCAACAAAACTTCTATGGTGATCATTGTAATTTTGCTATTTTGACAATAAATATTTCAAATTTTTGTTATCATTGAATTAAGACAGAAATTATAATAATAATTCATATGATCAAATATTATTTATCATAATACGCACGAATGAATAATTCAATAAGGCCCCTAATTTTTTCATGGAACCCTTGCTGCTTGATCCGGTCTTTTTGTATTTAGTGAAAAAGAATTTAATCTTGAAATATCAAGACAGTTTAACATGTTCAATTGAACATAGAACACAGAACCTATCGCAATACTTGGAGAATATTCTAGATATCCCAACCACCCAACAACCTTAATTAATCCAATAGATATTTTTCCCGCTAGTGCAATCCCATGTAGACTTTAAGCTAGTGAAGCGCGTCTTAGTTAAAATCGTTTATCAAACCCGATTACTTAATGTGGCGTGAGTGAGTGACGTCAATATTCGAGATTCACACATTATATTTAATCGTATAGTAATAGTTACGTCACAAAATTTCGTGTTTCCTACACAATGGTAGACACCGTACACCCACATAATGTGTTATATTTACTTTCAATAGGGCTGAAAATTCAAAGAAGCGGGGTCGAGTATAGCGGTATCTTTTTTTCATCAATAGTGTGTTAGTTTACGACTCTTTTGATCATATTATGTAGTTCCTTTTGCGTACAAAGCCTACAGTCTCAAGACTATGATTTGTGACTACTTATAAAATAGCTAATTTAAAATGTAATTCTGTACTTTGAAAGAGTCCAAATTTGAAGACACCGGGCGTTTTCAAAAATTAAAATCATCATGAAGGAAAAAGATGCAAAGTGCCGACAAATATGAATGTACCAGAGATATAACAAGTCGACCTAAAGAATGTAAACAAACTGTCATTGATTCATTACATTCTTTGCATCTTAAATATATTATCGATGTTTAACAGAAGAGTCCGAATGATTATCACAAAACATCAATGTTGATGCAAATTTAAAACAGAATAGAACACAGACTAATGTCATTAATGGAGTAGGTACCTACCGAGCAGTCTACTCGGAATCTCGAGACATTCGTTTCAATATTTTTGTCAAATGTTTGAAAATTATATTGAAATCGACCAAATTTTGGCAAGATTGCCAGTAGGATTGTAGTAATTGAATTTCTTTTTTTATTGAGTTTAAGCGAAAAGAATAAAGATATTCATTTGATGTAACTTGATTGTTTGTATAATTTTAATGATGTCATATAAGTAGTTGGCCTTACTTTGGGTAATGTCCTTTAACAATGGTTCTCTAAAGAATGGAAGCACCTACTTCAGTCACGTTAACATCGATTCGAATCAATTACAATAAGTATTTTTCTGACATTCCCGAGCACGGTGTATACAAAAGTATCATTAGTTTAAACCCTCTCACAGATGCCGTCTAAACGATATTTGAATTGTAATCATAGGTTGCCTTTTAATATTGCATTGCTGCCAATCTCAGGAACAAAGCTGAAAAAATATTTTTGTGTTGTATAGCCTATTTACGAAAGAAGGTTATAGGCTATATAACATCACACTTCAACCAATAGGAGCTCATTAGTGGCTAAACAAAGAACCACTGGAGCGAAGCCCCGGGCAATACCTAATTGTTAAAAAAGGTTTATTCTATATAGCAAACAGATTAATATTAGTCAATATACAACGTAAATAATGTTATTAAATAGTTGGCTATCAAATCACGCGGTAGTCTACGTTCTGATTACACAAGAGTCAAGCGAGTGTCGAACCAATGAACATAATGCAATGCATCCAGTTTCATCGTATATACATATAAACCGTTCGTGAGTTATATTGCCGTATTTTAACTGTACAAATGGCTGTAAACCTATACTTAATATTTTAAAGCTGAAGAGTTTGTGTATGGTACTAGGATCTCGGGAACTAATGGTTCGATTTGAAAAAATATTTTACTGTTCGATAGCCTATTTTTCGAGAAAGGTTATAGGCTATGTAACATTACGCTACAACCAATAGGAGTTGAGCAGTAGCTAAATAAAGAATGACGGAAGCGACGCCCCGGACTACTTCTACATATCTGTTTTATATAACTTTGTACGTAGGTTTAACTTTAACGTATTTGTTGTTTATTGGCAATCTTTATTACTGTATTTGAAATCAATATTAGAAGGTTGTGTGTTTGTGTGTTTATGTGTTCCCATATAATGCCATTTATGTTTTAAAAGTATTTGATTAATGAGTAAACAAATATATCATTCACTCGTACATGTATATCAAGTTAAAGCATTCAAAATAACTGTAAATATTGTTACAACGCGAGTGGAACAAGACAATCAGAAACCTTGATGATTGAATACTTTGTAGTTTGACATTTTGACCTAAGACGTAATTTTTAGACTTTCATTAAATTGATAGTAACTATAGAAAACACTACCTTGTTAAGTGGTGGTTTTGGAGAGTAAAGATACTTCTTCAATTACTACAACTAATTTCAAAAAGTGGATCGAGGATATGCCTCATCCAAATTTTTCTCTTACCTATAATATTTATAGAAAGGTTACCAAAATAAGAATGATCAAAGCAAAGAAGTATTCAAAGAAAGTTCATGACATTTGAACTTATATTTTTATATTCCCTTATTATATTGAAGAGGACATATTCCTCATATTTTTAGTTAAATAGAATGGAGAATATGACGAACGGGATGTCCTATGGTCTGAGCGATGTACTGCGACGGTACTGGTAGTTTTAGTAGGTGATGATGGAATTTGAACTTCATAAAAGAGTTTTCTGTCTAGAAGAGTATTTATTCTAAATCTGTGTATACTTTGTGTCCCTAACCCATCGACCATACAGCCTAAATTATATGTTTGTAAAGTGCTGGCAATCACTAGTTCATCATATCAGCCCAATGACGTCCACTGTTGAACATAGGCCTCACCTAATTTCCGCTACAGCGGAATCGCCACAATTTTTTTCGCCAAAGACCCGTGCCCAGCAGTGGGACATTAATTTATGGGTTGCAGTGATGAATCACTAGTTGACATCAACGCCACGCTAGTCATAGTATTCTGATTACAAAAAGTATTGTGGGCTTTTCCTTAAAATTAGTCATTGTAGCAGTAAGACCAGGATAGTGCTTTCAATATGTTTATAAGGATAATTTAAATAATATTATCCTGGTTCATCATCATATTACAAATAATGTTATTCGTTTTAACCAGTCTTCCAAAAAAATTAGGTTTTGAATTCGTAAGGTTTTTTCTTAATCTCAAAATCAAACCCTTTATTTGTTAGTTTACTTAAAAATCGTTTACCGTTGAAGAATACTACGCCTTGGGTATAGTTTATATTCTGCTTCTTCAAACATCTCATTGAATTGAAAAAACAATTGAATTAAATGATATATAATTACCAACGTCAAGTAGTAGTATATTATTATATGCTGTCCATGCCATCCTCCTATTCCCCATCGTTTTTCTTTTTCTCTGTATTTCCCGTTTAATTTTCCTTTTCCTAAATAGGTATTTCCCTTTTCCTTTTCGGCTTGCATCGGTTTGGTTGTGTTTTCTTCGCAACGAATGCAAAAAAAAACACAGTCATGTCCAATAGTCCATGAGCGGCGGTTACTTACTCTGCAACGTTGGGCAATAAAAAAATCTTCAGTGAAAACTCTCACTGGAAAAATAACTCATTAACATGAGAAATGTTTATTAAAATTTCTGCGATGAAAATATTAGTAAATTCTTGCGATGATAGTATTAGTACATAATTACATACATATAGATCACGCCTCTTTCCCAACAGCGGGGTAGGCAGAGACTATTTCGTTCCATTTGCTACGATTCTGATATACATCTTTGGCTTCTTCCACATTCATCAGTCTTTTCATGCATTCTCGCCGCCCGGTTGAAGGTACTCCTGATCTGTTCCTTCTTTAGAAAGTCACCTATTTGGTCATGGTACGTTCTTGTAGGTCTTCCCCTTCCAACGTTTCCTTTCTCATTTTTTTTACATTTATTTATTATTTTCATTCATATTACATTAATCTTATATTATGTAATACAAGTATAAGCAAATGATAGAAAACGCAGTATCCAAACAGATAATCATTCTGTTTCATAATAAAAGCTTGTAAAAAATGGTTGTACTTTCTGCATTTTGTGTAAATATCTCGGCAGTGTATGAGTAATGAGAGTCAAATGAGTTGCGGCTGAGTACTTACGCCATATTACGAATATACTTTGTGCCTCATTTGTGTAAATGTTGCAATGGACGACTAATCAGACGCTTTATATAATTCTAATGATTTGTTACATATCAAGTTGTAGGACTTCTTTAATACTTATTAGTCAGGACCGAGTTAGTTTTTTTTAATATTTTTTCATTTTACGTTGTTTATCAATTTCGGTGCATTATTGATACATGCACAAATTATGACTTCCAGAATGATTTTACTAACCTATAAATTAATAATAAATATATAACTTTAAATTAATAACTGCCACATTTAAAGATTTTTGAATTAAGGACTTTAATTTGATTTTATAAAGTATAGATTTGATAAATAAATCTATAAATTATTTATCGCTGAATTAAATTTCTCTAAGTATGTGATGAATATTATTCTATTTACTTACATAATATATACCTACTTGTAAGTTTATCTCTAAAAGGGATAACATGCGTTTACTTATCTAAGTAAGTGGTATTGGTCAAACGAGGAAACAGGGGTACTTAATAGGCAATGAGCTATCCATCCCTAATACGGAAATTTGTATTGTAGGATGCTGTCTGAATAAAGCTCGAGTTTCTCATAGGGACATACAACACGTTATTCACTTCGATATCTATCAAAGGGATGTTTTGTAAAATATTTTACTATTTATATTTTGTCGTATTATTAATATGACGTCAGTATTTCTTATGGTACAAAATTAAAGGCATGCAGTGTTTCATCCGACATGAATAAGTAAAGATCCAACTATAAGCAGACCTTAGATAATATAAAGTAATGATATTAATATAACTAATAGCCTTCTAGGAATCTCACTCGACATTCATTTATATTCGAGCCGAAATTTATGTATAATTTAATTATAAACAAATCACTGTCAAAACGCTGTCAAATTGTATTTTGATATTTAAAAAAAAATGATTGAAAATGACAGCGACGGTTGTCATTTCAACATTCGAACATTCGACATCGATATTGAAACCGACTAGGTCGATGTCGAGATTCATAGTAGGCTCTCTGAACACAAAATACTTTAAAAACCTTTTAATTTAATCCAAAATATACAATCCTTAAATATACAACATTTATTAGTATGGTTTTATCAAAGCATAATAATTACATACCAAACAAAATTTATTTTTAATTGTTTACGTCGTTACCGGACTGATAACCCCAATATGAATAAGTAAGTAATTTTTGTGCAGTTCGTACATATAATCAGTTTTTGTTATCTTTGTGCCTATTAATACTTTTAGTCACAAGTGTGACTTTAGTTTAGTAGTGACAGACATATAATTTTTTTTGTCTTATTTTAGTGTACCTACTTATATCCGTTGGCAAAGGACTGGCCACACGGGTTTCTAATTTTCCTTTTCTCCAAGTGCTCTTGTCTGCATAAGGTTACTCCCTTAGTCACCTTTTACGACACTCACGGGTTGAGATAAGGTAGTCTTCTTATCGTGTCGACAGCAAATCATTTAAATAGTATCAGCCCAAAACTTGGTCCCGGCCACTGCACCGTCAGTTGCGCTTCTTCTTGAAATCTTCCTGCATGCAGTTGTTTGGGCATATTATTCATCATTACACCACTACACAACTGCTGGGCACAGGTCTCCTCCAAATAGTTTAGAGGGAATTTAGCCTACTATCTACTATACCACGCTGGCCGGAGGGGTTGGTATAGGGTTTTATTTCGAATTTTCCATTTCTAACAGTGCTCTTGTCTGCTTATGCAATGGTTACTCCCTTAGTCGCCTTTTACGACACCCACGGGTTGAAATGGGGTAGTGACATTGCGTATTCTTAATCCGTCACTACACGGCTTACCTAATATTACCTACCTAAGAAAAAGGCGAGACGCTATCATCATCATCATCATATCAGCCCAATGACGCCCACTGCTGGACATAGGGCTCACCTAATTTCCGCCACTGCGATTGATTTTGTGCCGCCTGCAACCAACGTGACGCTATATTATGTTTAAATGATTGTATCTGATTTTCAAAGTATTTATACAAATAAGACGACAACCGCCTGACCTTCCTAAACTAGAATAATACGCACAACAGCAATTTAACGTTAGACAAGTTGTCAAAATTGTTCAATCTCAAGTAATTACTCTTAATGAATATTGTAGAATTGTAGTTGTTTCACAACTGAGACGGAGGGGTTATCTTTGTTACTATTAAGACAAAAATTTGACTTTAATGCGGGTTGGTGGTTGGTGGATCAGAGATTAGACACTAAAGAGTTTCTTCTAGCTTATGTGGGTAAGCCACTTGAATAGTACATATAAATTCCACAAAGTGAAATCCACTCGGAATCGAACTTGCAAAATTTGCATGCCGGTTATTTATACATTCGGCCATCATCGCATATACACACATATTTAAAACATAAAATTTTTCAATAGCTATCCTTCATTTAAAAACAAAAAATGTTTACAAAGAAACTTCGTGCCGCCCGCACGGAATGCTCACTTTGTAATCCACAACTGAAGTCTAGACACCACGTTACACAATGAATGCACTGAATGTTTTATACAAATTGCTAGGTATTATCTATTAACGGTAACGGTATTACCTTGCCATTCATCGATAAAAACCCTAAACTTGACAATGCGTAAAGTAAGGGATTTTATGACGCAAGCAATATCTGATAGCCAAAATAATGCACGGAGGCCTACGTTCAAACGTTCCTGCCATGACGTAATAATTCATTGACGCGCTCACAGCTTCGCAAATTTTCCTCATAATATTGCCTAGTGTTATTATGAATTATGATATAAGTCACGTAGTAATATTACATGTTATTCATACGATGTTGATTTTTGAAGAGCCTTAGATTCAGTATCGTACATATAATCATAATTACTATCTATCTTTTTCTTTATATCACACTCTATTTCGTTAATAGGATGTAATAATGTGAAATATGTGTAATGATCATCTATAATTTCATCAGTTAGATAAAAGATTTCTACAAAAGATATCAGCATACCACAAGGATTGATTCTGGGTTCATAATATTTGCATTGATTAACAAATTATTGCAAATCTGAAGATAAAGTAACAATTACTCATTTTATTTCCGATATCTTTTACTCAACATATATTTGTAATTTATTATTTTACAATAATAACAGGGACAATAATATGTTAACAAGGCATAGTCTAGTAGGCCGTAGTATCACTAACTCATGGAAACACACACGCATGTCTCTTACGCTATCGTAGACCTTGACAGAAACAAACATGTACGTATGGAGTATTTTTTACCCGCCTGCTAAGGAAGGGTATTCATTGTCTGCATTAATTTTGTTGAAAAATAATAGTATTTTAGGTCATACGAATTTCTAAATCAGCAATAAAAATCATTTTGTCGTTCAAATTTATGACCTGGACATAGGTCCAGTAGTGAACTAGTCAGGGTGATGCTTCTGCTGTCACTTATGTTAAATAATGTAGTCAGGATGGATGGATGTATGGGTGGATCTTGATGACAATCATGCTAGAATTGCTCAAAGGATTTGTATGAATATTGGCATATAAATAGATAGTCTGGCATAGCCTATGCTATTCCAGACTTAATGTATTTTTAGGCTTTTTCTGACATACCTTGCCAAATGAGCCGTGAGTTTACTACAAAACATTTGATTTAAGTTGCAAAATTAATCAAAAAGATCATCAACAATCTAAATAATTAAAAATTATTTTTTTAGTCAAACTATATAAGCAGGGATCCAGAGTACACTCGTTTTAATGAGTACGAAATCCTTTGTCTTCACCTAGGCACTTGGTATTTTGTGGAATAAATAGGTACTAAGTTTCAATGCAGTTTTCCTTGTTTCATTTCCATGAACTTCATCCAACCAAGGTTTTTGGAATATATTTCTCTGCACATTCTCTGTTATCTTGTATACTACGGAGAATTCTAGGAAAAAATAAAAATAAGGCCTAAGTTTAAATTTAATATTTATTTATTGACCATCTCTTAGCTTATGACAGGAAACATTTATAAAATAGCAGCTAGTCACAATAATAAAATTATGATAACATTTACAAAACGTTCTCTTAAATTTACTATTTCACAAACAATTACCTCGCCTCGTATGACAACCCGCAAGCCACTCACATTCTCATAAATAACTCCTTTTACATTCAGTTCAGTATTTACTCGTATTTCAATGATTTCCGAAATTTTCTACATAATAAAGAAACAATATTTTTGGATTAGCTATTCTGTACGTATGTAACTGTTTTTCATTTAATTTATTTCATTTTAGACTTTACTTCCTAAATCCAAAAAGGTAGTCAGGGCAATCCATAAAAATATTTTGACCTTGATTGAAATTTTATCAAGGTCATAATATAATATTTTTATTTATCTTGGTTTGTTCAAGTTTGAGTTCAAGAGTTATGTCATGGGTTTAGTTATTGCAGATTCAATTATATTTTGTAAGCTTGTTGTTCTGGAGAAACTAAAGACAAATTTTATAGGTATGTATGAAATAAGCAATAAGCGTATTTATACTTGTTTATGTTCAATTTCATTAATACTTAGTTTATTTCTTTGTACAAAAGTAATTCATCATCACGTAAACTTTACTCTGGACGCCGATGACTCAATTATTTCAACTGATTCTGACTCACCATGCTCTGATATTGAAAAACAGCTCAGGAGTCTAATAATACATTAGGCAGGAGTGCCAAGTTGTAAATAAAATGCCAAATAAGCAGAACTATTAACTTTATTTAGATCTCAACCTCACATAGAACCAATAAAATTATTCAATTGCTTTGGAGTATTATCAACACAATATTACAATAAAATTCTTTCACCACATCGTCTCGTATTTTGTTCTTTGTCTTGCTCTCACCCGCGATGGGCGAGCGAGACGCACACGAGTTTGATTCAATAATCTGATAGTCTGCAACATCATCTTCTTTTTCTTACATTTCCCGATCAACACGATTGAATGACTAAAGCTAGAGGCTCGGTATTAAATTATTTATTCTCTAAGAATCTCACATCGTTTAAGGAGATGCCACGTTTGAAACGACTCTATACAAATATAAAAATTCAGCTAAATTTGGTCTTTGATTGATGTTATTGACAAAGCAGCTCATATCCAAAAGATCACAATTTAATATAATATCTATTAGAAACTATCAAAAACCCGTCACGGGACAGTGGAGTTCATTGTTCAAGAACTTCATTTCCATTTGTGAACTTTTCGACCTGCGCGGCTCTTCAACCGATTTGCGTCCAAAGGTTTTAACGTGGCAGTATAACAGTACAATGAAAAATCTACTTATTTGATAATATGTGCGTTTTATGTTCAATTTATAAATTACATTCAGCTTGCAAATCCAATTTTAACAACTAATGAACATAATTTATCAAGAACACTATTATTTTCAATTATATTTGTTGTAGATTCGATCTCACATGATCCCCTAATAAGGGTAACAGCTAAGTGTACAAGCGCCTAACTTTTAAAATTTTACCATACAATTATGATTATTCAACATTACATACAACGTGGTAGGTACCCAATTCAAAAGAAAATCATCTAATCGTCACAAATGGTGATCGAAAATTCTAAATGCGAATCCTACAGTCGGGTAAACGACATTAAAATCCGGTTAATCCGTATAAAATGGCCGATATAGAAAAGAAATTATAATTTTTTTTAAGCTTTTTTACAAGCACATATCCAAACAAGTCGGTTGGGGAAACTAGCACAAATACGACACATAGGCTAGGCTAATATCACAGGAGTGCTGGGAACGGTGCAGAGACCCCACCCGCCGCCGCTTGGCGAGCCACCCGCCGCGCCCCTCCCCCGCGCGCGCGCGCCTCCTCCGGGCTCCCCCCCCCTCCTCGGCAGCGCCGCGCGCCACAGCGGCACAGCGCTGTACCCCCGCTTTACTCCCCGTACCTATTTACTATTCAGAGGGGGCGAAACGGGCTACTAGCGATATATTTTGCGACAATTAAGATTTCAAAAGAAAAGGAACTTACTTGTTCCGCGGATCAATTGCACAATCGAACGATTGATTGCCTTCATCTTATTGCACAACCTCATGATAAGTAACGCCTTTTATTACACACAATCCCCCAACTTATAAACGTTATATAAAATTAAGCAACGTTGCTGCCAGTAATTATTCAAATTGTTTAATTTTTGTACGTTCAACAAAGTTTGTAAGTGGGGGAATGCAGACGCTGTGCTACATTAAAATAAGTCAACAATGCACAAAATTCTTCTAAACCTCGGAATCAACCCAATTAAATATCAAAATAATGGTAACAAAGCTTAAAATGGTGTCATAAGCAATAGGGTAACATTAAAATGTACAAAACAAAAACGTTTAAATAAAACTTAAAGCGATAAAGTACAACAAAACTCGTCCAAAGTAAAACTCTCGGACTTGTTAGTCAAATGCGAGGCGCGAGCAAACGTTGGAGATTGGCCGTTTGGCGGCCAATGTTTGTCGTACATTACCTCCACGCTGACACGCGCGCCACTTTGATAAGGAAACTAAAAACCCGTCAAGTGTCGCCGATGACACACACACTACCGTCACTCGTTTTACATCAACACTTACAAACTATTAGTAATGTTAGCAGAGTGTGTTTGATCGAATAGGTAACTTCACCGAACTTGATTTGAAACTTGCTAACCACAAAATCTTATAAATTCAATTTAGCCGCGTGTGTGTGCATCAGAGCCACCCGTTTTCACTCTATTCAGTAACACCGATTTCACAAAAGGCAGCACGAAATTATACTATTTAAATAAAACTAAACGTTAAGCGTGGAAGTTTTGTTACCGCTCGTCTACGCAACCGTTCCCAGTCGTTTTGCACTATCTCTTAAACACTATTTACTTTATAATACAATAATATAACATAATTATCGCTTAAAACTATGCCTCCATATTATGAACTGTAACTTGTCCACTACGTGTGACGTCACGTAGCAGATAGCGTAACACTCAGAGTCCTCTGTTCGATAAAAATTAATCGTTGAACACTAATTGGACCGCGCCCGTCGGCAGCGCCTGAGCAACTTTCACTAAATAATAAAAAAACACGCTAACAAAGTAAGTACTTCTCTTAAACAACAAAGAATTGGCTAAACGTCGACTGTCCGTTCCGGGTAACGTAAATTACAAACACGAATCAATAGTCCAGTGATTCTCGAACTGCCGCCGCCGCCACCGTAGTGAAGCGTGCCGCGGGCTCCGGGGCGGTGCATCTTGCAGTAGCAGTGCCCAGCCGCGGGCCTGCGCTCCTCGCGGTCAGCGACTCGCGTCAGGAGCACGCGAGCGCGTTATTCGCGCCCGACTTAGAGGGGGGAGTGGAGGTGCGCAGCCCGGCGCGGTCATGAGTCCAGCACCGTCAGGAGCCCGGGAGGCAGCAGCGGCACGTCCTGCCGCGGCATCTGTCGTGCCAGCTGTGCGCAGCCTAGGTTGGCGTCGCCCAGCTCAGGGATGGCGTCAAGCAGCGCCAGGCACTCGTCCTCGACGGCGCGTCGCGCCTTCTTGCCAACCCAAGAATCATCACACTCCTCTCGCGCTCGCCTTCTTCGCGCTTCTTTCTCTCTGCGCGCTTCTTCACTTAGGCGGCAATAGGTATTATTGATGCAAACTGAACGGCGAAGGTCTCTAGCGGGGTCCTCAATGTTTTCTAATTTCTGTGAGCAGATCTCAATTACCCGCTTGCGTTCCTCATTAGCGCGGAGGCGTGCAGAAATCATGGATAACTTGGGTCTGGCAGCAGGTTCTGTGCGTGATGGCCCAAACATGTCGTCCTCGAAGGCGTCAGCGATCTCCGCACCCCGTGAGCTCTCGCGCTCCTCTTGCGGCGTCATTCTGCAACAAATAAGTAGACACATTAGCATCTATTAGCGATACGTGAATTTTTGTAATGGTAACGAAATTAGAACGACCGGAAAGTTACAGCTAGTAGCCTAAGAAAGTACAAATTGACTAATAATGAGAAACCGATGCATAATATAAATTACATTTCAAATATGAATTAACAAAGACATTATTAATAATAAAAATATAACAGAATGTTAACTAGTCAAGGAGAAGCCCTAACTATTTCATAATAACAAGTACTAGGTCAATCCGAGAACAATGCATCGGCCGAACGGGCCAATCAGGTTCACAAGTTGTTATAATCCGCTCTCCATTCGGAATCACACAAAAACGTACAACAGATATTAGTGAACAGGTTCTGTAGATAAAAAGCACCTTGAAATGAATTTTTCGTCATCACCTACCTAAACGATAAGTCGGAGGAGATGATGAAGAACCCTGACATAAGCATGATCAACGTTCCACTGAGCCCTGGTCACTATTAAAATGGTTCCCCAATGTCACAAAGTTCAAAACACTGGCACAATACAGGCGCGCAATTCGTCACTTTGTCCTCGACGACTATAAAAAAGCAAAAAGACACAAGTGAAACAAAAATAAATCGCGAGGTGAGCGGCGTGCGCGCAGCTCGACGACCACTCGACGAATGACAACATACCTCACTGTAGATAAGACATTGAAAAAGCCAATTGCGTCATGTACTGCTACGTACGTATGGAGAGGAAACGGATGACGTAGACCGAGCCGTCATTTTAGACGCTATTGCCATTGCTCGACTAGTCATGACTCGCTGTACTAATTTGTTTACGGGACAAAAGAAACGTGTAGTGTCTTGTGCCCAACCGGTGAAAAGTTGAAAACATACTGAATAATATTTATGTAAAACACAAAACGGGGAAAGAACATTTTCCTGTTCGATTAAACTCTTAGTACCTATCTTAACAAACTTATTAAGCACGGGATGCCAATCGATTTGCAAAAACCCACTATGGAATAACCAGTGAAACGGTAAAAATGAATGAATATTGTGTGTTCAATATTTGAAGTTAAGCTCCTAGTGGAATCTTTTCGACTCGAAAGAGGTGAAAGCGTCTTCTAGGATAACAAGAACGTCATATACATAGAATAGACCGCTCTTAAGCTAACAATGTTAGTCACCGACTTCAACAAATTTATTGGCGACAAGCACTTAAAATATAGATATTTAAAGAATATTCTGCTAGAATTTACTACCACGTCATAAATAATTTGCAACAAGCTGAGACTATTACAAAAGATATGGCTTTTAAAAATGTTGTATAATGAGTGATGTAAACAGTGGCTTGAAGCCTAATTTTAAATTTGAACGAGCATTTTGCTGAATAAGGAACCTAAAACACCCGAGACTTAATTCTTATAGAAAAAAAACAAGGAAGTTAAACTTAATTAATTAAAAATCAGGAGAAGGAAATATAATATAATAATATATTATATTTTATATATTACAAAGAGTGTAAACTGACAAAGATTTCATAAAAACTGAACTTGTTAGAGGATTTCAACACGTTCGTTCACAACCTTATTATTGAAAAGACGTTACACGCTACGTGTTTTTGCTCCAAAACTGCCAATTGTCTAGCTTTGAATCCAGACCTCTTGTTTTAAAACCTGGTTCTAAATATGCATGACTGTATCATTCTTAAGAATAATAAAGGCGAGTTCCTACAGCGCAATAGTTCTGTTCTTTATTCAAGGTAACTGGCGAAGTGGCGAACAACAAGATTTATGAGTACCGTTGAAATTATTACTTTTTATTTTCTTATCAAATTAACTAAGAAAATTTATAAACTCAATGCAGTTTAGCAATTCGTTAACCTTGTAATGAAACCATCTTGATCTTTAAAGTATCCTTGGAATTGTAGAAAGTCGTTTACGCTTTACCAGTATCGATATCAGTTGAAAAGAAATTCAACACTTATTAAAATTCCATGTTGCTTGTACAGGCGGGCCGTGTAATGAGCGAAATATTAATTTCAATTTTAAATTGTGATGTAACATGAAATGAAACAGCTAACATTAATGTTACTAACTGTTATTGCAGATATCGCCAACACTAACTTTATATTAATTATTATGATGTAACAGAAGTGCAGTAACGAGTTGACACAACAATTATTATGTTATACTTACATTTATTCTATTAAGTCTACTTCAACTGTTTTATTGCTGACTGCAAACCTTTTTAATGAGACATTTATTTAATTGGAATTGGTATTTTGTATCTGATTAATTATTTATTTATATATATATATATTTTTATAAGATTGTGCGGAAGCCCCAAAATGGAAATAATTTTTGTTTAACTTTCTGGTCAAGTTTACATTTAGAAAATTTAATAAAAAAGGCTTTGTAACATCAAAGTTTAACACAATATTTTTTATTGAGACAATACCATTTTTTTTTCTGACCTTTCTATAACATGGACAAGAGTTTGAATGGAATGATCATTAATCGTTTCAATTTCAAATTAAAAATGACTAACAAAGATGAATAAATGTGAACAGCACGGTTGGGTCATGGTTTTATTATTTTCGTGTAGCGAATGCGCGACGACAGTGCACCGGGTGCTGCCGACCCCACCAGTTACGATCTAATAAATCTCACCCGACTCGGCCGACGCTACTGCCTACCTGCACTTTCTTTTCTCTGTCCCACACGAGCCGGGGGCAACAATCCACTGATATGTTGAATGCCACCATAACATAGGGGACTTTTTGTAACATTTGACATCGTAGATGACGCTCAGACACTTCTATTCCGTGGCTATACACTTATTAATGTAAATGTATACCGATCTCTGTTTTAAATTTATGTAGGACATCGTTTAAAACAAAACAATGAAACATTTGAATAATATTTACGTTATCAATTCTCATAGTCATCGCTTTCCTTGAACAAGTCATGAGTTCATGACACAAGTAACGGTATGGTTAACTTTTTAATGGCAAAACTTTTTCTTAGCCGAATTCTACGATGATTTATTTATGAAATTGCACACATAATTCCTTTCAAGCTGATGACTTGTACTTCTAATTTTCTTGCACTGTACCTGTAAGTACATGATATTAAAGCAAACGTATAGTAATATAATAATATTGAAACGACGTTCCATCTGTATTTCTTTGTAGGAATTTTTTGCTAAATCACTATCGTCACGTAGGCGTTTTGATAGAGAACCTTTTACGGAGAGTTAGATACGATGAATTATCGCATGTAGGTGGTAATAACAATCAAATCAAAAATAATAGTTTAACAATCTCTAATGTTTTTCTCTAATTCCGCCGTTGTACACTTTCCCAACAATCTATGATGCCCTTAATTGCATCAGTTATTATGACTTTGTGACCAAATCCATGTGAACAAAATAACGTTTTCTTTGAGAAAATGTTATGAGTACAAGCTATAGCACTTAAGTTTTTCTTTGTGTGAAGGATTAATCGTTCATTTGTTATCGGCGAAGTAGTATTTGGTGATATGCCGCGATATGTTACTTCTAAAAGTTTTATCGATAAATTTCAGAATATTTACGCTATAATTCAAATGAAATCAGCAATTTTAGTCGACTACAATTAAAACTCATTAAAATCACATAGATTCATGCTGTAATTGGTGACAATAGCCAAATTGTGCGGCATCCATGTTAGTTGCGTCATCAACCAAAACCGTGGGGTATTACATAAATATCTTTTGTTAACTAATCATACAACATTCGGGCAATTCTTACGTGCGAGTACATGTATACGTAGAGAAAACTTCAATCAATTTTAAATGGTTTGTTCTCTATTCGGTGGATATGTCGTAGGATGATTGGAATTCGGATAATTAATAGACATAGGTGAAAATGTCTAAAAAATTAAATAAAAAGAGAATTAAAAATTAAATATAAAGATAATGAAGACTGAGGCCTTCCAACCTAAGTTATCCATGTCGGATGCGTCCGAGCAATAGCCTTATTATTTACTGAATTAGGTATCAGTGTTTTCGCAAAATTCCTAGGAAAAATTCGTATTAACAAAATTATCTTACGACAGATACAAAATAGATTGTAGAACATTTTTCAGCGGTTGTTGAAGCTAAACTTTTTAACACTTCTTAAATCTCTTTTAATAAATCAAACGTATCTCTCGAATCGGATTTGAGTCTTTTTCTCTTGACCTATAACATTTTAAAGTTTCTTATCTTCGCATTGAAATAGGCATTAAATGGTTAACTCATTACAGTTACAATCGATACTGCAATAAGAATTTTTCTATGGCAGAGGCAGCTATTTTTTTAAACAATTAATCGTTCAAAGATAGGCTTATGTAATGCTCTCACAATGAGTTGTACCTTTCTAGGTCACAAGTTGCGAATAATTAATTCATTTTCTACTGTAAGCGGTCACTTATTGTGGCTAAACCGGCCCTAATTATTCTGTACAAGATTTTTTCTCTCATAACTTTAGATTTGGCGTTAAAACAAAATTGTTCGGCTTGTCGACTTTAATAAAATGTTTCATCATTATTATAACAAAGGCTGTAAAATTAATAGTTGTTTTAATGAATTGGTTTCTTTTTTACATTGGTAATACGTTTATTATATTCAGAAAATGATTAAATTTGTTATTACATTAAGTACCTACTTCTTGTTTTGTTTTTAACTTATTTCAGTTTAGCAACAAATGTTATAAAAAAAGATAGGTACCTGAACTACCTACCTGATTCGGTACCATTATCAACATTAACTGTTCTTTGTATTCATTGGTGTAATTATGCCTGATTACAAGGAAAGTTGGCACTTATAATGGAATACTACAATATGTGTCATAATTTCATGAGTATGACGATGACGTCACAGAAATAGTAGTAAATAGTAGAATTACACATATATTTCCTTCTATGTAAAGACATGCGTTGAAAACTACTCCGATAATATTATAAACGTTATTAGCTCGAACATGGCCTTTAAAACTGTAGGAGACAGTTACCGACCGTAAAAGACTGTTACCAAGTGAAAACTAGTCAAAGTGGCTATGTAATATAGATTGCGTGTTAGTTTCCAGCGGTTTATTACGTTGATAGTCGACAACAGACAATGGATGCAACTCACAGCGAATAAATCACTAGTAATGGCTACATAGTTGACGCGCTTTTAAAACTTATTGACTCTGTAGATACGTATACTTACCTAGTTAATTTTTGAAATGTACATTAAAATGGCTTTAAATATTTCACTGGGTTTAATATTTTTGTATTGCCGTATAAACGTAATTGTAGTTAGTATAATACTTATTACAAACAAAGAAGTTGTCAAAGTAAACAATCAGAGAATCAGAAGAAAAAATAAAATACCTACTTCGGAAACTTTATTAAGCTCCATTCTTCCACTTTACTAACAAAACTAGGATCTTGGCACGTTTCCCACGACAGTAAAGTTTATAATATTCCGTAGTAGAGACGGAAATATATAGCCGTCCTGCTCGCACGTAACGACACCTGCACATGATCATGATCTCCTACTGATATGCCTACGGTAATCAATGGAAAAGCTAGTGCAAACTATTTTGTTACTTTTTTACTATAAATTTCAATGTGAAAAGAGGATATTTTCGTATATAATCTAAAATGTATAGTCTTGCCAAAATCAAGTGATTAGATAAGTAGGCTCAATAAAATTCAGTTAAACGTTTCTCTTGAACTCTTTAATACGAATATGGGTGGGGACAAATAATTAGTTGATTAAGACCTTTTTTCTACCGCTCCACCAATTAGCAGAGTAATAAACTCTCCTAACGCCGCCTACATATGTATAAACAAAAACATGATACATTTTTTGCAGATGGACACAAAGTATGTCAGTTGCCACGCAATACGGTAGCGGTGGGGGAATGGGAAGTTACAGAATATAAGCCGTATGCTAAGCAAATTACAGAATACAGTAACTATTTTATCATAAAATCGTAATCTCTTTAAAATTATCTAACATCTATTTACGACACTTCAAATAAAAAAGCATTATATTGTAAATGAACTAAGGATTTAAGCAAATGGAACTAATACAGAAGTAAAAAAGAAAAACAAAGAGTTGTAATTTCAAATTAAAAATTCAACTAATAATATTATCAAGTCACGAATCCGTATTCTGAAAATCTCGCCTGTCGCATTCGAATACCGTTTGTCACGCTTTTACGGCGCGAGAGAGATAGCTATAATAACCTATCGAACAAAAGGACTGGAACTGAAATTGAAAATAAGCATTCTGTAACCGACAATGGTAAATATTTTAATGATGATGTTATTGATAATAACATGGCTATTAATGAAGAAGTTCCGCCCTATACGACTTGAGGCGATGTTGCACCGTCCATAACGTCGCCTGTTTAGTCGATAACACGTTATTTATTCATTGATAATCTTATTTATTTAATTTTACGCGCACAAATTGCCCGGCTCACATAAATTATGCATTACTACCTACTTCACATTGTTAACTGTTCCTAGATTAGCAATTTAAAAGTTTAGTAAATAATATTTAGTTTTCTCTTTATTTCTCTTATATAACAAAATTAATTTGTTTCTTATTTCTTGTTCTTATAATCTTTACTGATATTTGTTAGTACCTATGCAGTTTAACTGTTATTATTGTTTTTTAAAGTTTAAACAATGGACGCGTCACTATATTCGTTCCTGAGTAATAAATTTATATCAAACAGCTACCACAGAAGTTAGCGGTGCGATTGATAATCTTAACTGGCAATTAAATAATTACGTGCAAATAAAACTATTTATACACAACATTACGTAAGAAATGGCCAATTAAACAGCTCATTCCATTGTTTAAGAGAGAGAAAGTTTTATTACAACAAAATACCTAATATAAGAAATAAAAATTTTAATCTAATTTATTTCCCTTAAAAATAATTACCTTAAAAGTCCACGGGATTAACAGTCCAAAAAAGTATTCAACACTTCAGTTTATTAAAAAAAACAACGATATCAATAACCATGATACGCCACAAAACAATTAAAAAATCGAACGGTTAAATTAAACATAATGCCAACGAGGTGTATCACATAAAACGATCAAGTTAGCACTTGTCCAAACAGCGCGGAGCTACGAACGACGAGCGATGCGCGGCGCTACTACATAACTAAATCGAAAGCGAGTCGCGCTCGAACGTGTGCGAGTGACGGCTTCGCACGCCGAACTGCGTCTGTTCTCCCGTACATAAGTTGTGGTGATTTACAGAGGGCGCGCAGGCGGGCGGCGAGCGCCGACCATAGATGCTCCCCTAGCGAAGGATACCTCATTATCCACACTGTAATCCGTGTGCCTTTTTGATAATTTTTATTTATAGGGTGTCACTGCTGGTGACCCCTTTTTTTAATATCTCGTTGCGATTACGGACTTAGCACGTAAACGCCACTTGTTCTTCATCTCCTAATGCCACCGTTTAAAAGTCAGTGTCCCCAAATTCAATACCGTTTAGTATAATAAAACGCATCCAAACATCTTCAAAGGTTATAGCTAAATGAACACAAGTTAAAACAAAATCCAATACAGTCGTGTAACGCACGATCACAAAAAATATTGCCCAATTGGTATTCAAGGCTACAAACAGCCTCGATAGTAATTGTTGAACATTTGCTATACTCTATCTTGCTAATATAGTTAGAGAACACAATCAAATTTGAAATCATCTGAAACGCTACAGTAAAATATTTTGATAATTCGTAATTGGCACTTAAATATTTGGGTCTAGGTGATCTCATCGCAGATAAGCTGGTAACTGCTACGCCTATTTAGACAAACACAAAACGTGATAATTAAGAAGCTAACATATTTTTCTTCGTACTGATAAACAAAGACTTGGAATATAATAGCAATGCCGAAATGTGGTTAAGGTTTTAAAGTGAGCCTTTATTTTCTTTGGGCGTCTTTGGTTAACAGTGTATGTTGAGGAAAATAGAGTGAAGCTGTTAAACGTACTTCCTTTATGATGTTATTTGTATTTTCCTGATAAACATAAACCTAAGAACATCTATTATAGGAGGAGCAAATCTCGTTTATATGACGTGTGTGTCCGCTACGTCGTAGAATTGTTTGTATCTGATCAATTATAGGTTTATAAAGATTGAACAATATCGACCTTCGTGGATGTGGGGGCACGCACGATATTGTAAACATCGCCAGTCGGCTCTCCTTGCAAACATTTGCATTATTCGCATTTCGTTTCTGACGATTCATAATTGCTTTTATAACCAAGACATTGGACGGTTGGACAAACTCAAAATTTTCCTCAACTCGGCAGTTAGAGAATAAGTAAACTTGTAAAACTATATTTATGACTTGAAATTTTAAACTTTGTAAAATTTTATTGTTTCTAATGAAGCTCACAAAAAACGAAGACAAATCAAAATCACGCCGTTAAAAGTTACTGCTACCTGAGAACTCGATGCGTCCTTGGCCTGAACCAGAACGCCGATAGTGTTTTGTCACAGCTAAGGTATTGTAAAATATACAGAAATTTGCATTACATATTTAAACTAACATTTGTGCACTGTATTAAGCACTTATAAAAAAACGAAGTAGAATTAAATTATGAATTACATAATAATATTTCTAATTAAGTATAATGATAAAGACGAAAACGTCAATGTGAATGAGAATACAAAATCATCACCGTATAAAAACGAACTTTGTCGCAGAGCGCACAATGGTAGTGTCGTAACGTATTTCCAGTCATAATAATTTTTTGAGGCACTAAAATCTTAGTTCTTTAGCTTTGTTGACTCGTAACTAAGTGACATTAGAAGGAATAAACGATCCTAATACGCTATCATTATCTAAGAACCAAAACTTTATTACCATCTTAAACGAATCTTAAACTGAGTCGGCATTACATTTTTACAGAACAATTCAGTATATTTAAATTTGAATAAGCGCCAACTAGTGATACAGGCAGATGTCAGAACGACCCTCAAATTGCCGCATTCAATCAACCATGAAGGTGCAGCCCAACGCTTCTAGCTGTTTAAAAATAATCGTCCTAATACTGATCTGTTGTTATACTCGTGGATCAAAGAATTATCTTTTTGTGAATTTAATAAAAAAATGCTCCCGGAACAGGATCAATGACCGAACAATAAAATTAGGGTGGAGAATATTTGGTTAGGTAAGAGAATGCGGAAGTCGGGAGTAGACCGGAACGTAATGTAGTCACCGCGACTCCGCAAACCGCTCGGAGGCGATGGGCTAGTGTAACCCGAATATTGGAGGATGGCAGGTCGAGGTTCAATAATTGCGGACCGTCAAGACTTTCACCTTCGGCGCGCGGCGGCCGCGCCGCCAAGGCCACCGAGGCACCGTTCACCGTAACTTCCGCCCGCAGCCCGTGGCACGGGCCGCAGCTCGCGACACCGGCCGCTCGCGATACCTACGTCTCGCGCTTTTGCAATCAGAATTTCGGAAAGCGGTACCGGTGCAACGGCCTCACCGTCTCACCTCGCCGCCATAGTCAGAATAACGGTTGGACGACAGACTCGCTCACTTTTACGTAACACTCTCAAGGAAATGACAATCGACACTTTTTGCGAAGTCGAACGATTGAAAGATTCTAGAATCAGTAAAGATAACGGAGACGGAGAACAAAGTACCCGAGGCACTCAAGTACACACACACAAAGTACAGAAGGCTAATAAGAAGCATTTACAAGAGAAGCTAGTGCAGATGATTGCAACAGGCGGATTCTGAGTGAGACGAGTTTAATAAGGACACATTAATTGTAATAACACAAAAACAGTTTATCGAAACGTGGCGCTACACCTTTTGTTATTTCATTAGCGTGTGTGAGGGCGGTGCACGGTGGCTGGCGAGCGGGCGACCGGTCGTAGCCGGGTCTACTTGCAAGCGGGCGTACACGGACCGATACCCGACCCATATTTTACAGTGTATGTTACGTTGAGTGTACCATCTCATTCCGCTCGTTAAATCGATGCTTTTAATAGAGATGATGGCTCAAGACTCCATTATATTTAAATTAACGGGAGCAGAGGCACGTGCAAAATGTTAACCTGACATTTTGAAGATCTCATACAGCCAATATTATTGGCGTCCCACTGATACAATTTTGTTTATTGAGAGTATATTTTTATCCAGGCAGTCGGTTTAATGCCACTGGAATTGAATCAAAAGTAAATAATTACCATTGCCGTAACACTATAAGTGGGAGTATTGGCGGATGTAATAGTTTGTTGGCATTCCTAAGTAATTACTGTTAAAATATTTATTAGAGAATGTTTCTACAGAGAAAAATGACATCATCAGAATGTAATATTAACACGTAACAGTAGCATTACAAAAACCTCCGCAAACACGAGACAATGACCGATAAATTTTCGAGGTCACGAAACAGCGTCGGTGGACAGCGTACCCTTAAATTTTCCTTATCAACAACCTATTTTAGTGACGTCAGAGATAAAGAAACACGCGAATAACGCTATTACATATTAATATTGATAAACAACAAACTGCCATTGGACAATAGATAAAGCAACGCAGATAATGAATAGTTTGATAAAATTCGTGAAATAGGCTACAAGATCATGTAAAAATCATGATTCGTTAGCTGGTTGTTCGGAATAAAAATTATGTGATTGCCTTTGTGGGATAATCAGAAAAATAACAACAGCAGCACTTCATCGTCATCGTATCAGCCGTAGGACATCCACTGCTGGACATAGGCTTTCTCAAGAGATTCCCAATAGGTTGCACTTAATGTGGGAAAAATACAACTTGGGTATAAAAAAAGAGAAAAAACAGAATTACATTAAAATTTGTAGTATCAAACCTAAAGGAAAAAAACTTGAATGAGTCGTTGTGCTCGAATTTGTTTTATCCTATCCCTATCCCTCTGAATGTTTTATATTAAAGACTTTGAATAAAGCTATATTATACGTATCATAAATGTTGGAACCGTAGTAACATAATGAACGTCAAAACTTAGTTGTATACGGTCAGGTGTATGTTGTTTGGAAATTTCCACAAGACAAACAATGCACATGATCTCGATATGTTTTTCAACATTGCTCGTTGCGTTAGAGATGTGTGACGTGAAAGTTATCAGGTCATTAAATATAGCTAAAATATAAATTACAAGACACGTTTCAATATGAAAAAATACTGGTCCGAAATTAGGAGTCCCACAGGGTAGTATTTCAGGACCCTTTCATCATCATTTTCAACACATAAACGTCCCATTGCTGGGCACGAGTCTCCTCAAAAGATTTTAAGGGAATTTGGCCTACTATACCACGCTGGCCAGACGGGTTGGTATAGGGTTTTGTTTTGAATTTTCCTTTTCTCGCAGTGCTCTTGTCTTCTTTAGGTTAGGTTCCTTAGTCGCCTTTTACGACACCCACGGGTTGAAATGGAGTAGTGACATTATGTATTCTAAATTCGTCACTACACGGACTCTCTTTCATAATTTCGTTTTCATTATCTGCATAAAAAAACATAATAGGTTTTGGTAGTAGTATTTTGGAAAAAGTGCTGTGTCGAAACAACAAACTTAGCTATTTCAACTTTGAACAATATAATATAGTACTAGGCTAAAAAAATCTAGGAAACCTATACAAAGGGATTAAATCGAATCGGTTCAGTGAACATTGAAAAACTTATTGTAAATCCTGCATGAAATCAGACTACAATAAACAGGTTACAAACAGAATTATTGCTCAGAATATGATTGCGACATTAAATTTTTCTTATAATAACTAAGGGAACATAAGTACCTATTTGAATTAAATATAAATCTAAATCGAAACACCAAAGTATTCATAAATCTTGTACCAGTCTAGAAAAAAAAATGAAGAAATCGGAGACCCGTGCCCAGCAGAGGGACATTTACCACCATTTTATGGGACCATAGGTTTCAATGATGAAAAGTAGTCAACCGAAACATAGTCATCCGTACAGGCAATACTGAAACCTATAACTAAAACCTTTTGAGTCACAAATAAAAAAGAAAAACCAGCCACATAATTGTACATAAATACTCAACGATTCATTCAAGTACTTTTACATGATGCAGGTAAGCAAGCCTCTAGCTATCTTTATTTTTTGCATATGTGTGACAGAGAAAGCATGGACTTGTTACTAGGATTGTCTTTACAATGGGGCCTCTAGATAATAGGATATAATATAAATATATAGAAAGTGAGACTTGAATAAATAAAACAAGCATAGATGATGAATTAACTATAAACGATTGGAGTTCATTAATATTTTATTGTACGTCAATCATAGCCAAGTAATTGGGGCATAAGGCGGAAATATAAAGATAATCATTTATCGACGCTTCATGTAACAGCAGTGCATAACATTTTATCATAACTATTCATAACAAACCCGATAGTTTATACTTATTGTAACTTATATAATATCTAATCGCGGCGTTATCATGGCTTGTGAACAAAATCAACATTATATTGAAAATATTTACTGGAAATAAAAAGGACATTGTTGAAATAGATACCGGTTAATATACAGCGGTCGATTTTAGTACTTTTTATAAAGAGACAGATATAGTGAATGAATTGCTTGAATTGTCATTATAGATTTCACATTTAAGAAATTCTCAAATTTTAACTAATTGTATAATTTAATTTTAACTTAACATTCGAATTTCTATTTCGTAACTTAGTCAGTCAAATAATATTAATGTTGTCCTAGTTAAAATGTTAAAAAAATTACATTTCAAATAGGTGTGTTCATCGTTTGGTGTAGCGTTTTTACTTATGGCAACTTGAAGTATACTATACATAGTTGCCAAAGCCAGGCTAGCGACTCGCGCCAGCAGCGACTAGTTAATTAATGCGCTACTACGAGCTAGCAAATCACTATGATCACTATCGCCCACTTTCAGTTTCAACATAAATATTGAAACAGTATAAAGAATACTGACACCTTATTACAGTTGCACAGATTGCATTTTATATTGCAAGTACACCCTACGTTATTGTGTAATTTTGTTAGAAAGTTTTTCATTAATGATTTTTTTACTTTCACTGTTCGTTGCACGTACGAACCATTGATCAAAATTGATGTTTTAACGCACTATTCTGATGTCAGTCAATCAACAATCAACCTCGTGACCTACTAATTTTAATAATTGATAAATAGTTTCATCTCCACAGTTCTTTGGACTTAACCTTGTTTTTATCAAAACTTGTACTATTTGAGATAAAGTTGGTTGATATTTTATCTTCAACATGTATTAAGACTTTTGGTATTTTAGTTACATTTTAACAGTTTACTCTATCTTTCTCCCTAATAACGCGTAAACTAATAAAAACTGCCTGAAACGCGATGTAATTAAGCACTAGTGAGGTGCTACTATAACTAATTATATATTGCGAGTAAGCAATTTCATTGTATTCGGTGATTACGCTCATGTAGTCGAATGGAAACAAAAAGTATTGAATATAGCTGACAATCGCGAGCGGCCAAACTGCACACGAAACATTCGATATGTTAGTCGAGTCGTGGCACCGATCCGCGACGAGGCTGAATGACGTCCACGACGACGCCCAACTCCTTGATTATTAAAAAAGTAAGTGACAGATTTGTACAAAACGACAGTTACCGATGTGTTTGTTTTAATTTTATATAGGTTATTAGATCCTATTTATTTATGTTTGCATTTAAAATGTCTGACATTGTTTTCTTTGTTACACTCCGCTGTGGCTTGTACTAGTTGCTATGATTGATTTAAAACCACTTACCTACTTACCTTATAATATTAACGCAAGAAAAATAAAAAAAAATTTAAAATTGAAGAAAATTACATAAGTATTATTATTTTATACCTTTATTATATAATATAGTTTTGCTCCACAGAAAAAAGGCAGCTTATATAACATTTTATAGGTAGTGGTTTCTGCAAGCTAATTGATAAAAAATGCCATATTAATTATGTAAATAAACGTTTGGATTTTTAATCTGAGATTAAATCTTTCCGTGAAACTAGTTTTCAGTTTTCAGTAATAAATTACAACCAATAAACAATTTAAAACCATCGGATGATTTTTTGTAAATCAATGATTACGTTTATATTAATTAATTATTACATAGGTATTAGGATTTATTTTGTACTTATTCAGGGATATGTTAATCTAGTATAAGCGTACCTAACCACAGTTTATTAAAATTTATACAATATTAAAAGCTACATCAGCATCAAATCAGCCCAATAACGTCCACTGCTGGACATAGACCTCACCAAATTATAATAAAAAGCTACATAATAAATATTGTAACGGAATTTATTAACAAATACCCGCAACTGATGTAACTTTATATTCAAAGGTAATCGAGATTGGTTTCATTTGACGTTTTCGCTGTGTATCGCAAAATATTCAACATGGCGTATTTCCGATTACGGTAACCGAACGACTGGATAGTTTATACAACGTATCAATCAGATATAATTAACACTTATAGCAGAATTTAAAGCCAATATTCGAGTATATCCGAGCCCAGCAGTGGGACGTAATGGGTTGCTGATGATGATGATGATGATGCGAGTAAAGACCTGTATAATATTGAGACTGTAATTTTGTAAATAATGTTTTTTGTTATGCGCTTCCACGGAAGATGTAGGAATAGTTTTCAGGTCATTGTGTAACGGGCATTACAGAAATTAAATATAAAATAACAAAATCCTACTTGCCTCTATAAACTTAAAAGTATGAAACAAGCTCAAAAGTGTTTGTAATAGAATGACTTATACAATAGTAGCCGCAGAATAAAAGTTTGGTACTGATACATAGTCATATATATACCGTACATTCCAGGTGTATCATTTTGTTATTTCTATCTATACTCGTATAGTGACAATAACAGTCCGTCGCGTCAGTTAAATATAATTGTACTTACCTACTTATAGTCTGTTATAAACAAGTAATAAGCTATTTGACAGTTTTCGGGAAAGTGTTTTAAAATGTAGAAATGTTTATTTTATTCCCCTTACAACGATTAAAAACTTAATAATATGATTGAAAACTGTTTCAAAGCAGGTTTAGTGAATAAAGCCGTAAACATAGTCAGTAGAAGATTTCAATCACTAAATATTACAGTTATTTAGTTACAAATTGTTTTTTGTTACCACTTAGAAACTGAAGTGAGCGAAGAAAGTTGATAAATAACTTAAGTCTGACTTTTTTGTGCAGATCTTTGGTATTTGGAATTTCGTATAGGTAGCTGCAGTTGCTTTATGTATAATGTACCATTATCCTAGATATTTATTAAAGCTACACACTTAATAGTAGATTTGCAATAAAAGTCAGGTCATCAATGAAACTTGACCAATTTGCCCAAACACGTTCCTGGCTAGAAGAAGACTGCAAAAGAAAATTGCCCAAATTGCATACACACATCAAACTTAGTTAAGTCTTAGTTTGTGCAAGTCTACCGATGGTGTGACGTACTAAGGGACGGGAAAGAGTTAATTTTCTTAACCAAATATTGACAAAAGAGATATATTTTAAAATATATATATTTTTAAATTGATATCTTTCTATTAAAAAAAGATTTCTCAATAAGACAGCAAATAAAATATATTGTATGTAATAATTAACAATGTGTTGATCAAACTGTTTGAAAACACCTGTGTTTTGCAAATACATATTATTATGAATATTTATATTTAGAACTAAATGAATATTTCTACACATTTTGTAAACCTTTTGTATTACAGAAAAGATAGGCTTAGGCTCCGCTCGCCCCGTGGATCATGCCCCCGATTACTTTAATGTTGTAACTCGCCCCCTTGAATATTAGATACCCCAAATCGACCCCGATTGTTTAGTAAGTTAAAAGTACTGTCAGCAATAAAGAGTTTTAAATATTTTTATTAAAACTTCAGTAGAGCATTCAAGGGATTTGATGGTGAAGATCGAAATAAAAGTACACATGGAGTTAAATTTCTTTTTTTTTGTGGTAGCTGTGTCCAGCTCTCAGCAATAATAGTACCTCCTCTTTGCGACTTAACAAAAGTCATGTCATGTCAGGCTATTAACGTATTAGCAAATAAATGTTTAATATATTTTTCATTGCATCCTATGCTCCAAACACATTATGTATAATAATTAAATCGTGTCCAAAAAACGGGACAAATGCAACGAGAGTGCATCGTTATTTTAATATTTTTGTTAGTTGGTGAAAGGTGTTATTTTTTTTATTATTACACGCTAAGATATAAATTAGTCAAATGATATTGGTATTTCTTAAACTTTAAACAACTTACAAACTGATACGCTATTCAAAAGGTCTTGTAGATAAAGCGAGTATTTTGTTATTTTCCATGTAAAAGTGCCCGTTTGCCTGAACATTCTGTATGTATACAACGTCAAATTTGTATATTTGTCTCTTTCTGTCATCTCGATCAATTCAACACCTCGCTTCTTTGTGCTGAAGACGAAATAATCTAGAGTGGGACGGAAATAGTGCATTCTTGCTATTGTTCGCTCACGTATCTTATTTCAAATTAATATCAACATGCCAAATGTACATATATCTTTCATTATGCTCTCTGTCGCATTGTGGATAGTGTATTATAGAATAGTTAACGACTAAGTACTCCCGATGACTACCTATTCCTCAAATAAGGAAAGAAAGATAAGATTCAAGTAAATTTACCGACATCGTATTTCTAAATTTCATCTCTTCTTATATTTGTTATTTTGTATGAAACAATAATTAATGAAAAAGTAGGAGTTTATTAACATGTGAAATACCCTACAATCAAAAAGTATCAAACGATGAAGTACCTGACTTCGTCGTTTGATACCACAACTTATAGGCACCACGGCGTCAATGGCACAAGGACGTTTTTTGAACTGGCTGTTTGGGACCATGGTGTCAATCGATGAATGTCTAGTTTGTCTTCGCCGATTTACATCAAGGTTTGAAACAGCGTAGGATTCTTTTTGGCATTGTTGATTAGGACATTTTATTATTAGGTATCCTGGTCCAAATCACCTTGTTGTGAAACGAAGAAGGCAAAAAAGTTATTCATCGTTTTACATCAATTGGTACAATGTTACAAAATTAATATGAAAATGTTCCCAAACAGCCATATTATCACACGTGATTAAATAAAATTGATGTCATAACCACACGTGATAAAAAAATATATTGAACAAGTTCAACGGTAAGTATTAATCGTGGTTTCTTATCAATATTATTTACATTGACCTCTCACTGAAATTATTTTTAAACACTGGCACCTAATAGAATCTTCGCGTGTAGTTTACGTCGGTCTTCGATTCGAATTTTAAATAAAACAGTGACAGTTATTTGACGTGCCTTTCTATTTAACAATAACAACAAAATAAAAGTTTAATGAACTATTCATGAATTTCTTAATTACGGAAAAGAGTTAGTATGACACAGATTTAAACTATATTTTCATAGGTATATAATAATAATATATTATTTTCTACAATATCTTCCAATGTCTTCATGCATTTAGTCACCACATAATTATTATCACCAATCACCCAATTTTAGACGGGTTTATATGGTTTATATAGACAGGTTGCATAGCTTAATGGCATAGCTTCTATACCATGACATCAAAGAAATAAAGTAAAATCCGTCCGATTTTATTTCCTAGGTATACATTGCTTACCATAAAGTAGTAACAGTATCTTGGCGTTAACCTGCATACGTTCGTATGTAAGTACATAATGACACTTTCCCTACGAAGTAAGCAGAACATTATACAGTAAGATACTAGTTACTCGTATGACAGCTACAGAATGTAAAGACGGGCCTACACTTGGAGTATTTGTGTACCGAATATTCATAGTTAGCGAGTGTTCGTGGAATAACGAATATAATTTTTTGATACTTTATTTTTAATGTTTGTCTAGGATACATTTTTGGACTCGGATTTTTTTTTAATAATTAAAATTTATGCCATAAAGTTTCATACCCTTTAAGTATACACGATCTAGAATATTTTGTGCTGCTGTTATAATAAAAACTTAAATTATACGCGTACATATCATCATTCTGAAAGCCATAGTTGAATTTGTATCCATAAATCTGTCACAAAGATGATGTCAAAGTTAAAGCATAGAAAGCACTCGTTTACTATGCTTTATCTTCTATATATATCATAAAATTTGTACTTGATAACTCTATCAAGTACAATTTTTAATGACAAATGAAGAATTACCCTAGTTATTAAAACATAAAGTTGATTTTTGTTTAACAAATAACGCAAATTTTCCATGAAAACGACTAGTGGAGTGCCGTCTTTACCATATCAGAATAATATTAGCATAATATGACGTACTTAAGACTTACTTTCAAATAATGTTAACCGTCTTGTTATTCGTTCGACCATTGCACAGAATAATTTTGTAATCCATAGATAGATTTTCTGGATTTAGGAGTACATAGTTTTAAAAGAATTCCTAAAGCGCGTGGCACATGGTTGTAATCTTGCGTTCTAACAGAGATGACCTAGTATGTAATCATGATATGACATCTATCTAGCCGGCAGATGTAATCAAAACATGTCATTTAAAATACGCGGACGAAATCCAACCTCTTACCAAGGTCACCCCTGTTGGAAAGCAAGATTACAACCATGTGGTGGATGTGTGCTTTTGACACAATTCAATGTAACAAAGAAAGAAACATAAGAATGTTTAAAACCTACCCACTTATTAAAACAATCGATTCACTTTTTTTCGTAATTTAAAACAGACTTTTAGACTTGTCAAATTAGTTCACCACCCTGTCGTAAAACTCCCGCCATATTTTAACGAATAAGAACAAAACTAATTTGACAGTTGAACTATTTTCTGTTTATACTAACTAAATGATTATATTAGACATTTCGTAAGCTTGAACAGTGACATCCAAATCAAGTTATAGGTTAGCGACTGGATCGCAATTATACGGAATATTGAGCACATAATAAGTGCAATAAACTCTCACAAGTTATAAAGGAAGGTAGGCACTACGTCGCGACTTAAACATTGAACATTCAAAACATGTCCTTAAAACAATGCTTAATTTTTTATAGTCCAGTAATAAATTACAACTAAAAAGGTAATCTGTAAATTACTGATTTAATATTAAACAAGGGTCGTTCACATTTTGACAGCTATGTTTAATTGAGCATAGACAAACAGTAATGACGTAAACATGAGCCATAGAGTAGGTGCCTAGTTTAATTATTCAATGAGTATAAATAAGAGTACATACCTACATATTCAGATATGGATAAACTGTCTCATCGTCTGATTAGGATTTTCTTGATTAGTTGTTTTTTTAATTCAAGCGTCATATTCAATTGACCTCACACTATTAAGTCTGTGCGTAATACAGAGTACTTTCTTAAATTAGTCGTATAGTCGACATAAAATGTTTCAAGAAATAAAATGGTGGCGAACGTAAATTTATATCTACGCAAAGATATAAAACAGCGCATCCCTTTACCGTGGTAGGACTTAGACTAATTAATTACTAACAATGAAAACGAAGTAGCTTCTAAATATAGGTATTCGTTAGCTAGTCTGAGCTCACAATCGCATTATGTAAACATTTCGGAACCAGTTCCACAAAGAAGTGCTGTAATGTTTTCCTTTGAGTACACAAGATATTTGATAGATTAGATATTTTGTGCTTACCTATAAAATGATGGTAAAGTTCTTACTTTCCATAGCATCGATTTTAGTGACGGAGTTTACGCCAGTCCTCATTAGCAATAGGTCATTCAACTTTACAGGTACAGAATATCACAGATAAAAATAATAGTATGAGACGTAAAACCTTAGACTGACTTACATACGGCTGCCATGAAAACATTATTAGTGATATTTTTAGATATCAATGTCACTTTGAGCGATATTTGCCAAGTGTCAGTGACTCGGTTGCGTATTATTCATAATATCAACGTAAATAAACATACTTATTGCCCCACTATCACACTTATTACGTCTCACTTTGTTAGTATGAAAAACGGAACGTCCATTTTGTTTTATTATACTGATTTTCGTATGTTCCTGAACGTAATTTATCCAACTTCTATCAAACTTTTTAGTATGAAACAGTTCTGAACGCGAATGCAGTCAAATGTTATTCGTCAGGTATAAAATTAAAAGAACAAAATTGTTTCTAGAATCACGTTTGAATTTTAAACTGGTTTGCACTACACATCAGAGCATGTCTGACATTCGATAATTTTATAGGATTATTTTCACAAATTTGACGTCAGAATGTCCAAAGAAAATTTGTTATATTATGTTATATGTATGTAACACGATTACACAACGTTTATGCTATGATTGTTTTAGTCACTAAATTACCTTCTCGAAAGTGTATTAGTAACTTATATACTACAAGTACCTATATGGGTTTAGTAATTGTATCTTCAAATCTAATTTTTAGACATAGGTAGGTAGGTTAGTACTTCATCCACAATATCAAAATCATTTGATTAACGACACTGAATTTCACCTTAATGAACCCCACTTGATTACACGATTTTATGTTCTGCAATTAATAATCTTAGGAATAATATTGTTTTATCACGTCAAATGTTACTTATTATGAATTATAAGCCTCATCAAATCCATTTGTTTATGAAAACCATAGTACAAAATTCGTCCTATCCCAAAGGTAATTTCACGTCGTCGGATAATAACATGGCCGTTCGGAAAGTCAATTAGACATACAATATTAGTGTTATGTATGGCCATGTAACGCCATCTGTCCCTTGAGACTTACCCCAAAACAGTCATCACTATTAGTTCAGTTTTTATTAATATTTTTTATACTACGACTATAGTTATAAACACAAAGTCGCTCGCTGTGGCGGAAATGAGGTGAGGCTTATGTCCAGCAGTGGACGTCATTGGGTTGATATGATGATGATGATAAACACGCTTACGGCCCATCTGGGCCCTGATTCAGAATCTTCGGATTGCACTCGGATCGCAAACTTTTCGAATCTTATTTATGACGTATTGTTAAAAATAGTTTACCGTATAGAAAATAAAAATGATTAATATAATATTTTTTCTACAACCATTTATTTTTTAACATTAGGTACGTATTTTTAACTGTAAATAAACTGACATTTCCAGCCAAAAACTTTCCGATCGCTCAGTCAGTATCAGGGTGCTGATAGTAAGCGGTAACCGTAGAAAAAACAACGCAGAACGCAAGAACGCACGCTAAACCAAGAGCATAACATAAAACCTCTTCCCTCCCCGATTATCTCTGGACACCACAATCACCAGCAGGAACAAAACACTATAATATTATAGCTGCGTTCTTCTGAAGGGTATTTTCCAAGTGGGCGACTTAGTTTGAACAGGGATTACCCGCTGTGCCCTTACTCTCTTAGCTTCCACCTCTACTCTACCTCTCTTTAAGATTCATTTTCATTATTACCCATCTTCTTCTTCACACAAGAAATAACTCATTAAAATACAGTGTTTGATTTCATGGACAATGCTTAAAAAATAGAGTTTATAATCCATTACACACCTGCCCCCGTTTTGTTCTGGTTTCCAATAAGCCGACCATATCTCATACTATAGAAATTTATATTTAAATTATAACATTCGAAATAATTCGGATTCCAAATTATGAGCTGGATCGGCAATACAAGGTTAAATTTAATGTAAAATATTGTTAAATAATTATGTTTTGCAATTAATTAATCAACACAAAGTCATTTCTATCCAATTATAGGTACAGATGAGTACTAAGTACAAAACTGTTTAACCATTATTTGCGATGAATCCTGATTTTGTCGACTGTACATTTTATAATAATTAAAATGATTTGGTTGTTCAGTAGGAAAAATACATTTTAATTTCGGAACGGATTACGAACAAATTAATGTTGTGAATTTGTAATGAACGACTTTGATTGTATCTATTTATATAAATATAATTGTAGATATAAAAACATTACACGTGAATGTTGGATTGCTCTTAAAGTATTGAGAAAAATTACTTGGTAGTAAATTTGCTTAAAATGTCTGGATGTAGTCTGGGTGGGAGTGATCTAGACCCAGACAGCAGACAGTTGGCGAACACCGTACAGGGCGTACAGGGTTCACTACACTAGTCGATGGATGCGTCAGTCTGGACTCGAGAAACTTTCAACTTCCAATGTTTTTATGGGCGACGTTAATTAGATGCCGTTTAAACTCTTAGCATGCGTCAACAAATAAACTGATAAGCATGAATATGTATGCTACACGTTCGCATACTTTAATTTATTCCTATCCGGCTCTGATTGTTACATTATGTTACCTATTGAACATTTTTAATCAGTTTGATCACATTTGAATAGAACATAATTTTCCGGTATTTTAACGCCTTCAAAAACTTTATAAATGATCAACAGAGCCGACACGGCGATCATTAATAAAATTGTAATCCACTAATCGCGATCGCAGAGAGAAATATTGTCAAAAAGGCGGCGTTTTAACACTAGCTATTATCTTCTCTTCAACACCGTAAATTAAACTGGTAGGTAGGTAGGAACGACCGGACGAATCGGTAGACTAGTGGCGCAACGACGATGTTTTCCAATCGGTCGATCGATCGGTCGAACGACGCGTTGGACGATTACAAGCTGTTTTCTTTGTCCGGAACGAGGCATTCGAACTGATTTGCCGACGAGTCGTGCTCTCGCCAGGGATATCTGTAAATTGGTTCGGCAGAGAATCTTTATAAGGACTGCTATTGCTTCAAAGATGCTTGTGGCAACCCTATGAGGTTCCAAAAGGCAGGTGCGTGTGTCCTACATCTCGGCATATGGACTCTATTGAAAATCGGGCGCTGTATTAATTTGTAACACGATGACAGCTTAAACTACGATTAGCGTTACCATTTAATGATCTTGATTACATAAGTCTTTGTTTACAAGGGGTTTACCGTTTATGCTGTTTATTGAAGGTCTTATACCGTTTTAAATTTATAAAGCAACCAGCAGTAACTAACGTTTATTAAAAAAAATAACATATAATTTCAATGAATGCCAATATTATCATAGTATATCAAAGCGAAATGTGAAGCAGAAACTAAAGAGGCTTTATGTACAAACATAGCTACACTGAAAATGTTTAACCGATTCCGTCTTTTGACAAATGCCACGTTATTTTATGAATATTTCCTCATTTCTAGGTACTTGAATATTGAAGTAAAAGGCTTCCAAAAATAAAATAAATATTAAGGTAGTTTTATTTATGATTTTATTTAGAATTTAATGTAATTTCGACGATGACGACGACGATCGAAATGTTTTTAGAATGGAATCGAATGGAGGTGTATACATACCTATTCAAATGTTACTCCTAGATATTTGATAATGATTGTCTAAAGAAGTAGTTTTTAATGAAAATCAAATCAATAAAAATCCGTTTTCTTCTCTAGGTATAATTATTTTTAAATTTCACCGAAAACTGATCTTCACTAACTAGGGCACCATATTCTATTCAGACAGATTACGCGAAAGTAGTTCGAATTCCGAACGCTCGGTGGTGTCGTAAGTTTACGCGACCACAGAAACTAGAGCTCCGACAAATTAGTCGGCGTCCTCCGTAGCGCAGGTTTCCTCCAGCGCGGAGAGGGACGTCGCGGGTCCACGCCGACCGGTGATCGACTAAGTACCTTTCACGATCTTGAGCCGCGTCACTTTCCCCGCTCTAGTGAGTTTTTTCGAACGTAACAACATCACGATTACATCAATAGCATGCGGATCATTCCGTGTGCACTGCACCTGCGAATCCGAACGCATCGGAGATCAGTGCCTTCGCTTATTGTCTATTGAGGTGGTAATGTACAAACAAGAATTGCTATCTTCGTGAACGTGAACAAGGAAGAAATAAGTTGTAAAAATTATAAATAGAGACCCTAACCAGAACCCAAATCACACTTCTAGTATGACTAACGGTATAACAAAGTATTTCAAGATTAAGGGCAAAAATTCCTTGGACAAGCAGTGGAAAATATAATTTAAGAAGCGATTCTAATAGGAAAGTCCCGCTTCGCCACAGCAGAATATCGTAACTCATCTGCTCATAGTCCTAAGACTCCTAAGGACTGATCGCAACATTCAATTTTCAATTAAACATCAAACATTCATTCAACAAAGTTCATTCTAATTGAGCAAACACTTCGTCAATCGCAGCTTATTCTATAGTGAATTTATTATTGTTATTTCTGATCCCGCAATTAGTTAAGCCACACGGTTAAAGTTACGAGCCCCGAGGGACACCGATTATTTTCATAGTTCTTACTTTTAAACCTGTCATTGAATTAATGAGTGCATAGTTAACTAAAGCACGGGAAGCAAAACTTATTTAACTCACACGATGAGTAGTTAATTGGTGTTGGTACCGCACCTGAAATGAAAGAAAAATCTAATTAATAAATAATATATTTTTTAAATATGTATATTACATCTAATATTTAGAAAATGGTTGTAATTATATAATAATATATGAATAAATAAAGCTGCATTTAATATTAAACAGAACGAGAGTTGAAAGTTATTCCAAACAAAAAGTATGATAAAATATATTTTTAGAACTAGTTAACATTTCCATATTTGCATGAAAGCTACAGGAAAGTCACTTATCTCGCTAGTAAACGAGATATATAAAATTGTCTCCATGTAGATTATTAATATCGCAACAGTCTTATCTTATTGCTACGTATTTATGCTAACAGATGACTAATTACTTTGTTATGTTATGCATAATTAATTAGTCACCAAGAAAACGAGTGCTGATACTTTCTTGTACTATCAAAGTCTTTATTCAAACATATTTTGTATAACACCCTATCTTAGATAGACATAGATGTAGGAATAATCTAAAAACGACTTAAACTACTAATACAAACGACATAATATCCCTTGCCGCTTAACGTGTAACGGAAAAACTTCATATATTTTCCGAGGGACTATTTCTTCCTTGCGTTCATAGAGTTCTATTATCGTGAACAAAAATGTAGGTAGGTACACATAAATCGTCCCTCAAGTCTAATAAAAAATATAATTACGGAGTTAATCATAGGTAATATTTGTTAAATGCTACGGCACGTTGAAACTGTCATGGTGTAAGTAAAGAAAGCATCGTGACGTGTTACGTGGGGAGCCGCAGTTAGCGTCACAAATGATGGATGGCATACGGTACGCCCGCGAGTCCCCGCGATATACCTCGACCTGCACTTGATACAGTTGATACCGCTTTCTAAACTATAATCACATAACTTTACTTTATTACAAAAGATTATAGTGACATTTTAAATAACGTCATAAAATTTTCTATGGTTTTATTGGTATTGGCAAAAAACGTTTTGTTTCAGATTGACGCTTAGTTTTTTGGGTTTCGATTTTTAATAGTCAAGAGTCCTCTATAGTGTGAAATTAATTTATGTTAAAAAGATGATTGAAATATTTCATTTTAATATTTTGCAATGTAACGATTAAGTATATCATGATTATGAGTAATGAAAAATGCAACTTATTGCACCACTTTGTTTTAACAGGCCTACCTAGTTATGAGGTAGCAATTTCAGTGTATTTTTTACAAATATTTGATTTGATTTATCATCGCATTCTTCGCTCAACAAAAAAAATTGTAGCCACTGCCGAAAATATCATGCATTAGGTACTCAAAAGTCGGCTTTACGTATTTACATAGCATTTTTGTAACGTCATACAAAAAGGTACACTTTATTAATTAGTAACATAATTATTTTGTAGTGACATACCTGCTACTAAGGATTAATTAATCTTGGAATACGATTATTATTTACATATTTAATTAAATAAACACTATGCTTTACGTCAGTAATCCTTTTAACAGGACAAAATAAAGCCGATCTTAAACGTAGGTTACTTCAAAGCAAATATCCAAGACAGTGTTTTGCCATAACAATATAATTTGTGCTCGTATTACCTGAAACTAACCGGCTTCCAGGGATTTAATCCATAAAGCATAAAACAAGGTACAATATCTGCGATATCCGCGGCCGGCCGATCGTCTGTCGGAACCAATAATCGAGCGATCAAAAACCGCCATAACAATCGACCGCTTTATAGAATACGCCCCTCTAAATTATTTACGAACATGATTCTGGCAACTTTGAGATTTAGTGAATTAATCTCATAATCTCTTGTCGATAGAGAGAGTTTTATTGTGCTGTATTTTCTTTTATAGGTGGTATAACTTAGGACACATTTAAATTCCGAACATTTTGTTTACATTCGAGACAACTACAGCATTGATTGTTTTCTTTAATAAAATATGCATTCCTATTTCAAACCAGCTCTTCTTGTCTTTTTATAATGTGTGCAGTTATAACTCCTAGTTTCAAATTTATGAAGTCGTCAAGTTATTAAATACTTTTTATATGTGTTAAATAAGTGAAATAAATTATTTAATCGGGTAAATATCAAGTAGGATAGTTTATTAATTTTTCCAAACACCCATATTGTGTTAAGAACCAGCTAGTACATACATACCTACTCAATTATTTATTAAAAATGGCTTCTAAAATTAACAAAGGAATATTAGTTTTGTGTCATGCTAGACAACAAGCTAAAATGGGTAGTAGTCTCATTATCGGCGTTTCATAAATCAAAATGTTAAGCAAATAAAGGTCGTATATATAATAATATAAATTATTCATAAATCGTTTCAAGGATAAAAAATGATGGCTAATTAATTAGGATACAATTTAAAATGAAAAGCTAAAATCGATTCACAAACGTCGTATCCGATTCACAATATTCATCGCGTGAATCGAGCATTCTATTTGTTTGAACTCGAGTTTCAACGTAGGAGAGCATATCGTACGAATTCCATTCAGTCGAGCGCGCGCTGACGAAATAATGTAATAACATAAGAATTAAAACACATACGATAATGTACTCTACACCGTTGCAATAGTGGCACAAGTATTTGTATAGTTTATCGCAGCACGGCCGTATATCGAAAACGCACCAAGCGTCTATTTTTAAATCAATGCGGTGACCGAAGTGGGACATTTGTATAGCTTTTTCAATTAGGGATCAGTTAGAAACGGCGAGTTATCTGTCGTAAATGCCGCTTTGAAAGGAAGCTTTCGCTCTATTCCAATAATGATACCTATATACAAAAAACCTTTATCTACAATATTTAGCTGGATTCGTTGGAATGACACCAAATGAGTATTTCAAAAGATCTTTTTTGGACATTTGAAGATTTTTGTAATCTATGTCTGATACACTTTTAATAAAAATAAGACTAAAGTAAAATATAGGTCAGTTTAAAACCGAAGTGGTATTATTAAAATGAGTTTCATGATCCCACTTTTAAAACACCAATGATCATGTTAATTTAAACGATACTGCCGCGTTATGCGAAAAAGATGGCCGCTTGCCAAAGGGATTTACCGTAACCGCGCTGTGTTGAGATTTGTGCAAACTTTGCTAACCAAAAATATAGATATCATTTGTATCTATGTAGGGATTAAACAACTGCAATTGTTACTATCAGTGATCCTTTTAATTATAACATACATTAAACAAAGACAGATAGGTAGAGCTCAGAATGGTTTAAAAATAACTGAAGCATCTAATATTATGTTAAATCCATTGAGTTATTTAGTAAACATTACGTCTACCTATTAACATTATACTCCTTTATATAACTCCTTCAATAATATATAATTTATAATGAAGAGTTTGTCAGTATTGAGATTTAGGGCAAAGAACGAACTGATGTGTGGGCGAGTTTAGATTAGGTTAAATATTTCTTATATTTTTAATTTACACTTATTTAGGATGTGATTTAGATGTGATAAGAATTGTAAAAGGTAATAAATTAGATATTTTGCTTCTGAAACGCGCCAGAATTCACGTTTTTCTCTTCTAAATAGCTTTGTTTTTCATTTGTGCACGTGTTGACAAATTCTATACCTACATTCTTCTATTAATTTCTATGATTCTTTGAACAATATAGATTATCTTAGCAAGTATTTATTTCATAAACTCTTTGTATGATTGTACGGTAATTCGTTAAAAACCATAGGTACTTACTAGGTTCTTCACAAGAGTTAAAAATCTGTTGCTGCAACACCAAAAGACTTTGAAGCTAATGTAATTTAAAATTATATTTAGATCTTGTAGGATATGCGTACGTAAAACAAACTTAAACCTAATTTACTTGACCCACTTTCCACTGACGACATAAATAGTTATACAATAATGTAATTCAGCGTGAATTCTTTCTAAAACACCGTTAGTTAACACAAAATTTTGAGTTTTACAATAGACGCGGCCCTTTACCTTTTAAAGACCTACGTTGTTCCAGTAATATCTACGAACGCTTTCTCCGGTGTTCTTGGTGCGTCCAACTGTGTGTAATATCATCGGTGCCTACGCGAACTCCATTGTTCTTTACTTCATACTCTTTTTATATGAATTACAAATTGCTTGTATGCTATTGAATGTATTATGGCTGCGTATTGAGAATACGTGTCGATTTTAGATAAAAATGTTTTTGTTATTTGTGGTTGTTAGTTTTTTAATGATAATAGCTTCGCCCGCGTTTTATGTCAGCAGTTTTTTTTTTCTGAAGTGCCTATGTTATCTAACAAGCTGCATTACTATTAACTAGTTACTTTCGTATATAAAGTCAGTAAGGAGGTTAGAATAAGGAAATAAGGATACCATAAAATGTAGAGCTTATAGGTTAAATAATTAAATAGGTATACCCACAGATGAACATAGATATGTATTACTAGAAATGGCGTAGGTAAGTAAATTTCTTTAGATATTTGGATTCCTTAAAGTCAGTAATAATTCAGATTTTTTTTAAACAGATGAACCTTAGTTTGACGTTAAACAGCTAAGCTTAAACATCTAAAGCAAAACTTGTAAAAAAATATTCCTTATATAATACGTAATGTACGGAACTACCGTACCAAAACAAAAGAAGAAATCATAATAATAATTTTGGTAACAAAGTGCGTTAATAATAAATAGGAATTTAGGGGCCACGCCACAAAAATTCTCAATGATTAAATAGGTATGTGAATGCGTGACCGACAACCAACATGGGTACCACACATCCATTAAACGAATTTCCAAACGAAATTAAAAAGTAAAAGGTATGATATAAAAGTAAAAATCTGCGCAATAGAGTGACTAATGAAAATAGACGCCATCTTGGAAATTTTGACGTTTGTCTATACTGTACCTATAGCTGGGGCCGACTAAGGCCTAATAGGCCTAATGTATCTAGAAAGGTCAGAATACTGTTATTTAGATGTGATTACCTACGTATAATGTATTTTAATTGTTAAGAAAATAAAGAGATAATTTCATTTTATACTCGAAGAGTAAATCTCCTCAAAAGTACATAACATAGGTACCTACCTACCATAATGGACTCACACTCTAAAATCCCAATAAAGTATTAGAAAAAGACTTAGGACGGTTTAATAATTGCTAGTTTTATATAAAAAAGTACTACCTAACCTAGGTACCCCTGGTTCCTTTTCTGAATCAAACTGCCAACTTTATTTCAATATTCGACTTAGTTGATTTTGATGCCAATTTTTTAAAATGAGAACGACCACATTCGAATGAGGCCCAATGAATCAAATATATTTGAAATGTATCATTTATTGGTCGAACAAAGGAAGAAATAAGCTATCGTACACAATACAAAGTGTCGTACACAGAACACCAATCAATTTAACATATTGACGGCTATAGATAATGGTATCAGATAGACAATGAACGGTCAATTTCACTCGACAGCTAAATGTAATCGTAATTATATCAATCCATATTCCATAAATGTTTTAAGGTAGGTAGTGTTAATAATATTATTGTAAATACCTACTAAGATTTGATATACAAACATTAATACCGTAACACTGTCTGAAAGTGGGATAGGCAAATAGGCAGAGATAACAGACTCGCAATTTTTAGTATCAGCCTACTCGCAATCTCGACAAATTCGTTGATTCTATTCCAAATACTTAAAATATGTCACTTCAATACATTAGAACGACATAAACTATCGACATGTCACGTGATCAATGTACTAATTTGACATGTCTATAGAATATAAAGATCGAATAGATTGAAGAAAACATTGATCACGGGACATGTCGAAGGCTTATGTCAGAGATGTAGTCAGTTGAAGTTATTTTTCATTCATTCATCATTGTTTTGCCACTTGTCAAGGCTTACATGTCGTTATAATAGATTAATCGAATAGATTGCCAGTTGTCTATTTCCCCAGTTCTCAACAGTAAACTTAATGCTACACAACTCAACGTTGAAATGCAAATAGGGACTTAGTCAATAGTATAAACAATACCGTATCTAATATTATTAAGAATCAGGAACATCTAACGCTAAACACGCAATGTCATTGACAACTATGACAGGTCACCGGTCAATATTATCATTAACATAATAGTTTAGGTATCTGACTCATACCTATCTATTTGTTATACGTCGTATTCAATAAGTTGGTACAAAGTAGGTACTCAGGGGTGACCCGATTCGTTCCTAACCTGCAACTGAACATAGCGTGATCACTACCAATAGACTAACTGATTGCCGTAATTCGAAACGGATAGAATGATATCCATTTTTCCTCGATATTTACATCTTTTACAAAAAGGGACATTACTTTTGTTTATTGATTATTTTCAAGCCTAGCCCCCTATAAGTAGAAGGAAATCTAATAACTACGTCAAGGATTTTTATGGTACGGAAAAATATGAATAAAATCCCGTGTTGACGAGAGAAGTCGCATGCAATAGACATAAGAGGCTGGTATCACGTCCCTGACTCCCACATTGAAGCCATTTAATTTAAGACGCGGCCAAAATGTTTTCACGCATCACCCCTGACAGATGGGTAACGCAGAGTGACGTGTGAATGTACGCGAACTCGCCGCTTTTTCATTCATTCTTTGAATGTTTAACTAAAGTAACTGGCCGGTTGGATGCCGTGTGATTATTTTTTTAGTAGACTGGATAGAGGACTAAAAAAGTAGGATTGAAGCGATTTATTTAAGGCAATTACGGTACCGTTGGCATTTGGCAAGGATGGCTTTAATTCTAATATTTTGAAATGTAATCTGAGAACCTATTCGGAATCCCAATACAAAATAAGGTCAACAAGATTTTTGACCTAATTTAGATTGTGTATCGTTGTCAAATATTTGAAAGCGACCAATGAAATATTTGACTGCGGTATCTAAATTGACCAAGTCGAATGTCGAGAGTACGACATTAATGGGTTGCTGCAGAATGCAGAATGATCTTTTCTGCAAATACTTATGAAGGAATAGGAATAGTTAAGATTTTATACACTGTTGAAACAGCGAGACTGTATTAATAAGGTGGTGAATCAAAAAGTGGGTAGGTATAGTTGGCAGCGCAGTGCAGAGGACGACCGCAGCGGGCGCGTGGAGTGACCGTTATTCGAACATATCCACTGAGTACCGAGTACGAACGAACCAAGTTTAATGACTGACTCCACAATCGACGCGAATTTTGCCCCGCTATTTCATTATTTTACTTGCGCCCTTTTTAGCTAGGTACGAGGTTTTTGTAAATTAAACTTTTTCAAATTAGTTATTAGGCACCATACGTTCCAGAAAAATTTAATTTTGATTTTCGAAAGTTATTAATCGAATGTTATTCGACATTCAACTTAGTAAATTTCGATGTCACTGACAAATGTATGGAAATTTAAACACAGTCATGTCACATTTTCAAATAATTATTGATTAATATGAAGTTGAACTGTAAAATATTACAGTATTTTTAAGAAAAGATAAAATTTAGAGCAACATTATATTATATAATTACTAATTATACCTACACATCCCTGGATTCGCCACTATTTCTACATATTCTTACATTAATTTCAATTTTTTTTTATAAGTCGATGATTACCCTAAAGTTAATAAAAATTATTAATTTTTGCAAAATTGTTATTAATTTGTTTTATTTCAACTAGATAATTAAAAGTATAAACGTTTAACTACCAATAAAGTAGTTGCTTAATGAGATAAAGCAAAGGCTTAATAATGTTAATTGTACATTAATAACTTGCTAAAATACCAACTGGTGATTAACAACATTTTAATTGATTGACAGTCATTTCGTTATAAAGTTTATTCCTTATTCAAACAGAGGTTTATTATTTATTTATTATCCAAACTAACTAAAAACTACGTATTGAATCTTCTGCCCTGGTCACAAACCTCTAGAGGTTTATCTGAACGTGGGGAGCCGCCTTATACTTTATAAAACAACAGGCTTACTTTGCTTACTTACACAATAACATAACACAACATATAAATAAAGTAAGAGACGCTGTATAAACACCTTACTCAATAATACATAGGCAATGCAAATTAATAGTAAGTACAAGTTTAGCACATGCTGAGCTGGACACCCTTTTGGTGCGATAGGGCACACGGGAGGGAATATTATATATATGGAATATAATAAATTTAACCTAATTAGTAAACTTTATTATTTTTTTACTTTGATAAATCTACATATCTTTTTACGTTTTTTTTCTTTTATATACATTTATTCTGTTTCCGGTTCACCTTTTGTTATACCTTATATGCTTTCCTCTTGTGTGTGTGTCTGTACCAAATTAATGTTTTTTCTTTCTTCCTTTCTTTCAAAAAGTTGTTGCCCGGGGTCTTGCTCCCGTGGATCTTTGTCTGGCCACTATTCAGCTCCTACCTCCTGGTTGTAGCTTGATTTTTATAGCATATTATAGTTTTACCCGATAAATGGGCCATCCAACCCAAAAATATTTTTTTAATTCGGTTCAGTGGTTCCTAAGATTAGCGCGTTCAACCAATCAAACAAACAAATCCTTTGCTTTATAATATTAAAATAGATTTATTGGTGACTGGCTGGAAATTCATATTCTTTTTTTGTACAGTAGAATAAAATTAATAACATTACATAACATACAGTGGGTACAATTTGGTTAAAAAAAGTAATTTCCAGCAGATAAGAAAATCGTGTTATATTTGATGGCCTTGAAACACGTGAGCAGTGATAATAGCTACGTTTACTCTCTATTTACAATGGGAAACTACTACATAACGTTATAACGATTAATCGGCTAAAAGATACAATCGTACCGTTTATGGATACAATTTACTTACATTACACCAAGAGCGTTATCTTATCATAAATAGATAGCATAACAAAATCGAACTCGGTAAATCCAATAAACATTTTCCGCCAAACCAGTTTGTATTTTATTCCAAATTTAAAAATGATATTAACGATGCAAGAATGTGATATCGATTCTCTTAGTCGATTATTGAAGGTCATTAAATGCAATTAATAAACTAAACGTAATGCCAAAAACGAGCTAATTATACGTTTATAAAATTATTTTCTTTCTTCGCAGCCAGTGACTTTGCCGCGGTTTTTCAACGTTCGTTCTCTCGGGTAAAGTAGTTAATGTAAAATTTCTTTCAGAGAACGTAAAAACAAACAAGTAGGTCCCAGCTTATATTTTATTTCTCGTTCCAAAATGCCTATTCCTCTTTTTACAAATTACTGTTTTATATTTATGTCATTGTTAGACTAGCTGTACCCGCGACTTCGTTCGTGTGTGATTTCATAGTTTTTTATATTTTTTCGCAGAACCGTGGTTTTTTTTTATAAAGTCAAGTAGCCTAAGTTACTCCTTGAGACATTAGCTATCCGCCAGTAAGTTCCGTCGGGTTCAGTAGTTTTGGAGTTTACCTCAAACAGACAGACAAAAATTTAACGAAGTGTTCTTTTGTTATAAGTAACGAACTTACATAATTTTATATGTCTACTCTAAAAAGCTATTATATTATATATATTGCTATTATATTATATACTACTTAGGTACTATTTTGATATTACAAACAGACACTTCAATTTTATTTATTTATATAAAAGATAGATACAAAATTAAAAACATATTTTAATCTAACTTATTTCCTATCTGTTTAGTGTTTAGATACAATAGACACTTTACGATTATGAATCGTGCATTGTGAATACAACAAACTCCTGTGTAATTTAAATTGATTGATTATGAGTATTATATTAACCTTACTTACTATAAAAAAAAAATAGCAAACGTTGGTTAAGTAGTATTAATCTAGTTTTAATTTCGATAATTTGTCTTTCAAATCCATTTGATATGTTATACATAATACAATGTGTGAAAGTGGATGAAACTGCTTGAGCACAAAATAAAAAAAACAAACATCAATAAAATAAAGGAATTACTTAATTATGCTATGAACAGTTTTTTTATCACACAGATGATGTATGCCACGATTAACCTAACGAAGTATTTATCCCGCCCGCCACCACCAAGCCACCAAGGAGATTATAAGCCGCATTAGCTTATAGAGGAAGCGTTTAACCTACTTAAGAAAAGACTGGCTGGTGATAATGATCACTCAAGATGATATTCTAAATTCTAATAACTAATTATAAATTTGTATTCTAAGTAAATTGTACAATGAAAATTGCAACAGTACATAATTATGTTAATAATAATTATAGGTAATAAAATATTACAGTTAAATTAAACTTTAAAATTTGAATAAAACACAGGTATGTAAAAAAACTAAAATAATAAATTTAAAATAAGAATTGATGAATTTAATTAAATCGATGTTTAATTTTTGTTACATATATTATTTGCGGCACAAAATTGTTCGCAGTAGCGGAAATTAGGTGAGGCCTATGTGCAGCTGTGGACGTCATTGGGCTGATATGATGATGATTATGAAGCATTATTAAGTTAATCAATCCTCTTTTAAAATCAACTTGCAAAATAATTAACGTTCTTACAGGGAGGCAGGAATTACCTGTTTAAGAAGCCCTTTAATAAGGGCATAGACGTTAAAATCGATCAGTCATTTTCGTTTAGCAATATAATAAATAGAAGTTATTTAATTTGTAAGGGTTGGTTTGTATTACTACGCGTATATAGTAAATTGTACTAAATTATCAAAGACTGGAACTGGGCCAGACAGAGTCCTTGAAGGGTCTACAGAGCCTACTTTTGTACAGCTGATATTGTTGTAACTATGAAAGCGTGAATACGCTGCTTACTCATATTCTACGCTAAATTATAATAGATAGGAACTTAATTAATTTAGTGAACTTTTTTCCAGCCAGTGTTTGAACGGACAAACTATTCTGACAGCAGTCAGGGTCACTAACCACTAGACTGGCCTGTTGGTCTAGTGGTTAGTGACCCTGACTGCTAAGCCGGAGGTCATGGGTCCGATCCCCACCTAGGACAAATCTTTGTGTGATGAGCATGATTGATTATGTTTGTTCTGCGACTGGGTGTAATATATCCAAAAAAAAAGAATATTTAAGTAAGCAAATATAATCGCTTAATTTGGGACTAGATGGCGCTGTGTGAATGTGGTGAAATATTATTATTATAAATAGGTTAGGCCCCTTTTTTTCAATAAGTTAGTTCGACATCGAAATTGACTAATCGAATATCGAAATTATACCACGGTGGTAAACCAGATTTCTGCTCGCCTGAATACTGATAGTAATCAGTTACCGTAAGTCTATGGGCACCAGCAGACCAGAGGTATCATGAACAAATTACCAAACCTTTAATCTCTTTACCTCCTCCGCATTGAGTTGCTCACCAACAGAAACAAATCACAATATTATTATGGCTCCAGTCCTCTGTACGGTAAAGGTACTTCTTTACCAATCGGGAGGCTCAATTTGAGCGGGAATTACTTTAACAAATGCACGTATACAACATTTGGTTCATATTCTTATCTGTATTAAATTAACGTCATGATTGATAAGTTGATAACATTACTAATAGCTGTGTGGTAAATGTTACTAATTCAAACTCAACTGTGATCTTTCGAAGTATTTTTACAAATAAATAACCATAAGAAAGTATATTTACCTATACGTTATTAACAAAAACACACTTTTTTAAATGTCTGTCCGTCCATCTTTTTTTTTGATTGCCTGAAGTGGCAGATTAGCAGGCGATTCATCTGATGGTAAGCGGTTACCATGTTTGTCTGTTTGTTTACGCATGTACTGTTTTTGATGGGACTTTTACTGGGTTTTTACTAGCTAATGTCACAAGGCTAACTTAAGATACTTTGATTATGGAAAAAATATCAGCGTTCCGTGAAAACTCAAATGTTTTCACGGAACGCTGATATTTTTTATAAAAATAATATTAGCTTGTTCGTCTAGTGTGACCAGACGTCCGTTCAGAAACTTAGATCTCTTGACGTTACACCCCTATCTTATTTATTATTCATGCAAGCGCCTCTGTAATGCTTGATAAGTCCATGAACTTACGCACTCAGATAATGTAAATTATAAGTACAATTGACGCAAAAAATGATTATTTTATTCATATGAAACTCGCAAGGAAACAATGAATGTAACAAAAAATCAGAATTTAGATCTTCATACCTAAATAAAAAGAAGTAGAAAACAGATGGACCATAAAAGAACTGGCAAATATCGTGGATAGGTAACAGGTTTATGGCCGAATAAACGAATACCTTAGCCTATGGATGTCTGTAAGGAGCATCTTATGTGCATTGCCAACCCTATTTAACACTCCCTTCTCTCCCCAATAAGCTCATAGGTGATATAGAGAACTCATTGGATGATACTCACCAGAAGGAACACGACAAAATACTATTATGTCTGTGGTATTCTGATTAATTTTGAACACTACAGTTTTCATTCAACATAAGTCTTCTTTAAAGCCTCAAATTCGATACTACATAGTTATAAACAAATAGTTGCTTCATTGTATTCATATTATCTTTGTGTGTGGTTTTTCTACAGCGTTTTTAGTCACGTGTTGAAGTCATTACCGTATGGAGCATGCTTTCACTTGTCACATAAGCCTACATAGAAGACAGGTGCTCACAAAAGGTTAAGTAATGCTTAGATAAACTTGTAAAAACGTCTAACTTACTTATGACTACAAAATAAACCGAATGATGTAGTTTAGGAGTTATTTTTTCCACTCAAAAACACGTTGATTGACGCAATTCGCATTCAAATTAACAAATCTGTCGTCACGTGTCACGGTGTTTGTTTAACTCAATATGTGAAACTAGTGACTTGCCCCACCAAACTCAGTGCCCCGTAAAATCAATACAATACGCCATAATTCGATTGTAGATGGTTAACAACCACAATCCCTTACAATTATTTATTTGAAAAATCTACCCTTTGCATTATTCGTATCAAGCAAACAGTGCAAGGCAATATGAAGCATAATAACCGATATATAAAGAGTTTTATTGCGGGACGAGGAAGTAATTTCGCGCCAAAATTAGGGGCACATTTTACTGGCCCCTGCGTAACTTGGAAGTTCAGATTCAAGGGGAAACGCCATCTAGTGACAGAAGTTGCTCGATTAATTACATCTTTCGCCCCTTAACGAAATCGAATGCAAGACCAAATTACAGAATAGGGGCGTTTAACAATATCATTTTGTTTATCATAAATTGGGATTTATAATTGAAAGATTGATTTCGGAAGAGTTTTGCGTTATTTTTACTAATGAAATTGGGTAGATCGTCAGTAAGACGTATATTGACGGCACAAGATGTATTAGAACAAAATTGAGCTAAAATATGTTTAGCTAACCCAAATTTGTTTACTTATGTATCTTTATGTTGACTCAAATACGGTTCAATAAACCGGAAAAACGTCTTGAAAAATACATCAATTATTAATTAAGTTAATTTACCTGGTAATCATATTTTTACTTATTTAATCCGTTTATTATAATAATTATAAAATTAAGTTATCTAATAAGAGAGGCTTTTCGAGTACAAAATAATATATTCAATAAGTACTAGGGCAGACTGACTGACCGATTATTGGTAGCTAATTAATATTCTAGCAAGTTTAGTATATCAGAGAAAGTTGGTAAGTACGGTATTATAAATGGTATTTCTTTGTAGTAAATTTTCGAACTAATATTTTGTAGTTCGAAATTGAAACAGCATATAAATCCCTCGGAGAAAATAATCCACAAATATTTTGCAACAGTTTAATACCTTCATATCTATCACAGACCGATTGTTTCTCTGTAAAATTTTCGAAATATTAGAACAACAATTTATTATTTTTTGAGTATAACTAATAACTATAGAATAGAATAGAATAGAATTTCTTTATTTGTATAAAATGTAGGTACAATACAGGTGGATTAAAAATTATAAAAAGAGCCAATACATTTTGTCGCTAGGCAACATGCAAATATCATCAAATAATAATCATGTCAAGTTCTTATCATCTAGGTATTATTTTTATAATCAAACAGTTCTTTTATTGAATAAAATATATGTATAAAAACAACGAATTATAATAATGTATTTACTCGTTGGGACTCTAAGGATAAATAAACTATTTTTAACAAAAAAATATTAAAACGACTTCAAATCAGTACTAAAAAGCGAAAAATAAACTGAATTAGATATTTAATTCCAAGCTAAAAAATATCTACCTACCTGTTTAAAGTATAATACCCTATTACTAATCTGTTTGAAGTCGGTGCCAAGCCTAAAGAGTTTGTTAAGCTACGTACTACTTAGTACGTACATCTGTTACCGCTCGCTACTTCACACCACCTCGCACTTTCGTGTGATCGTACCTAGTGGACGGCTCAAACTGAGTGATACAACCTCATTAGGCTGGCACCGACTTCAAACAGATTAGTAATAGGGTATTATACTTTAAACAGGTAGGTAGATATTTTTTAGCTTGGAATTAAATATCTAATTCAGTTTATTTTTCGCTTTTTAGTACTGATTTGAAGTCGTTTTAATATTTTTTTGTTAAAAATAGTTTATTTTTCCATTTTTAGTGTACTTTTTATCTAGCAGATTTAATAATACTGGCTGGCAAACTAAGACGGAAAACCGAAATAAAGAATCTTTGATAGAAGGGAACGTCTATTTAAATATTCTAAAAACACAACCTGATTGTGGAATAGAGGAATCTCAAAACTCTCAGCTTTTTATGTCTTTCTTTTTTCCAATAAAATGCAACAGGTAACAAGTATAGGTATACAATGCAGGTTAGATACTATATCGGAAACTTAAAATATCATCTAAGAATTTCTTTGAATTATACAACTTTATCTTCCATCAAGAGCTCTCACCTCAGACACTTGAAATAACACAACTTAAGGTTTATACATGGATGTGATATTTAAAGAAATCATCTTCTTACTCCTAAACATTAAGAAGTTTCCCTTCCAGTGACAGCTCACCTAAATAACCTACAAGAATACAACTATAGGTTTATAAGTACCTATAATGTTGAAAGAATTATCCTCCAACTCCTAAGAGTCAAGGAGTTATACCTTCCACTGACAGCTCACCTGAATAACCTACATGAATACAAATATAGGTTTATAAGTACCTATAATATTGAAAGAATTATCCTCCAACTCCTAAAAGTCAAGGAGTTATACCTTCCACTGACAGCTCTCCTGAATAACCTACAAGAATACAACTATAGGTTTATAAGTACCTATAATATTGAAAGAATTATCCTCCAACTCCTAATAGTTAAGGAGTTATACCTTCCAGTATCAGCTCACCTAAATAACCTACAAGAATACAACTATTGGTTTATAAGAACCTATAATGTCGAAAGAATTATCCTCCAACTCCTAAAAGTCAAGGAGTTATACCTTCCACTGACAGCTCTCCTGAATAACCTACAAGAATACAACTATAGGTTTATAAGTACCTATAATATTGAAAGAATTATCCTCCAACTCCTAATAGTTAAGGAGTTATACCTTCCAGTATCAGCTCACCTAAATAACCTACAAGAATACAACTATTGGTTTATAAGAACCTATAATGTCGAAAGAATTATCCTCCAACTCCTAACAGTTAAGGAGTTATACCTTCCATCACCAGCTCATCAACATGAGATGTTGACTATCAGACGTAAATACTTGAATCACTTTAAAAAATATATGAAACACGTAACATGTGCCTATAAAATTTGAGGGTTGCCTTTGATTTCCCTGAGATTCCATCATCAGAACTTGACGTGATGAATAGGGGACCAATTCGGAAGTATACCCTTTCAAACAAAAAAAGAATTTTTTAAATCGGTTCAGGCATCTCCGAGTAATCGATGAACATACATAAAAAAAAAAAAAAATACATACAGTCAAACATATAACCTCCTCCTTTTTTGAAGTCGTTTAAATAGGTAGATCTCTAATCCACTGTTCAGGCGTATTTAGTATGTTCCTATTAAATCTGAATAGACGCCAGACGCCAGCATGTCAGCCGGTGTAATAGCAATGAATGTGTAATTAATTGTATGAAATATTCACAAGAGTTTAATGTATTCGTATACAAATGTCTCAACAAATTAGCGGCGACTATTATACCGAAATACATAAAGAAAAACACCTAAGATAACTTCGAAGGGAACACCTATTTGCTTTTGATTTTGTTATTCATTTCGTAGGCCGAGGTCGAGGGAGAAGGGCGGTTACCACCCTCCCAACACCCCGCGTAGGTTCACCAACAAATTTCGTGTGAAAATTCGTATTTCACCCCCGCGTTGTTTTTGGCCACGTTCCCCGTTAGTATTATATTCGTCTAGAAACATTACGACACTTATGTAGCACTTTTATGTTATTGTGCATTTTCGTTCGCAAACGTATCTTTATGAGATGATTGTGACGCGTCGCGTGTGCACTTAAGTTAACTAGTGCGTGTCTTAATAATATATTTTGTTGATAATTTGTTTACAGCGAACCGTTTTTCTTCGATCAAAGAAACAATTAGCAACAAGTGGGCAAAGCGGTAAAAATAAGTATATTAATGCGGTGAACTAGTGAGCTGAGTGAGCATTATCTGTATTTAAACGACCGAAATCCGGACCTGTCCGAGCGCGTCCGGTTCTTTGGTTACTGCACTAGGCCCCCCGCTCCGCGCCTCAGGCCCCGCGCAAGGAGCGCGCCGTGATCACCGATACAATGAGCCCGCTCTCTGCCCGTCGCTGGGCCCATAGTGCGTTACCCGTTACCCATAAGCCCGCCAAAATACCGCAACATTTTCGTAGTCCACCTAATTCTGCGGAAAATCGCGCACTAGTCGCTTCGCAACGTTCGTGACAAATGTCAACAAGATAATGACTGAAAGTCAATAACGAAGGAAAGTGAATGAGTATTCGTTTATTTTTACACAGCAACTGAGACGGCGAAGTTTAAATAATGTCACTGGCGTTGTGGTTTTGTGCTATTTTCATCAATTCGTCTAATGGGTAGTTAATACGGCAGGTTTTGAATACACAAAGTGAATTGAAAGCCACGGGGTGAACGAAAGTTACTTAGGCATAAGAAGGTCGTTAACAGTTACGCCACTAGTTGTGACGTAGCGGTGACGCGTCTAACATTTTCGTCAGAACGTCTTTGTGTGTAACACGACAACCATGAGAAGAGCGATAAATCTTTGCCTTTTCTAACCCACGCGGAGTATTGCGGGGAACATACGCGCCCCACGTTACGTCGTAGTAATATGTACACGATACTCGCACACCACCGTTCTATAATAATGTATTCATGGAAGATAATATGGAGCAGATTCTCGCGTAGGCAGATGCCTCTTCTATCGTTAACAAGCTCACAATAAAATTGTCTCGAACACAACATTGCAGATTACTTATTGCGAGAATAAAAAATTCATTTAACGATGAACGTCAACGCCGATTGTCGCTAGAGGTCGACCCACTTTTAAGTAAGCATTTTGTAGGTCGTTTATCGTGGTCATTTCCCCGGCGTCAGATAACCATGAAAACAAACACAGAAGTATTACTCGACGCAACAAGCGATAACAAAGCGCGTTCCTGATTGCCGCACGTGCATAATATCTCTTCCTCTCTTTCTAACTTAAATCTATACTCTCGGGGTGCGAAGGATGAAAAGAGACAACAAAAACTCGCAAAGCCACTTGGTTGATCACGTGTAACAGTTTGTTTAAATTTGATTTAATCTAAACTATGTAAGGGCAAATTTTGCAATGTGTAACGTAATCGATCAGTTATCAGTATCAGGTTTATCTCACGGACAATTTAATATTTTCACAGATTAGCGTTATCTTTCGTTTACATAAATGATACACGAATCACGATAACACTTAAACTGTTGCTTTATGGTTTATTTCATTTCAATCGACAATCGCGAGAAGAGTATGTTAACGACTTTTGACACATTATCTTAGACCAATAAAAAGGTATTTTTTTATTGATCTGAGACTAATATTTTCAAAATATTGTTTAAATTCTTTAATAAAACCTATAAAGTAGTTCAATTCTACCATACACATATTTTCTATAAAGTAACACATCATGATGCCATCTTTGTTTATTCACAACACGTCACGGCATTTTCCTTTGCTCTAAACACTACAAAATTTTTGCTCGTAGTCGCAAATTGGCTAATTAACTGCAATTTGTGCGTGTTAATGAGTGTGCTTGATTTTAGCCTTTTTTCCATTGAGATTGTGATGTGTTTATTAAGTACGAACGTTGACTCCGTCTAGTAGTCTGTCTAACACAGTCTAGAACATCTTTATTCACTTCACAACATGATGTTCGAGATAACAATTACGCTCACAGAATAACAGAGTAACTAACATCATAGAGGCAATGAAGAGTTTTTGCATGACTTTCTGTGATAATCTATACCATTAATTCGTAGTGCTAAAAGTTGTTTGTATTTGGTAGGCACCTACCGATTGTGTCAGAAATATTGTATGTGCATTTATTTACCTTTGTTTGCAAGAAGCTAAGCCTGACATAAAATCAGCTTTATGACTAAAGAATAAGGTTTATTTTTAAACAGATATTAAATAGCTAAATATTTGGGTAAATACATTAACAGTGGTGCGGACAATTTAGAAACAATCGATCCATCATTTAATCATCTATCATTTACGTCGTCATTTACATTAGCACATAACTGCGTTTCGTTGGAGCCGTGAACTTTAATATTCCTATATATTATTATATTAGTTGGAATCATCTAAATTTGCATGTTAACCTTTTTTCTTGAGCTGACTTGCTGGTATATTTTTTTTACAATGACAATATAACCTACCAAACGACCTACGCAGTACGCAACCAACCTTCGCAATACGACACTCCTCCCAAAACGATATTCAATACTTGTTCGCCGTTTCCTTCTTGCAATTGCTCAGTAATTGGACCAGCAGTGTACATATTACACGTAATGTCGATTCTACAATTATTATACTTACCACAAGACTGATAAATGTAATTGAAGGACTCATTACGGGGGCAAATGGAGAAATGTCTTTGTAAACAAAGGCGATATGCGATTGTATACATTCATCATCGTGTTTAAACATATATAGATAGTATAAATTGTTCAAGCTAGTAGTTTCCGGGAAAATTTTACCCTCACATCTACCACAGTCACTGCAACAGCGACTATTAACAGCGATAAACAGTTGCAAATACTGAGTTAGAGTCTTGGAATCCACAATGAAATTAATCAGAAGAAAATGGAGGAGTTGGGATGAAGCTAGTTGTTTGACGATTAATATTCATTTTAATGGTTGTCAATGAATAGCTTTAAGTTCTATAACTCACTTTGAAAAAGTAGTAACTATTTTCGACTCTTTTATCTTTCTATGTTCGCGATTATCTCAAAAACAAATTAATCAATTTGAATGAATGTTTCATGCCAGAGCAGTGTTTTGATCAGTTCGACGACAACGTGCCGGTCAAATGCTATCCAAAATACCGTCAGATGCATGCCACGTTGGTATTTCAGTAGCATTTGTTTGATGTTATTTAAATCTAAGTGTTTCTTCACCTTATTCATCGTGCGAATGTTTTATACAAGGCACATATACAGGTATGCAATTGTGTCAAATCAGTCGTTTTAAAGAGTACTCGCGACAAAAATGTCTCAAGGTCTGCGTTGCGTTAAGGTTCCGTCTAATGTAGCAAATAATAAATACGTAAGTCAACATAGAAACATTGACTGCCTATATTTCTGTTTCAAAATAAACAGGCACACAAATAGTTTTCATTGCAATGCCAGAAGTAGGCACACCAAAAACAAAATGGCATCAAGCGAGATTTGATTCCAACAAGTGTAAACAATTCAAAGTCGTCTATAAATCAACATTAATCGATTATTTGAAATTTTGTGCAATTTAGGAACTAAATTCATTAAAACACATCTCAATACTTTTATTACTAAACACCAGCTAGTTTACTTTTGTAAACTCGTACTCAAACGTGCACAAGAAAATAGACAGTAAGGTGTCCATGCAATTTTGCCGGTAATCGTACCTACCTCTTGCACAAAAATTTAGGTACACTAAAAATATATAACTTTTTGACAATCTAAATATTTGCCTTCAATTGCTAGAGCAACGCTTCAAATGAACTTTGGACTTACCAGCAAGACGCTTCGTAGTTAAATTATTTTGTAAAATAATTAACAGCTATCAATTACTTAAATACTCAGTTAGTTTGGCAATCGAAAATGATGGTTAAACAATTTTACGTGTAACTAATCGTTTTTTCAAGGGTGTTCCGTCAAAAAATGTGTCATTAACAGTGTTAATTGCAGCTGAATATTGTCAAGGCATAAACAATGCCCTAAATTGCTCGCAGTGGGTATAAATAAGTGTGACTCCGACGAAGTGGGGACTTGTGGATAATAGACGTGTGTAGCACAGCTGATACAAAGTCACGTTTCGGTTTGAAATATTATTTCAAGACATTGGACGAGAAACTGACCTGCGATTACATCATCAAAGGGCGAATACCGACAGTTTTAAAATGAAACTATTGTTTTCTTAGTAAACGTTTATGCAAGGAATGAAATTTATTGCAAACATTTCAAACAGCTATTGTCATAAGTAGACTGAATTGAAATCACATTCGTATTTTATTTATAGAGTAATTAACCAACGCGTGCTGTCGGCTATTTCTGTTAATGACTCACAGAAACAGTGTTAAATGTTTATCAAGCAAAAGATGTACAAAATTGTAAATTTTCATTAAATAAGTATCATATTAGCATGTCCACTGTTGGAAATAACCCTCCCCAAGAAATGGGTAGGTATGGTCCTCCATAATTATAGATGTTTTTTTAAGAAAAAAGTTTTTTAAAGTGAAAAAATGTCAGCAAACTTTTCTAACATTAAGAATTCTTTTATTGCAGTAAACAACGATGCAATAGACAATTTTTTCGCCTGTCAAATTAGTCTATTCCGTTTAGTAAATTCAATAACATTTTATTACGTCTTTAATAAACATGGCTATTTACGTCAAATAACTGAACTAATTTGACAATTCCACTAATACCTTTCCAGATTGCAAAGCGAAAATGTAAAAAAGATAAAAACCTAATTCACAGAGATTAAAATAAGTTTACTATGTACCTTACAACACTTACAACAGAATTGCTAAATAGTTATCGAGCGGGCTTTCTTTTTTGAATAGAATTCCGTTCCCACTTACAAACCGGAATGCCACAATGAAGCTATACAAAATAATTTATGACGTCATCCTAACTCAGTCATCATTAGTTCAATACACAGAATTGAAGACTACACTTTAACTCAGTCAACAATAATAATATATTTATATTAAGCTTGTATTTTAAAATGGAGATAGGTGTATACGCTGAGTTTAATTACAGTGATAAATACGTGAGTCTTTTCAATGTGTTGAAATCAGTGTATTTAGAATACAAGTTTATAAGTAGTATTAAATTAAGAATAATAAAAGTTCTTGGGGAGACCTAAGTCCAACAACAGTAGACGTCTTAGGGCTTATTATGAAGATCGTTTTAGGGCTTATGATTATGTTTTCTGTCGTAGGTACTGATGGAAAGCTGTCCTAAGAAACTCTGAAACAAGTATCAAATTCTGTATTATTTTCAACATTTCGCAGTTTTGTATCTTCAATAATTTATTTATGGGCAAAATAGTCGTAAATAGGTGTGTATTGAACATATAATAATACAAAATGATTCTTTTTTAAATAATTAATTGTTTGAATAATTAAATATTGACACAAAACATTCAAATATCTTTAATATATTAAAGAAATAATAAATTTTACATTGCTTACAACAAGAGTTTTGAATCATGTAAGTACTCCGTTCCACAAATACTTCATGAACTAGATTATTCTATTCTACTACGGTTCTCCAATATGGCACTTGTGAAGAGTCCCAGAGTACCTATCTAACATAGTATATACACACAAGTATGTATATTCATTTGTAACCGATACGTTCAAGTAGTGAATACACCATGTTATAATGTTATTTATGTCCCTCGCTACTCGCTGGCGATCACGTGTATACGTGATAAACATCATGAACAGACCGTTTATATATAGATATGTGGCTAATGCTGGCTAACTTAGTTATTGTAAATTAAGTGCATTGAAAAATAGAACTTGCGTTGTGTGGGTATGTGGACTTTGATTAAGCCTTAAGTCTTTGTTTTGGCATACAATGTATTTGATGTTCAGAGTTATTCAAATTTCATGGCATCATCATGTCCCATTGATGGACACGAGTCTCCTCTAAAGAATGTGAAGAGAATTTATAGCCTAGAAGGGTTGGTACGAGTATAGGTTTTGTTTTGAATTTTTTTTTCATGGCATATTAAGTCTAAATACAAAAAAAATAAGTGTACGTTTCCACAATTTAAATATATAGGTATTAACAAAGATTTAAAAACTTGTTCAAATTATTGTTAGTTTATAATTACACTAGATATCACTCAGGGATAATATTCTAATGACATTTTTTTTTTAACGGAAAAGTAGATTCTAATTCCTCGTAGCTAAAACTGCGAACAACTAATACATAATATTAATTTACTTTTGGCAAAAAATAGACAAATTTTTACATTTATTATATCAAGCTATTGACTCAATTCGCAATAAATTCATTAGGTACAAGTACTACATTGAATTGCGCAGTGATGGGCAATTACTCGATCGCCTTTAAATTACTCATAACTTCGTTAATGGCTTAGTGATTAGTCAATCTAAGTGACACGTGAGCAATCTAGTAAGATAAGCTGTAGTAACAGCTGTTCGGTTCCCTGTCACTGAATGCTGGAATAGACTCGACTTTTTCCCACTAAAAGGGTAAGCAGAGGTGATAGGTTACTCACTTAACTGTTAAGAGGAAATCAAATTATCATAGTTTTTATCGATAAAAGTCGATAAATCTATAATCCTCTAGAGGGACAGCGGACCCTTATAATTTACACCCATACTTTATCCACTGTATAAGGATGATATCTGCCATCTAATTAGGACATCTCTTCACCATAAGTGGTATATAGAGACACGATTTTTTCCCATCATCATCATTGCCAGGATGGTACATAGATGCTATCAACCTTAAAATGGAAGCAATATGGACAGTTTATAAAAACGAATTTTATCGTAAATTTTGAAGGAAATCGGCATCAAAAACAGCGTAAAAAATTATATTATTACCCGCATTTACGTTAACCTTACGTAAAATCAGCGTTACATGATTTAAAAATTGCACATTTTTACGATTCTGTGATTTGTGTAATAAAAGGTGCCTATTACTTATTTCACTATATTTATTTCTGCACATAATGCATGTAATATTTGTTTGAATGGAAGACCAACTCTCCCGTATTCGAAAACTTTTTGTGTTAATATTAAAAAAAGAACACTAACACATAATGCTATTGTTTTTTCAATTACTCTAAATAATTGTCATATAAAATGTGTCATATAAAATGTTGTCATATAAAACGTTAAATAAAACATTGCGTGACTTATGGGTTATTACTTATTACTCAACTAAAAATGTAATTGCAAAACTGATAAAAAATTACCTGATACGCAGAGTGAATGATCAATATAGCGCGTCAGCTGAATAATTTCATCCATCTACGTACGCACCACATCACAGAACAGATCACACCGTTGATGACACCACACATTAACTGTATCGAAAACAATAGCACTTTTTGCTTGCACTTCTTTTCCGCCCAAACAATATTCGCTCATTTTAAAATACATACATATTATCTGAATACCATTTACTAAAAACAAACTATTATGTCAAGGTTACCTCTCGTGTCATTCATTATACACACCGTAACGTTATAGTGTATTAACATGAGATTCGACCTTGTTTATGTCGTTACTCATTGTAACAAGCAAAAGTAAGCGAAGTGGAGAAAGCCAATACTTGTATGGCAACCTTGAGATGGAGTACTTGGTGCACCTGATAGTGCGAATTGCCATAGCAAATATTGTATGCCAATGCGTCCTTTTTTTTTTAAGGCATTACGCATACCCCGTGCTGGGACATGAGACGGTTATGTTGGACACGCCGACGCAAAGAAAATCAAGGAAATCCAATGATCGCCAATAGACCGAAATACCTACTAAACCTATGTCTCGTCGCTTCACTGGACCGGGTGGGCCCTAGAACCTGTGATTGTAAATTATGATAGACAACTACAAAATGTCTCAAGCATTAACTGCCGCACTCAGAGACGTCAATTAGCAGTAATCTGTCATTAACACAATTTTTTTATTGAATAATCGTTTTTAGGTGAAAGAATTACATGTTTTTACTAAATAAACTTTCAAGTTAAGTAACGTATCTGAGTACGGCAGTAAGTCCGCCAATATACCAACCTTTTGTATAAATTATGTAGTCATTGCAATCAACAATGCTTTTATAAGTTTGAAAATGAAGAACGGGGCGTATGCAGCAATCAGCATTTCAAAAGAAACTATGAATATCGATTGCGGTTATCGTCTAAATACTTTCACGTACTAAGTGAAAATACAATAATAATGTCTGCAATCGAGTTCGGATTATTATTGCAATAAAATATGATGACCGTATTACGGGTGTCGGCCTACAATGTAAATAATGTCAAGGTCATATTATAAAAGGTCGGTATATATACTCATTTGGGGTAGACTGAAATACATAGGGGAATTTCTGGTTCTACGGTGCCTATAGAAATAAGCCCAAAAATCGAATCATCATGTCAACCCATAAACGTCCTACTGCTGAGCTCGGGTCTCCTCCAAAGACTTTGAAGGTTATTTAGCCTACTATACCACGCTGGCCAGACGGGTTGGTATAGCGTATATATATATATATATATATATTTTCGCGCAGTATTCTTGTCTGAATAAAGTTAGGTCCTTTTGTCGCCTTTTACAACACCCACGGATTGAAATGGGGTAGTGAGATCATGTATTCTAAATCCGTCACTACACGGACAAAAATCGAATACCTGTACATATTTTCGCAAATCCATACAACTATAGTTACTATACCTACGTAAATATTTATTAACCAAAACACTTACATTTTGCTTATGTATAAGAGTAAACTTATCATAAGTTGATATATTTTATATTATTTTAAACGATTTAAGCATGCTTCTATTACGCATGCAATGTATCCAATAAATAAAACGGCACAAATCAAAAAACTACCACAAATAAAACGGTAGTTTCATATTAATACAGTTTCAAAAAGATTTATATTCCACACGAGCGATGTTAGTAGTTCCATTTGTATAGAACAGTTGCATTCAGTAATAGACTTTGCTGATAAACGCATGCAAGGCCGTCCTATGTATTGTGGGCGATAACACACTGTCTGCCATATGACTTGAAGCTAATGGAATTTTTGTTTCTTTTGTACTATTAATAATATTATTTTCATTGTCTCTTCAATGTTTATGGAGTGGTTCTAATGACTCTTACTAAGTAAATGATTCGCTCTGTGATTACGTCATTAGATTCATAAATAGGATGCTTGTTAATGCAGTTGATTCCCTTTATATATAAAATGTGTGGTTTAAAATTCATTTATTCTAGACGGACGTTTCCTATTTTCAAGTTGATTGTATTTCCCTGGCCGCTAAACCGGAGGTCGTGGGTTCGATCCCCACCCAGGACAAATCTTTGTGTGATGAGCATAAGGGTTTGTTCTGTGTCTGGGTGTAATTTATCTATAACATACACAACTATAATGTATGTATTTACAAAAAAAAATATGTATTTAAGTAGTATATCAGTTGCTTAGTACCCATAACACAAGCAAATATAATTGCTTACTTTGGATGGCGCTGTGTGAATGTGGTAGAATATTATTATTATGTCTCTTTTCTCACGGCTATACTTGTCTCTAAGGTGAGAAGTATACCCGGTCCTTTTGGAAGGCTTACGCGGGGACACAGGTCCAACACGCAGAGGCCCTTAAAGAATTTTAATTTAGAATGGGATGAGACACTTACCGCCGCCACATCACAGCTGCACTATTGTAGTACAGCTATGATCTGTCACCGGTAGGTGTAGAGCTATTGCATGATATTATGGAGTAAAATAAAGTTGGGCTTTGGGTTTGGGTGTTTGGTGGAATGGTGATATCTGGCATACGGGATTAACGTCGCCTGCTTGCCTCCTCCAGCGGTGAATATTATTATTATTTCAAAATTGTTGATAGCCATCCAAAGTCTATTTCCAATAAGTGTAGTAGGAAAGCCCCAAGGCTTTAAAAAGTTTATAACCTTGCAAATTAACATGAAGCAGCTGGATGCAAGAAAGTAAAATAAAAATAAGAAAAACGCTTAGGTTCAGCCACGGATGATTTAAAATTCACATAGTCAGATGGAAAAGAAATTAACAAAGAATTGGCAAAATTTCCTCGAAATAAAATTGAATATTGATTTCCGAATTTCATTCAAACAGATTACACACACTGTGATGTTGGTACACTTATATTAATTTGTGAACACAGATTATTCAATACGATTTTCACACAGACAAGTACCGTAACCGTTCCATACAAAAGTCAATTGCGTATTTAGTAACTGAATTGGTCAACGTTTTCAATCCATATCAAATCTGTTCACGTTTTTGTCGTCGCCTGTCTTTTCAATACGTTTATTTCAAACGATTTGACTTGATCATTTACCACTTCCCTTTATATTGAGCAATAAAAGTGATAAAAATAACTAAAATACTGATTTCACTTGCCATAGTTAAAGTTCACATCTTAACTTTTGATGGAATTGGCTATAGGCGACTTTAAACTTTATAATAATATGGATAAGATAAATACTTGCAAAGAAATTCACCTAACATTACGATATAATTTGCTGCTAGTATAACTAAAATCGAGATAAAACTTATGGCATAGGATATTAAAGGAAAAATAATAACCTATTTGTATTAATAGACAAGCTTTCAACATTGTCTATTGAAGTCTTGTTAAAAACGTCCATAAACATTATAATATAATGAGTATTCAAGTCAACAAAATTAATTTTAATCGCATTCAGAATGTGATATGTATACGCCGTAAAATTACCTCCACAAGTTGCAAAGTGTACCTAATAATTGAAACTGATATTACAAAGTTAAAGTGTATGTTTGTTTGAACGCACTGATCTTGAAAACTGGTGATCTGAAAAATCTACGGAAGATTGTTTGTTTACTGATAAACTCTTTAAAACATCATTCTGCGACACAAAAGAATGAAGCAACAACCATTATCGCAGGTATAACTTTTGAACGCAAGTAGTAATTAAACCTCAGAATACAGATACATTTAACATTGTAACCTCACCTACAGTTAATGCTTGTTACTATCAAGGCCAGTAACACCTACTAGTAAACAATGTCTTCTGAAATCTGATTTGTACATAATCAATTTCTTGCAAATTGTTTTGATTTGGGAGATTTATGGTACATAAGTTAAATATTGTCCTTTATGTAAGGAAATCAGAGAGCCTTTTCAAAATTTCGACATGCAACTTAGTCGATTCCGATATCGCTGTCAAATATAAATTTAAATATAGTCGCTGTAATTTTTGAACATTTGACCACGATATCAAAATCGACTAAAATTAAAGTCGAGATTCCGAGTAAGCCTCCAGTGCACTTGTTCAATAGAAACGCTATTATCATTTCTGATTAGTGAACTAAATACGACAGGCATCAAGTGTTATACATATTTAATTGACAATTTAATATAATATCAATTTAGCAGTCAATCTTATTGAACCTTGAAAAATCTTTTAGCTGTCAATAAAATTTTATTGCGTTATTAATTTAACGACCATTTACTATAAATATATAGTTTTATATGTACTTAATTATATTTGTTTTAAGTAATCGTTTCATTGCTACACTATAATTTCTGACGGCAGTTATACATGTGTTGCGGCTATTCTATAGCTAAAGACCCTATTCCCTTTTTAAAATCCATTTCTTTTATTTTGATGATCAATTTCACAGATAATGATGATGACATATTAACTGTACTTACTTCTGCCTACTCAAATGTTTGTATGTAATACGGTACTTACAGAATTGTTATACCTAGCTAGTGAATAAATAACGTTATTCCAGAGCGTTAGCTTCTCGACAATAAGCGGTTAGATTACCTCGATGAAGTGATTAATATCAAATGAACCTTACGGTATCTGTACCCAGTCACTAGTGCCTAGTGGCTATTTAGTGATGCGTACTCAATTATTCGATGCCCAACCCGCACCTGTATTGTAGTGACCTAGATCTTGCTCCACGACAAATAACTTTTAATATTCAAGGACTTTCAGAGGTCATAGTATAACCTTCGAAAAAATGTGTCAGTGTTGACAAAATATACACGCTATAATCACGACCTACATTATTTACTCACTGAATCGCCCGGTTAAATTACTTTTACCTGAATTTGATTAAGCATTACAGTTAATAAATATTGCAAAGTTGTTTTCCCATTACACATGAAGTTTTATACAGTATGAATAATACACCTAACGCCTTTATCAACAATAAGCAAAAAGTAGAACGTCGCTAGGCAAATTCAATAAATAAATAATGAGCAATATAGTTCGGTCGGCGAAGCGGTAGGGCCGCACGGCCGCCGCGTGCCGCCGACTGACGACTAGAGAGAGCGGCGCGGCCTCCGACGTGCCATGACGTCACTGAGGTCGCTAGCGCGCTTCCTACATGTCAAAATCGAACTATCAAATTGGATTTGAATGTAGAATTTAGAATAATTATCTTCTTTTTGTGCTTAAATACTAGGCCAGTACCTAACTAAAGTTTTTATGAGGTCACTGAAATCACGCACGTCCTTTTTACATGTCAAATCAAAACGTGGAATAAGATTTGAAATTAAAATTTACGATTTCTACTTTTATGTGGTAACAGTCAGCAACTTAATGACCAGTTAGGACTGTTCTTGAAAAAATAAAGCTAATTACAGACTTGCCGTTGCACGTAGAAAATACTTTGTGTGAATAGACCAATTCAGAATAATTGTGACAATCATAAATTGACAAATATTGACTTATCGGATACTGTATTTAATTTACTTACAAAGTTATAGATTATACAAATTGCTCAAAACAATAACATAAACTTTTGTGTTGTCACCGCAAAGCCCTTATAAGAAGGCTTAAGTTAAAAAAATAACAAATTAAACCATCTTAAAAGAAGAAGAAGCTCTGCAGTGAATGCAGTGAACAACGCAACGTGCAACGGAAAACCGCACATACAAATTTTAAAATCACAGGCAATTTTCAACCTTATTCTGATAACATGAAATGATATTCCTGTAGAATCAACCGCAAATTTGCCGTGATAGTATTAGAATTATAAATAAATGAGATCATTACAAACCAAAACCAAAACCAAACCAAACCAAAAATAAAAATGTAGTTAATAAATTAAAATCACAAAACGAAATTTCGCAACCACTACGGAATCGACGTATTGGCTGCAATGAAGAGCCGCAATGCATTCCTCGATCCATTAATTGATACGGCACATATGAATATTGATGAGATTTCAGTTCGTTTAGTAGAGACGATTCGTTTTCTGTTCGCTACCGGAATTTTGATTTACAATAACTAAATTATTGCTCATCATCTGTAAGAATAACAAGTACTTACTTAACTCAAAAGAATTGACTCGAAATAATCGCTACAAGTAACATGGAAGGATATACGCCTCTTCATTATCATAATTTCAACCAATAAACGTCCCACTGCTGGGCACGGGTCTCCTCCAAAGAATGTGGAGGGAATTTAGCCTACTAAACCACGCTGGCCAGACGAGTATAATAGGGTTTGTTTCTAATTTTCCTTTTCTCGCAGTGCTCATATCTGCATAAGGTTACTTTCTTACTCGCCTTTTACGACACCCACGGGTTGAGATGGGGTAGTGACATTTTGTATTCTTAATTCGTCACTACACGGTGTACGCCTCTTATTTCCTCACAATCCGAAGATAAGAGATTGAGATATAATGATAGCATGTTAAAAAGGTTTTCCTCTAAGAGTAATATTGAGTAAAACCATACTGCTACAATGGCTGATTCTTAACGCGATGAGTACAATGACTCTATAATGCTAAAGAAAATTGACAATATTTAAATGTAAACTTCAGATTCTTTTTTCAAATGCTTTTTTCTTTCGTTCTTTAACCATAACAGGTTTGAAATAGATCCTTCTCAGTACTGAAACGATGAACGAACGAACTGAACTGGCGATCTCTTCCTGAACTGAGGTATTCCTAATTCAAACTATTAGTATTATCCTCAAACATACAAGCAAAATTCTCATCAACTGGTCACGTTAGTTACTCTATTATGACGAGTTGGCTGTCAAATCACGAGACCGAGTGCGTCATTGGTAGATTGAAGTCACGCGAGCTGCTAGTAAATAGTAAACGTGTCTGAACAAAAAGTCACACCTACTTAGTAACGAAACGTTTTTAATGCGAGAAAATTATCTCTTTATTCATGTTTTCAAACTCAGAACAACTCATTACAGTTCTATTGGACATGGGCCTTCTCTCCGCTCAACAAAGTTAAGCACGTTTACTCTGGTCTATAATTTATGGGTCGCCTATCGGGTTAGCTAATCAGAAATATTGCTAGAATTTATCTCAGAGTGAGTGGATTTCCCTGCAAAGATTTATTTATATATAGGTATAATATAAAAAAATAAATCATGGTTATTTTATTTTCAATTCTCCCGTGTGCAGATTAAAGAACAAAGTACACTTTGCCCGGTATTAAAAGTAAATTAGCTATCAAACCTTACGCCTCAGATGCAGCTAAAAAATGTATCCAAATCCATTGAAGTATTTATTTATGAACATTGAAAATATGTTCTTAAACTTGAAAAGCATTCTTGAAACAATTCACTGCGCAAAACAGTTTTTCATCGCGTATTGGCAAGGTCACGAGGTAACCGCAAAAAGTTATTATTTATACATTGCAAGCTCATCACTTAACACCTTATAAAGCTAATATACATCAAGAGCAATGTAAAAAATACAATAATTATTAGTTGATACAAAACTGCGTAGAATAAGATAAAAACTGAGTTGAAAGTCCGCATTGACCTTTAAATGAATCTGCTAAATATTTATTGAGGTGTTCCTTAACGCTTAATCATGGGTATTTATTTCTTTTTTACTTGATATCCGTCAATATAAAATCAACTTATTCCACTCGACAACTAATATGATTAGTAAATTTGCAAACATTTTCCAATATATTCTTTAAGTACACTATTCTATCAGTAGAGAGTCAACGCCGCGCCGCTCTGATACACTTCACTTCCTAAAAGCAACTTTTTTACATAAAAGCATATATGCAATGGCTCCAAAAGTGTTTAATAAATTACCTAAGAATATTAGAAATTGTAATAGTATCAGCGAATATAAACGCAACCTTTTTAAGTTTTTGACAGATAAAGTGTACTATTCTATTAATGAATTTTTAAATGATAATACCAATTGAATCTATATTTTTTATTTTAATTTAATTTTGATTATTATTTAACACAACTTAGAACATCATTATATTCACTGACATTCCGTAATAATTTAATTTCTTGTTCGACATTAATTTAATAAATTCGACATCTTTAATTTTCGTATGCCGTCTCGCCGAATCATAGTAGAACTATTTTGTATCACTGTGCCATCTCTGTAACCTATGTTTTACGAAATAAATGAATTGAATTCCTTCCACAATCTTTGGAGGAGACTCGTGCCCAGCAGTGGGACGTTTATGGGTTGTAGTGACTAGTGACAATACACATAGAAATCTTGTGCATAAATCTTTCCTGCATATAATTTATTGTGTATCGAGCAAGACAATAATGATATCATTCTTATAGAGATTAAGTTGGTTTCTATTCCATAATTTATTATTACACTTAATTGCAGCATGATAAAAAAGTTCAGTCGTCTTATCCTTGTGTGAAAGACAAAGGATTATTTATTTTATAACCCAAAAGGAAATAACAAAGTAAACAAAATTTTCAATTAATTAAGGAAGTAAACCAAAAAGACATTATGAGATTAAAATATGACTGGTCTGCTGATGTAGTGTTTAATGACCCTGACTGTTAAGCTGGAGGTGGTGAGTTCGATTCCCACCCAGGATAAATCATTGTTTGATCAGCATGATTGTTGGTTCTGTGTCTGGGTGTAATAAAACGGACATAGAAAATAAGTGTTGCCATTGGAATATTTTGTTTCACCAACAGTAATTTATCTTTAATGTAAGTATTTACAAAAAAAAAAGTAGTAGGTATATCAGTTGTTTAGTACCAATAACACAAGCTAATATAATTGCTTAATTTGGGACTAGATGGCGCTGTGTAAATTGTGTGAAAATGTTATTATTAAAATAGGAACAACCTATTATAGTAGATAATTTATTTTAAAGAATAGAAATCTTATTTATTTGCCCAAAGGTACAATCCATCGCTCATCCACATTTGAAATAACAGAATTGTTCTTCATAATGTAAACTTTTCATGACATTAATTTATCAAAAGATAAGCCATAAAGTACGTAGGTAATTGTGTATACCTAGTATGCGGGCGGAGGTTACAATTCACTACAAACTGGATGTTTTCATGCCGATGTCACAGCGTCAGCGTTCTGTCTACAAACAACATACTCGTACTCTTCAATGAAACGTGATTGGTCTATTTATTAGGCAATTAAATCTTCCTTTATGTTCGCCTGTGGTTATTTGAAACGATTTTACCTATTGCAATTGATTGTTGTGTTTTAGTTGTTTCTATCAATAGGCTAGTCACTATGAAGGGTGTCCATAATCTAGAGTATTATCTATGAGCGGTATAACAATTCACACTAAATTGAAAATAGAACATAGTCATCGTCATCATCAGCCTGCGGATGTAAACATTGACTGTTAAATAAACACCTTTTCTAAAGACAGAACAATTTCTTTAGTTATTTTTCATGATATAATTTAGTTATCCTTGACAATTTACTATAGTGTTCTTAAATAAGTATCAAGCAAAACACTGATGTGTTGTACAGACGTAAATATTAAAACCTTTCAATTGTACTGCTTACTTAAAATTTAAACTCGGTGAACGGCGTTAAATGTGGAACGAATGTGACTTGTTGTGGTATGCAGAAATGCAACATGCTGTATAATAAAGATACATGTATACACGCACACATACGCACACTCAGACGTATCCTCATTTGTGGTACATTGGTCGAAAGGTTTAAAATCACTTAAAATAATAAGTTGCTCGCTCTCCGTCGCGACCAACCACAAGAGTGGCCCAGAAACGACGAGAATCAGCGTGTTTTAAACAAGAATTATGGGAACATACGAGACACAGTTAATTTATAAGGTGATTTTATACTTGCCAATTTTAAAGCCGCTATGGATTTAACACATATTGAAGCCAGATGAATAGTTAGTAAAATCTTGGCAAACTACCTGATTTCCGCTAAAAACTTACATTACTTTTATAATATTCATAATATTTTGAAAATATTAAGTCAAAAATGACACTGTAAACGTACCATCTTGAGATGCTAACAAATATCTACCTATAGATGACAAGTGATTAAGGTCGAAAATGATGAAACAGAAGAAAATGTAGAAGGTCTTCCATATCCCACACTCAATTAAGCTACCCATACTATATTTAGAACGTTTTCACACTCGCCAGCTTTATGGCAACCTTTAACATTTAAGCGAGTGTAACACATCTTCAGTAAATACTATCCCGATTTTACCAGACTACTAAAAAGGAGGGTAATGTTTTTGTGGGAACAAAATAATAATTGATACAATTTTGTTTAACGATATTATCTTCTACGCACCGTATTGCAAAAAACAAAAAAGACGGTGAAGTAAATTAGATCGCTAAAACTGAATCCTTAAATCTGTATCATAATTGAAAAGAAGACTAAGCTCCTTTCCATAATCTTTTTTAAACATTTCTTTACTGTGTGAATAAGAGTCAAACATTTCGAACTTTTCTATCAAGTGAATTAATAAATAAAGTTATTTGATTTCAATTTATATTATATAATCATATTGGAAATGATTTACTTCATTCAAGTTTAGTAAGCAAATTAAAACTACAATACATAATGTCACTACCCCAATGATGACAGATGCGATTAATGGGCCTTATGCAGACAAGAGCACTGGGAGAAAAGGAAAATTCGAAACAAACCCTATACGAACCCGTCTGGCCAGCGTGGTATAGTTAGCTAAATTCCCTCCATATTGTTTGGAAGGACCCGTATCCAGCAATGGGACATTTATGGGTTGAAATGATACAATGTCATACATACAATTGGAAACTACTTATCTGGTATGGTCTATTTCATGGAGCTATCGAAGATCGACATTAATAATATTATTATATTGGTTGGATGAATATGATGAATCATATTTTATCACTGAAGGTAGATAGCTACTAGATAGTCTCTTACTATTTTATATCATCATCATCATATCAGCCCAATGACGTCCACTGCTGAACATAGGCCTCACCTAATTTCCGCCACAGCGAGCGATTTTGTGCCGCCCGCATCCAACGGCCACCCGCAATCTTTACCAGATTGTCGTCGTTATTTTAAATAAATAGCATGAATTAATTTTTAGATTTTTATATCGATTTTCGTACAATCACACTTTCACTCGCGACCTAAAAACTTTAGATTACATTTTATGTCCAGGATACTCTACATTCTAAATGTGTGTACATCTTTTGTAATTATAGTTCCGCGATGGCGGCTTTGGTAAAAGTCCTTTGAATTTAATGCAGTTATTAGATTTTACAACTCCAAACATAAGCGCGGTTCTCTCATTCCTGTGACTCTTCCAGTCAGGATTCACAATGCCACAGTAACAATGGAAGCGACTAAACAATAACGCTCGGCATATTCCACACAAAGTTACGTCGAGAGCTCGCAAAGAACTTAATAAAAAGAGGAGGGGAAGCAAAAAAGCACTTTCCCCTTTAAAAAAATTCTTATTTATCTTTAAGTCTGAGGCTTGTGTGTTTATGTAAGTCCTAATTCATATACACGGCAAAAACGAAGAAGCATCAAAGGAACATTTTAATTTATTCAGTGATAATTACTCAGAATCAATATTAACCGTCGCTTTAGCTTCACAGTTTGGCCTTGACCTCATCAAATTTATCTCTCCAGTCTAATCTGTTTTCAATAGTTATTAGGTCTAGTTACACTTCATCCTTGGTTCACAAGCGTGCCGCGTCTTCTTCAACAATCGATCGACCATTTAGTAAATGTTTAGGTGTTCAAGTCTGTTTAATTCTACACATTCCTTTTATAAATATCAGTATTGAAGAAATATAAAACTTAATAAAGGAAAGGTTGGTTTTACAATCCATTACGCTTCATACGCGAAGCCAGTGAAGAATTTATTGGAATTACCTTAGAAATGTCGGTGCAATGAAACACGAAACCAAAGTTCAAGTTCCATGCCCTCGAACTGAACTAGATTTGTAATTGCAATCTATAGAATGGTTTAATTTTGATTTTAAAATTGTGGGAGAGGATTCATCAAGATTTTCTTTAAACGTCCATGTGGTACTCTTTATCAAAAGTGTTTTTTTATTTATATAGAACCTCAGCATAGTGAAATTTTAATGCTAAGAAGAAATTATAATTTTAAGCTTACATAAACAATTTGCATATATCTTTAAACAAGTAGCAGTAATCGAATTTATAGTGAAGTTTTATATTTTTTTGTAATAAATTTTATTGTAAGATCTTTTGAGAAGTAAATAGTTACTATGGATATTTTTATTCGCATAAATTTTTTGAAATCTGCAAATATTTTTTTTAAAGGTTGTTAAGGAAAAAACCTTATTTAAGGTTTTTTTACAATATAGAGGATATTTACTGAATCAAGAACTGGATATAACAATAGTACTTTTTTTCTTAAAATGGTTGAGGTGATACAACCTCAGTGGTTCGTAGATTGTAGCGAGGAACATTGATTACCTTCTTTATAGTTTTTTTTTTTTTTTTTTTTGTAATAAATCCCGGCTTTGAATCGTGTGATGATCTGTCTTTACATAACTTAGTTCGCGATATCACTAACATACTCAAGACGGTGTTGCATCGACCTAATGACGTCACAATTCTCTATCACGAACCGCCACATTACAAAATAGGTGTTTCGTGATTATCTTTAATGTTTCGGGGTCAGACGGCGCCATCTACCGTTCTTGTCAAGGTGAACTCATTAGTCGTTATCAAATCATAGCAATTGTAAATGTACTTATAGGAGAATCTAACGTGGTCTTTCTTTATAACCGTAGTACAGTATTACTATATGGATTTAAAAGTTGACTGACTGTCACCGGGGCGGACCGGGCGTAGCGATTGTGGCCTCGCCACTAACATTGTCTTGCTGTTATGGGTTCGATTCTCAAACGAGACAAATAATAATGTGATTTATAGATATTCGTATCGAAATGAAATGAAATGAAATCTCGTTTATTCATCTAGGTTACAAGGTAACACTTATGAAAGTCACAAGAATGTAACAGGTTATCCGAAAAGTAGTGTCAGCAAATTTGCCTACGACCATCGAGTCATATACATTAATCACTACCCCATCTCAACCCGTTGGTGTCATAAGAGGTGACTAGGGGACTAACCTTATGCAGACAAATATACTGCGAGAAAAGGAAAATTCGAAACAAACCCTATACCAACCCGTCTGGCCAGCGTGGTATAGTAGGATAAATTCGCTCCACATTGTTTGGAGGAGATCCATGACCCATAAACGTTCCACTGCTGCAGTGGAACGTTTATGGATTGAAATGATGATTATGAGAAGGAATGTATGGTTGTGAAGTGAAGCTTTTAAAATTTAAACAGATTTTACATTTTGGAAAGATCTATGTTTATATACGGCCCTTAATTTTTTTTTTGTTCACGTTTTTGTTTATTGAAAGTTTTTTTTATTATTGTTTTATTATAACAAAAACAAATAAACTATTTTCCTTTACGTTAGCAAGTACATTAGCTTCCGAGTCTGTCATATCGTGACAAACCAGTCTATATAACAGGAAGACCACTTATTTAACATAATATCAATGTCAAGAAGAATTAAATATCCTCGCAGTGCAGAGGAAATTAGATGATAAACTATTGTAACGACTAGTAACGACCTTGTTGGAAAATTTAATTATATCTTTAGTTTCGAGGCTCATTTAATTGTATATAATTATAAATGTTACTTCTTATAAACAGCAGTGGATAAATTAATTAGGTTATTAAACGGTTTTTTATATTTTAAGCTAGCTGTGCCCGCGACTTCGTCCGCGTGGAATTAAACAAAAGCAACATTACTTTTTTATAATAATTTTTGATTTTTTAAAATATAAGTAGTTAATAATTTACTCCTTATTTCATCAGCTATCTGCCAGTGAAAGTCCCGTCAAAATTGGTGCAGCCGTTCCAGAGATTAGCCGGAACAAACCGACAGACAGAAAGACAGACAAAAATGTTAAATATGTTATTTTGGTACATTCATATGCATGTAGTAAAAAATGGTTATTTTAATATTACAAACAGACACTCCAATTTTATTTATCTGTATGTATATATGCTATTACTTACCTCCTTTTTCCTTTTGTCGAAGCTTTTGCTTTATGTTTTGACAAAATGTTGCTCTTGTGTGTTACTGTTAAAAATTGTACTGTACCTGAGACAAAAGAAGAAAAACTTTGTAATCAAAGACATAAAGTAATAAACCATTTATGTATATCAAGCATTCGCGGGGCTCGCTCCATAGATCTTTTCAATTCAAGAATTTTTCAATTCTGTTCAGTAGTTCCTGAGATTGCGCGGCAAACAAACGCTTCAGGTTTTTATTATTATAGAAATCTATACTTATTATAAGTATAATTTCCTGTAAATAGAGTATCTGGTTCTTTTTTCTTTTAATAGGTTAGCTGTGTATGTTTTTCAGTTATGTGTAAATATTTTATTGAATAAATCCAAGTATAAACTGAATTTAAATGCATAATACAAATTTTAGATAAGTACATTAATAAAATAAGCATTTTCGTGGTTCAAAAATATGAATTCTAAGATCTTCGACAAATCCTTACAAGACTTAAAACAGTAAGTTTGGGTTTATTTAAGTCCCAGCAGGTGAAAATCGCATTCAACTCCATGGAGTGGTTTTTGCGTGATGCGCGTGTTAACATATAGACAAACAGACAAAAGTTCTAAAAATTATTAATTTGGCTTCTGTGGCTTTAAAACGCCCTACATTATTATTTTTTCAATATCTTTAATGTACAGACATCAACCCGTTCCAATTTTAGTATATGTATAGATGAAGATGTAAATATACATAACTATAAAAGCAAAGTGAACAACGTTAAACCGAACATATCCATTGCATAAAGGATTGTATAGGTTATAGTATTGATCAATAACATTGTGCATAGCAATGGAGAGTTCAGAGATTGTAGCCAATCAATTGAATGGCTGACGGAAGTCCGACGCTGTTTAATCTGGGTTCTCTAAAGCATTTGTTCAATAATGTGTCATGTATTGGGCCTTTACTTTCTGTAATTTAATACTAGGATATTTGACTTTATTGTTTTTTTGTCTGTTTTTAATCTTAAATACCTTTATGTTAATACTAGAAGTCGTGCGGGACTTCGCCTCCATCTTTTTTATTTGGCCACTCCTCAGCTCCTGTTGGCCGTAGCGTGATGTTACATAGCCTATAACCTTCCTTGATAAATGAGCTATCCAATACTAAAAGAATTTTTCAAATCGGAACAGTAGTTCCTGAGATCCTAGCGTTTAACCAAACAAACAAACTCTTCAGCTTTATAATATTACTATAGATTAGTACCTATAGATAAATCAAATTGGAAACAATTTTGTTTCTTATTGTTCTAGATTTGTTGGTAAATCAAAAAAAAAATTTACAAAATTATTACTATCTATATAATCCGTGTTTTTATTATTTAAGATCTATGTATTGTGCGCCGTTTGTATTTATCGGACATAATAAAATATTTTTCTTTCCTTCTTTTCTTTCTTTCTTACATTGAAAAAATTATTAACTGCCGCAATTTCTACAAAATAACATCTAGTATCTCTTCAAATACAACCTTAAACATCAACATAGCTGCTATCATAGGAGGAAACCTGTATCGTACCAATATTGTTCAGTTATATTACAAGTTACAATTCACTTCACAATAAAACAAGTAATAAACTAATACACTCTAGAAACATACTTTCTATTCAGTGAACATGTTTTATCCCAAAGGTCAAAGGTTCGATGCCTAAGAGTTTTTTAATAAAAAGCTTGGTGCTTGGGACGATTAACACGTCGTACGTACCGCCCGGAATACAGATAAAGTAGTTTGTAATTCCTACCAACTGTCTAGACGCCCTAGCTGAGAATATGGATTCTTCTCAGCTACGGCGACGATATTTACGTAAACATGTGTAGACTTTAAAGTCTTTAAAATAAGTTCTAGTTTTCTTTATTCCTAATTGGCTAGTAACGCATTTTTGCAGTACATTTATTTCGAAATTGGAGGACAATTCATCATTTCAACTCATAAACGCCCGACTACTGGGCATGGACTTTGCCCACTATACTACGCTGGCCAGACAGGTTGGTAATTTGGTATAGAGTTTGTTTGAAATTTTCTTTTTCTCGCAGTGATCTTGTCTGCTTATGGTTAACTCTCTTAGTCGCCTTGTAAGACACCCACGATTGAGATGGGGTAATTATGTATTCTTAATCAGTCACTACACGGAGCACAATTACTAATGTAGATTCGTTTTCTTTTTCTGTTCTTTGCTCAATCGGGAAAAGACCTACATTTTACAGAAGCCGGCCGCTAAATCATATTCCGGTGTCTGTTACGGATCTGAGTCATTAAGGATTCCCAGAAATCCTTGAAGGAGTGCTGTACTTGTAGCAGAAGTATTTAATGGTGAATTATAAGAAGCAGTAACTTTATTTGCTGCAATTATGTCACTAGAAAAATTATATCCCCCTTATTACAAAATGCGAACTAAGCATTAAACCTGGTTTAAATTGCCAACTTTGACACTAAAATTAACAATGGCTTATGTCAATTTAAATCTGGTTTAATACTTAGTCCATGTTTTGTAATAAGGGGGATTAACTCCTTCCTCGAAGAACCCTTAGCAGATTGATCTAATTAGATTATTTAAACTGTACCCTCTTTAGCAGACCTTGGCAGAAATTTTCCGTTTTGCAGCTTCTTAAATGCTAATATGTGAATTTGCTAATATGCATTTTGTAATAAATAATGTACAACAAGGACGAGACAGTCAGGAAAGAACGTTATGATTCATTTGTTTGTTTTATATTTAGGGTCATTTAAACATTTATGAAGGTTAAACTGTCTGACATTGATCTCATGATGGCTTTTATAAAAAAACAGAATCTTCCTTACGTATAATTTTGAAGGCCGTCGAAAAGTGTTATGCCTTTATAATGCGCATATGTTTGGTGACGGATGATATAGTCCATATGGATGAAGTAGATCTCATACTTAATTCATACGGAATGTTTTATTTCTAGCAAATGGCTGGTTCTCTTCAAAGGTCAACTTTGGTTCAATTCCTTGTCTAAGATATAGCCCCGGTAGATGTCTTCTGAGTAATGAGCATGACATGATTCCATAATGACTTAAATTTAAAAATCCGGACTAGGCCAGCGTGTGTGGATTAGGGCCTAAACCCGGCTCCCTAGGTTGAGGAGAGCACCGAGCCCAGTAATGAGACATTTATGGGTTGCTGATGATGATGAACTAAAAACAGGTGACAAATTGAAGTGAAGATGCCAAATATTGGGTCAAATTTGACAATATTACAGTCACTTGTCCTAATTGGTAATTTTATGTAAGTCAGGGCCAACCTTTAGATGTTGGCGGTTAACCTTCGCTTGTTCACGTTTCACTCGAAACACTTTAAAACCAAAGTCGTAACACGTATTAATCATCCTCCTTTGAAGAAGTGTTAAAAGTTCTTTGTGTTTCATTTAATTCATCTAAAAAAATCAATGTTCTTAGAAAACATACGATTTGTAACATTCCCACTCTATATTATTGTTCTTAATGGTGTGAAAATATTTTCGAGGACGAAATCTGGTTGTTTGGACGATTCCCTAAACGATGATGCTAGTTTTGTTTTTAAAGTTCAAATCGATTATGAGTCGATTATGTATAGTATAATAGGTAGTCGATGAGTCATATAGGGCGAAAAGCAACAATATAAGTAGGTACTACCATATTCTTAAAGTTACTGCCAATGACGGAATGAATAAAATAACATTAAGTATTATGGAACGTAACCCATGCACTAAATCGTCTAACTTGTGTGAAATTGACCTTTGAAGTTCAATCGATATTTACTTGGTTCTACCCACGTATGTATTACTAATACATTTCATGGAAGCCTTGCTAATATATTCTTATTTAAAAAGACAACACCCGCATTACGGAACAAGCCCTGGGTCGTGGGGGATTTTACAAACATACAGTTAACGGACACAAAGTACACCCAGACTCGAAACACAGATCTATAAACCACACAACTATTATTCTGGTATAGAATCGAACCCACGGTATTTCTATATCCTTTCATGTTAACGTACCTATCACTTAATGCTATTAGCCTTGTTTCTATTATCCAAACAGTGAGTCAACTAAAGATAAAAGAAGGTTTTAAACAATATGATTCAAGAATTACGCTTAAAGAATTCTCAGTCTTTTTTCCACTTGAAACTTCCAAACGATCCAACCGATCACACATCCGCCCGAACACACACAAGTGCATAAACACAATATTACAGCACACTTACATTTGGCTGTAGACACGAGGGTGACGTCGAATGAAGCGGGGTCGCGACGTTACCAAGCTTGTGGTTCGATTATTTGTTGTTTACTAAGTCATCAGGAGCGTAAAATATACAAATTTCTTATATGTACAATATATTGCTGTGGTAGCTGTTGAAATATGGAAGAATTATCTTATAAATAAATGTAGTACATATTTGTAATAGCAAGAAGATTTTTAAAATTGAATCATGTCATTTTAGTTGTCATAAATTTGATGTCATAATTTTTAATTTACAAAAAAAGATCGATTGTTGTTAGGTTTAACTTCACTTTCTTCAACTACAGATTCTAAACCTCCTTAGTTCCTAAACAGGTGCTAATATACAATTTATATTTTTTTAGGTTTAGTGACTGTTACTAATGCCTTTAAAGCTATACATACTTTTATTTCCGTATTTATACGTTTTTTATTTAAGTGATTTGTCAGAGGCGAGCTCCTAGTATATAAATCAATACATTACACTGGTGACTGGTTTCAAATAAGTGAATCCTTTGCCAGTGGTAAGTATTATATAAATGGTTAGTCTTCAATACAACGCCAACGCAAACTAACTCATCATCGACTACTATAAATTGCAAAAGATCATAACAATATTGATAAAAAATCCACACGTGTCTTGATTGCATGTGTTCAACTGTTTACAATACGGCAATACCGTGTGCGATGTTAAGAAATATTATAAGCCAGATAAGGAATAATTGGCTCACTGCAACGCATATTTGTTTCTGTAAGTAACTGATCCTACGCGATGAAATAGCCGTGAACTTTTATTACATCAATAAGCATGTGAAATAGCCTAGAGCAGGATGGCAATAGTTTTAGTGAAACAGAGTAAGTTAAATTCATGTAGTATTGGATTATTTATAGGTGCTATTTTTACCGAAATACCTAATGTGAAATGAAAAGCTTTAAGTGTTAATTGAGCAGTAATAAATTTTTAATATCAGTTGGCAATTTTTTAAAGAGGGGAGACGTATTTTGCACATGCCTCCTGTTTAGGGAAATGAAGCGGTTGGCTTGCTGGCCCAAAAATGGCAGAAGGTCCAGGGGTCAGCATATCTACTATAACCCCTCTGCAGACCAACACATTGGTGTGGGTCGTCGGGACCTGTTACAGCATTAGCGGCCAATTTCAATCAGCTTGTAGCAACCCCTAAAGCACATTAACATTGTGGTTCTCACATGATACTAGGTCTATTTAAGTTACCTTCAGATTCTTTCGATCGTCAAACAAGTCTGTGAATCATTCATTTGTTTTCTATAAACAATTAAAGGAGGCTTGAAAATTATATAGTGTTGAAAGTGGTGATCTTACTCCAATAAATCTAAAGGGCAGAATGTGACCTGTTTATACATTGACGAATCAGTGACTTGGAAAAAGTTACGCAAAGACACTAGATGCGAATGAATTAACCAATCTATCATTCCGCTGAAAGACGATAATTCTGCTATTATAAAAGAACATCTTCCATCCTTGTTCAATGTCCGTTATTTAAATAAGATGGGCTATTAAATTACTACCTGTTAGGTAATTCCTCGTCATTAGCTTGTATTTCAGTATGTTGTCACATTATAATCGCAACAATGCAAGAGTAAGGTCAGAAAATTTAAACTAACAGTGATGATCGTTACCTATACAAAATGTTGATACCTACCGTTGTTTTATAGCTAACAACTCGTAAAGTTGCCGTATAAAATGATAATAATTAAAGAATCAAAAAACTTGAGGTGAATACACTTGTTATAGAACAACCGTCAACTTACTTTGATTCTTTGACTTGAACAAATATTTGTAGGTATTAAGCTTTTAAAGTTCAAGTTGATGCGCGAACAGAATTAAATTTAACTGGATTATTATCAGCCGAAACAATATATTTAAACGGCAACTTATATCTTATATAGGTTCGTAGTTAAAATAAATCTTAAGTATTTTTATTACCTACTTAAAAATTCATTGACTTAAAAATGGGCCATCCTATTTCAGCTAAATTAAAACTGCCGTAATAAAAACTAAAACTATATTGATAATTGTTTCAATTTTGGCCGACAGTCTAGTTTCATTAAGATAGCTTACTTCCGCAGCAACTATAATTATACGCCCATACATTACTATTAATATCCACCGTTAGCACTTCATTTAATATTTTATCTATATGATCATTCAAACCTACAAGTCTCCCTTCATTTGCAAGCGTCGTCATTTTTGCATTTCTTTTAGCCATTCTGTCATGTCGTTCCGTCTGTCTGATGTCCTTCGCTATTGTCTGTGAACTTGAACAATTTACTACCTAGTACTTACCTACCTAAGTATATATCTATCTATGTAAATATTTTGTTTATTTCCCTTTTTATCAAAAATCCTTCAACGTAATTGCTACGGCAATGTTTTATTTATTTAAAGGTCAGACAATGAGACACTTTAACATTAACGTGTATATTAATATATTTTGTTATACTATGCAATTATATAGTTGTAGAGATATATGTCTGATGACCTGCTATAAATCATTCTTGATTTAAATTACATAAATGGTCAAAGTATGGACTAAATAAATAACGGCTAGAATGACAATGAAAACTTCAACTTAAAATCTGATTAAGTGTTACATTTAATAATAACTATACTTAGTATTTCATATCCATTATCATCATCACTTCACACTAAAACCTGTATTCACAAGAAAATTAACAACAACAAATTTCTTGAAAACTAGGTTCTTGCAACTATGTATTTGAGGTTATTCAATCGTTCAGTCATCAGAGAGATTTGTGAGTTCTAAATAGCTGCCTAACTCAATTTTGTTAGCGGGTTTCCCTAATCTAAACACGGTCTCCAAATCTGGAATTGATTCTTCTTCTATTTATTGGCCACTTAATTTTAATTTGTCATTTGCTACTGTTTCTTTAATATGTTTATTTCAATATAATTTTAATTAAGAAACAGTTGTTCCTTTCACTAGTTAGTAAAGAGCCTAATGTAGGGAAATTTAGATATGGTCATTTGACAGCGACATCAATACCGACAAATCAAATGTCGAAATTCAGAGTAAGTGCCCTGATTCGTTCGCACGGCATCATTCAAATTCCTTCAGTGAGATCATTTGTATTCAAACTCCGATATAACCATCCATTCTTTAATCTTTATTCTGTTATAGATACCTAAGATACAATTTATGCCGGTTTTTCGTATTGTATAAATATTAAAACCAAACATTTTAACAAGGCTTTAAACGAAAACGCTACTGATTTTTCAAGTACGATTATAACCTTACAAATCCTTTTTAAAGAAGTTATATAAACTTTATTATACTGGTGTACGTACAAGATATTATCGTAGAAAAATGCTGCAAGATAATACATGTATTCGAGAATTTATATCTTGTGCCGCGATTAGGTTAAGGTCATAATTTCCAAGCAGTAATCCTCTTTTGGCGCCTTTTTAGATAAAACGGCAGGGTTGTACGTTGTAAGGAGTTTTTTACAGATCGCTTCAGTGTTACTGATGCAAGTGAATGTTTTTTTCAAAAGTTTGTTAAGTTTTTTTCAACTGATTCATGAATTGTTAAGTGTGCTATTCGGGCCATCACCATAGCCTTACACCGGAATAATATTGAAAAAAATACTGTTTCCTTTCAGGGTCTTATTACTAGCAGTATTTAACTACTACTATAATTATGATCCTAAACCCATACTTCCATTTCTTAACCTTTCTAAATTTCATATAAAATCTCTAATCTTTTTACTTTTGCAAAACATTATACCTACCTACTCACACTCACAAAGGTTGAATTATCATAAAACCCTTCCAGTATCTGCATTCTGTAATAAGACTACTACACATTTGTTTAATTTTCGCTTTCAACATGTTGAAAAGTTAGCAGGTTTGTTGATAATGTTAATTTCTCGTCAACTCGATCGCATACCAATTCGTTACGTCATGGGCGTCTCTATCCCCTCCCCCTCCGTCTCCCACTCCTCGTTGCTAAGTACTATATCAATCACTTGCGAGATTACGAAAAGTATTTTTAATGTGCAGTTTAGATGTTGTGTTGATTGCGATTTAGTAAAACCAGCTGCGTGTGTCATCTCTGGATGAGGTCGAAAGGTTTGAATTAAAATGACCTTGCTCAGTACAGTCACTACCAAGGTCGTCGATAGAATTTTCGCAATACTTACTATAATTTTTTATTCGGTTAAAATAAGAACTAGTCATCCAGTCAAATTGCAGATAAACTTTTTTATTGACAATAATTATATAAATGTTGTTTAGTTGTTAATGATTATGCTTCTTTGTAGCGGATACACAATGTGATATACACATGTAGGTAAGTACCCGTCGCTCCAATTCAACACATTATGAACGTCAGTTGATGCTATATCAATTAGTGCGTGCCAGATGCCTTTCCTCACAAAACCAGTTTCGGCCCTTTTTATCGGCGTGTTTGAGCGCAACCTTTGTTTCTAAATAGCTCCTCCTATCACCGCTTCACTCCTATTTACTTACTTGTTGATAATTAAAACGACTCGATAATAGTACGCATTAATAAACAATAAAAGTGAGAACAATGAGTTACATAAAATTCAATTACGAGAGAAAATATGTCGACATAAAGTAACTCGATTGTGTCCGGCCGACGGAAAAAGGTTTAGTGAAGCATTTGCCTACCTGCTAATTAGACAAAGAGCTCGCGATCGCCGCGTCAGTGACAACACGATACACAAACATGCACACACTGACACATTCGAGATACGGTGCGAGAATTGAGTGAGAATCGGTGGGTGTACGGGCGGGGTCGTGCGTCTGTCCGCGGGCGGCTATCGACGAACACTGGGTTCAGTGGCTGCCCGCAGTGCACGCGGTATTCATTCGAACAACGGCAGAACGGGCACGAGCGAGCACATCGAACAGCTGATGGGCCGGCTGCCTCGGCGCACACCTGTGTACCGCACTCTCTCTTTCCCGCACGCCAGCCGCCGGCGCAGCGTCTTGCCCTGATATCGGCGTGACGTTACCGAGGCGCATTCACCGCCTTGCCGCTTAGACGCTTACCGGTTACCGTGCACCGCATGCGGCATGAACCCGTGTGAACAACGATGACGTGCCACATTATCTCGACCAAATGTCGCTACTGAATGCTCGCACCGCACCGGCCGCTGTTGCTAGGTCAATGTGATCGAGTTAGTACAGCACTACCGTGTCATACACGTCATGTTAATATTCATTCTCATTTCGTAATGCGGTCATCAACACAAGCTGTTTATAATCAGCTAATAATGACCTATCTTCATAATGCTAGTCGGTAACGCGCGTATATGGCTAATCCACAACCACATAGCCTAAGTAGGTATTAGAAAGAAAAACTTTAATAATGAAACAAGAGAAAACAAGGAAGACATACGTAGGTACTTAAGTAGACTAAATATCGACGAACTAAAATCCTTTATATGAAAGTAGTACGCATATCGAGTAAGAGTAATTTTAGTGAACAATTATCTTGGCCCAGCTGTGAAAAACAAATTCACTCATAAATACTGGCTGTTTACAATGGTAATGTATACAAAATATTTGGAAACTTTCTGTTCGCAAATTAAAAATACTTACCTAAAACATTAAGACAGTGTATTCACTGGTTCTTTATTATTGTGCCTGTTAAACTCCTCATTGGATGTTTTCCTACCCAACACGAGGTTCTATTTATCTAACTTCTTACTGCTGATATTTATGTTGGTATAAACTATAACGAAATATTGTTTGCAGGTAGGTTGGTACTTTAGATTGTGGACCGCTCACAAAGTCTCGACGCTCACAAAACAAGCTACGTGAGTGTCAGCACGCACTACTACACATATTTAAAATTTATTTAATAGATTATAATTTTGAATAGAGTTTTGCTGCTTTTTGTTTGCCAAGTTCCGTGGTCGACTTTTTTAATAATTTTATCATCATTATAATAAATATAATTTTCGGAATAGAAAGATATATATGTTTATATGTTTTTCTAATTCAAACTTAATGGCTTTTACTAATTTTAATTTGAATTTTTATTTTATGAACCCGGATTTTAAAAGTAAACCTATTAAAAAAACTAAATTCAAAATAAAAAGAATAGATCACTTGTAGGATAATACCTACATTAAATATGTTAGTATTGTTAGTAGGTACTCGGTACATACTAGACAAGAGTTAACGTACCTATTAGATTTATCACTGTAAAGCCTAGCTTATGGATGTCCTAGTGATGGGTATGTGCCCGTGTGAGGCCGTGAGGGAGGGATTGTCCCTTAATGGCACGTTACATTAATTGACTGGCACCTGCCACCTTAAATACCCGTCCTCATCGTCCTGCAAATATCTACGTACCTACGTACGTAGTAGATCTTTTAAATGGAAATACCTGAATACTTTATAGCTGACTTAATGGACCGTAATCATCGGTCCAGAATGCTAGGTAATCATTCATAAGAACTACGCGGTCAAGCTTGTTAAATATTGATAAATAGATGCTTAACTTAGTCTTCACAATAAGCAAGAAGCCTTATTATTAACCATAAAACAACTAATTCAGATGTTTGCACATGACTTGGTAGGTACAAATGCCTAGTTGAAAGTAAAATTTGCACTAAAATTCATAAAATATAGACCACTAAATTAGTGATGTGCTCTTGACCGAACTTTTTCCGGGATCAGTCGACCGAAGACCAAACGAGACGAGTGTCGTTCGAAATTTAAAATTTCGACCGCGAACGCCCGCGCGCCCGCCATAACGACGACGCAAGGTTGGCGCGAACTCGCCGCCCGTCGAGGTCATTGTACACACAGATTTGATGTCCCAAATACCTAATACAGATAGTTAGAAAATACGTTATAAGTACAAACGCTTATTGTGCTATGTTATTCGATATTCCCTATGATGATATCATTATTTTGTGATTCATTTGTGTATTACTAATGCTCTATTTGCTAAATTCTACAATTGCATCAGTTATACAATCTTAAAATTACCTATCATTATGCAATCCATGTCATTGATAATTACAACCATGTCGGTTATGATTAGGAACTAATTTGCACACAAAAAAACCTATGTTTAAAATTACCAAATTTTATTAATTGCATGTAAACCGGTTAAAAACAGAATGGGAGCAATAAAATTCAGTTCTTACCGTTGTCGGCGCGTCGCGTCGGTACTCTGTCCTTACGAACAGAAGTGTCTAACGAATGTCAGCCTAGAAATATTGTTATTTTATTCAAGCTCAGACATGCTGTGTGATAAAACATGACAAGGAGTATACGTACTAACTGTAATATGAATATATAAATGTAGTATTGTTATAAACATACAAAGAAGTGTCAAATTTGACGTAATTTAAGTTTACTTGGTGAAAAAGTGCGGGATTCAAATAGTTTTTAATTTATACCTTAATTAAAAAATCTATTATTTTTACAACCACAGAAACACTAGTATATATTAAACTGAAATGAGTCTCAAGAATCGAAATTCCAGCCTCGTTTAGTACCCATGGGATTTAATTCGATTAATGGATTATATAAAAGAAGGCATGTAGGCTTTTTTACATAGTTATGTATGCCAATACGGGCATTCACGCGATCTTGCTACAATTTTTGTTTGGAGGTCTTTGACCGGCTGCTAAAACTTACGCTATTCCCAGCTTGTAAAATTGCGTCCTTCAATATGTATAGGTTAATAAGTACGGAGTTACGGACTCCGGGATTTTCTACACAACACTAATTTCTTTTTAATCTAAGAAAAATCAGTTGATAGCCTTCTTACTGCAAAAATGTTATACTTGCCTAGTAGTACTGATCTTCATTTGCATTTAAAAAATGAACAAGAAAACTTAAAGCATTACCTGAGCTAATTTTTCAGAACCAAATTCAATATTTTCTTTCCTCAAAATTTGTCTAAAACAACACCAAAAGCAGTGTTAGCAACAAAACTAAGTCGTTTATCATAATGTAGACATAGATGTGTTGAAATTATAATAGATTCTTTAATATTAACAAGGCCCAATTATGTTTTTGTTATAATTAAATATTTACTTAGCTTATCTGTCAACGTTCAAATTCAATTGTCGTTTAAAAACAAATACGTCCAAACGAGGATACAAACAAGCGTCCTTTAAAGCTGTTGCACTGGCATTTCCGAACGATACGAGTACATTCCCGAACCGAACTGAATACTATGACAACATCAATCTGAACTTTACTGTGATATGTGGGAATGTACGTTACAAAAGGGGGTGAAGCTCTGCCTCTATTGCGATATTTTTAAAAGGTGTGCTGTTGACTACCTGTACTAGTTTGCGAGTATGCGAGCGAGAAAGGGGGAAGCTTATTAATTACCATCATAATCATTTATAGCCTATAGATGTTCACTGCTGAATAAAATCACCTTTTTCTACTGTGACGTGCAACTCTGTGTCTCCTGTAAGCAACCTTCACCAGGGTGCTTATTCGCTTATTCTGACTCGTCGGATTGCTGCCGGATCGTAAACTTTTTCGAATATAGTTGACCGCATAGAAAATTTAAGATTTTTTCAAGTCACCTATTTTTTTAATTACATAATGTTTTTTAATTTTACATTACATAATGTTTTTTAATTTGATATAAACTGACATTTCCAGACGAATTTTTTTCGACAGATCAGAATCAGGGGCAGGTCATCCGTCTATTTAGTTAGACATCCACTAAAAACGCTGATGGTCTTTCTTTTCCCCTGTAACAGACCAACGGGCTTACGTTATTTTTGCATAAGAAATGTGAACAAAGAAATATACACCAGTAACCCAACCAGCTCTAGAATGCAATCGGAAATGTCTTATCAGACACTAAAACAATGATCCATTTCAGTAGCTGAATTACCGTTCACACGATTCCAAGTAGGTATAGTGAGGGCTTACATTCGAGTTAATTGATTTCGTTATCATATCATTGTGATGTTTGAAAATTTTAATCGCGGCCATTTTCAAACATTTGACAAAGAGCTTCTTAAGACTAGAGCCAAAGGCTCAAAGGCCCTCTTGGACACTGAATTACTCGACTGAAATAATGCACAGAATATAGAGGAGCTTTAGTTCAGGTTCTGTAACTCCTAAATATTTCAATATCTTGAAACAAACTCCGACTACTTCGAGATTCGGTTTTTATATTTTTTTCCGGCACTTATTACAAAAGAATCTGTCTGAAAGCATTTTCCGTTTAACCTGTCACTTTCATTCACTCTATTACCAGACTATTATCGTGTTTACTTCGTAATATATATTATATTCTTTGATATCCGTCATAGGATAACTAATTTCTAACAATATACAAAATACAATTTATTGTTTCTAAATAATTTAAAAAAAACAAAGTCCCCCCGCTGCATATGTCTGTTTGTATAAACGACGATTCTTATATTAACGGAGGTATTTTTGAAGAAGGTTTTATAAATCATTACAAACATATGGTGATTCTTAAAAAAGGTTTTATAAATCATTATAAACCTATGGTGATTCTTAAGAAGGTTTTATAAATCATTATAAACCTTCTTTAAGAATCACTTCGTTTAATATAAATTATATTATATATCGTGGAATAAATACTATATCATGCAAATTAACTGAGCACTACATATAGCACAACTTTATTGCACCTAAGCGAAACCGGCTTTAGTGGTCTGCACCTCAGCTGTGCCTATCACACTACTCCATGCACGCAGTATTCATAAAAAGTATCTGCTGTCTTAAAAAATCAATTGTGGCATATTATGGCAAGATAACTCGAGAAAGGCTCGGCTGGTTGATTTGAATTTGAAATTTTGTGTACATAATTTTTAGAAGAAACATTTGTTAAAAAAATATTAGAAAATTTTATATGGTCACAAAAACAACGGGTTCGGAGCAATTATTATAACATAAATATTAATAATGTAACATAAAGTAATAATTATTATAACATAAAGTATTATAACAATATTTAATATTTAGAACACAAACACAACATTTTCAATGAAAATCACTCAAATAAACCAGAAGATCATATGCTTATAAGTTAATAAAGTTATTTATTCCTTATCCTAACGATAAACTATTCAGTTAAGTTGTTATTGATAACAACACTGTGGGGAATTATGAGGTTTGTTTAAAATCTGTGCAGCAGAGTCGTACCTCAGAGGGGCAATTAATTATTCTACCTGCCGAGTCGAGGTAACCAGCCATTGTACTGAACTGGAACCCCTCACGTCACTATTGTCTCTAAAAGTATGTTCACGCCTTCGAAAAATCAACTGCCACGAGTTTTTTGGTGTTTTTGGTACTGTCATATGAATTTTTATTTCATCTTCCTTGTATCTTCCAATACTCGTACATTCATTGAGAACTGAGCCTTGAAATTAGTTATTTATTCTATAGATTAATAGTTTTCATACAAATGTAACGTATATTACTGAAGAATATGTTATAACAATATCATATATGTAGAATCAAAGAAAGTATCGATAGGTATCAAAATATATACTGACTATAATGTTAAAATGATATATATAATCACGCTTATAGCTAGCCCCTAGCCAGCCAAATATCATAGAACGTTTAAAATTTTATTGATCTTTTACAGAAAAAGGAATGCTTCCATTAGTTTTGTAACTCTAGTCTACTCTTGTCTTTGCTACAATACTTTTTTTTCCTAATAACTCAATAAATTCAGTTTCGTTCTTTATTTAAAAAGGGCGGCATCTCGTCTCTCTTCAATAGCTGAAGTTTACTATGTAATCGGATGTTTGTGGCCAATATAACCCATGTTGGTCTAAAGGGAGCATTCTATGTCGCATACGATTTGCGACCTTATAACGACAAAATGCTTTGTTGATTTTAATTTAATTGCTTGCATTGTTTAGTCACGTTCCGGCAATATAAAATAGGTAGACTAGGTAGTCATTATTATCTTAAGATAAAATTGGTTAATGATACTATAAGTCATTTTAAACGTGACTTCGAACTAATTAACAATTTAACGTTTTGAAAAATTAGAACTTAGATTGGTACAATATAGAAACTTTTTCTTATCAATTTAGATTTTTCATATTTGTATAGGTAAAGAAATTTAATTTGTAACAGCCGGCTTAGTAGACTTCAATTACAACATTTATCACTCGTTACATCACTACGTCAACAATTCCAGGAAACTAAAATCTTCCAGCAATTTAGTAACAACGATAGCGATAAGTATATCGTAGTGATGTACACCGCAGTCCTCGGTTCGTCGGCGCCCGGCCTCGTTTCCTCGACGGTGGGGGGTGCGCGGGGCCGCTGGCGGGGGGCGGTCCGCGACGGGAGGGGCAGCCCCGCTAAACGGGATGCGCGCCTCCAATTTACATTTATGAAGTCCCGTAACAGATTCCGGGATGTTTACTTTCGATAATTAAAAACGTCTCAGGTGTAGTGTGAGATGCACAATAACGTTCATACGGACGATATGCTTACCATTATTGATTTTAGGGATAATATTAGCTATCATAAACGTTCTGCTAGGCACGGGTCTCCCCCAAAGAATGTGGAGGGAATTTATCCGACTATACCACGCTGGCCAGACGGGTATTATAATTTCGTTTAATATATAAAAACAATTAATAAAACTAATAACTTCTACTAAATACAAAAAAAAATAAAAATAAAGATGATTAGAACAGAGTAAACGGGTGATGAAAATCCCATACATCATATATTTCAATATCAAGCCTTGTACAAATAAGTTGATTAAAAAGCCGAGCTCGATTAATGTGAAATATTTAATAATATGCTCACTGGAATAATCGGTATACATCCTGTATACCGATTATTCAGTGAGAGAACCAAATAAACTAAATGTTTGCAAGCTCACCTGATGTGAATCAATTTGTAGAAATACCGCGTTTATTAACCATCTAGTTTTATAAAGATTCGTGCATATTTATTTATTTATTTATTTATTTACACTTTACATACACAGAAATGTACAAAGGCGGACTTAATGCCAGAGGCATTCTCTACCAGTCAACCTATAGGGTGATGCAGAGAAGGGTCGAAGTAGGTGCATAAAAACAAAAAGATTGTGATAAATTAAATTAATTACAATTAAACACATAAATATAAATATTATATAAATAAACCCAAATACACAAATAATATACATATAAAGATACAATATACATATATACATACATATATATAAAATAATATACATACTATTGTTGTGTTGATTCAGCAATATTTTTTAGAAGTAGATCACGGACTCGCCTCTTAAACACGTCACGGCTAGTAGACTTTCTGATCTCAAGAGGGAGGGCATTCCACAGAAGTATAGATTGTACGAAAAAGGAGGAATGAATGAAATCAGTAGAGTGAGTAGGACAGACTAGAAGAAGATTGTTGGAGGAACGTAGTTCACGTTCATGGACAGTGCACAGGTATTGGAACTGGGAGGCTAAATAATTGGGAGTGTTAGGACACATAAGAATAGAATAGAGAGTAGTGAGGGCGCGTGAACTGCGACGCTGACGAATAGGTAACCAATTGAGTTGGGAGCGAAAAGCAGACACATGGTCATACTTACGAAGATTGAAAATGAATCGAATGCAGTTATTGAGAAGTCGGTCAAGTTTATTAAGGAGATCTGCATTCAGGTCAAAATAGCACATATCACCATAGTCGATTATAGGTATGATCAAAGCCTGCACAAGCATCGTTTTAGTCTGAACAGGAAGGAAGTATCTAAGTCGATACAGAGCACGCAGGGATCCTGTGACTTTCTGGCTGACGTGGGTCACTTGAGCCTGCCAACTTAAGGTGGAATCAAGAAATAGGCCTAGATCCTTCACATGAGAGCTAAGGTTGATGACATTGCCATCGTAAGAGATAGGTGGTATAGCAGTAGTGTCCAATCTGCTGATCATGCGTTGACTACCCACTATTATAGCTTGGCACTTTGATGCATTTACACTAAGGCCAAACATCTCGGACCACTCCTTTATGCGCTCCAGGTCACTATTAATTGAATCCACCGCATCACCCACACAGTCAATACCAGCATGTGAGTAAATCTGCAAGTCATCGGCGTAAAGATGATACGTACATTGAAGTTTATGGGTTATGAGATTGATAAAGATTGAAAAAAGAAGAGGGGATAATATTCCGCCTTGAGGAACGCCACAGTCTATGGCACACCAATCAGATGAAAGGTCATTGATGCGAACTGACTGTTGACGACCACGAAGATATGTTGAGAACCAATCCAGTGCTTCGGAAGAGATCATAAAGTGGGAAAGGATGGATAGAAGGATGTCGTGACTGACGGTATTAAATGCATTGGAAAAATCAATTAGGGCAAGGACGGTGATGTCAGTCTTTTCCATTGCTACCCTAATATCGCCAGTCACTTTGAGAAGAGTAGAGACAGTGCTGTGGCCTGGCCTAAACCCTGATTGAACAGGACTTAATAGGTTGTGATGGTACACAAACCGGGCAAGCTGTTTATGTACACAGGCCTCCAGCACTTTGGATAGGAAGGGAAGAATGGAAATTGGGCGAAAGTGGGAAGGTAGCGTAGGATTATGGGTTTTAGGTATAGGAATGACGTAGGCTTTTCGCCACAAGGACGGAAAGACACCAGAAAAGAGGGAAAAATTTATAATATGGGAAATGGGCAAAAGTAGATGGTCGAGGATAGTGAGGATCATGCGACGAGTTATCCTATCGCTCCCCACAGCATTAGATTTAATGGAAAGGATTACTTTTTTAATCTCGTCAAAAGTAACTGGAGAAAAATTAAAAGGGTTGTAATTGGATGGAGGCAGGCCAGCAAGATAGTCTGCAGCTTGACAACCTGTTTGGAAATTTATTGTGTTGGAGGTAGAGAAATGGCGATTTAAATCTTCCAAACTAGGTGTACCATGCAGACCGACGCTACGCTGCTTGCCGATCCCTAGGGTTCCAAGGAACTTCCAGGTGGCGGCGGGAGAGGAGGGTGTGATGTTACTTAGGATATGTCGGCGTTTCGCATTCCGTATCATCTGGTTACATCGATTCCTTGCAGACTTAAAAACAGTCCAGTTTTCAGGACAACGGTCCCTCCTAAACTTCCGAAAAGCACGATCCCTGCGCCTCATCGCCATCCTAACTCCTTCAGTTATCCAGGGTGCCGGAGGCCGCTTCAATTTGACCTGTTTTACGGGAGCATGGACGTCATACAGGTTAAGGACAATGTTGTTAAATATATCTACTTTCTCATCAACGGTAGGGGCTGCTATCAAGCCATTCCAGACAATGTTTGAAGCGTCGTTACATAATTTGTCGACATTCATGCGATTGTAACTACGAATGTGCAGGACTTTAGGTGGGGGCTTAGGAATTTTTAGGATGTAGGAGAGGAAAATAAGGTCGTGGTGAGAAAAACCGGGAGCAGGAAGTTGACCGTGGGATGAGGCTAAGTTGGGGGAAGAGGTAAGGATTAAGTCGAGCCAAGTGTCCTCTCCGTCAGGATTGTGGTGAGTGGGTTGAAGAGGCAGTACGTGGAGGTTGCTTGACTCGACAATTTCACGGAGTTTATAGGAACGGTGGGAGGGATGAGAAAGAAGGTTGGTATTAAAATCGCCCATGATGATGTGATGTGCATACTCAGACCCTAAAGATTCCAGAATCAATTCGAGACTGGAGAAGTAATCAATAGTGGGGGGACAGTAAACAACACCCAATACAATTTTAGCCCCTTTGACGTTAACCTCGAGAAAAAGGTATTCCGCTACTGGTGACGGGCTGGGTGCAGAAGAGGCAATAATCTTGTAAGGGAAGTCACTACGTAGGTAGATTGCAACCCCTCCACCCCGCCGGCCGACACGACGGACACGGCATATTAGTGTGGGCCGGACGACAGGACCTACAGAACTTGTATTAGAAAAATTAGCTGACATTTTTTTGGCTTTAACACATTACAAGGCAATAATAAAATCAGTCCTTTTTAGTTCATTTTATCTTCAATTAGTACTTTTCCTTGACAGTTCGTCTTAGACGAAATTTGGAAAACCGTTACTATGCAGTGTGTTATGAATATTTATATCTTAGAATTTTAAGGTCCGACTATAAGTACTATACAGTATACACTCAGAAGCACTAAGTTAAATAATATTTTTCTGTCAATTCTTTCGGAATGTGTTAGTCTTTAAACACGTTCCGTAAGAATTGAGAAAAAAATATTATAAGATTTTTACAATGTACTTGTGAAAGCTTTCTAATTTTCTTTTTTATTAAAATGTGTTATTTAGGTATGTGTGCGACTACCTCACTAGTTAATCATCACTTACTATTTATATAAAAATCTATGCAGATAATTTGCCCGATATTCACTACAGCACCTTTTCGATACACTGAGACCTGGCCCATAGCAACGATGTGCACTTACCTTAACAGTTCTACATAGATTTGTAGAAATGGGGCACGTTATAGGACGAGCTTTCGGTCAATGCTATATTGAATTTAGTTTATATTACTATCTCTCTACATATATTTGATTTGTCTCAGTTAATGAACGCATTTCAATTAGGAAATAAACTATTCTAATGAAAAGTTCTAGAAACCGTAGATTTACATCTGAAATTACGTTTTCAAGAGCTTTTTTACTGTCATAAGCAGCATCTGGTGCTGATGACTCCTGATAAAATAGATAGACGGGTTGATTGACCGCGGTGGGGATAGGTGTCTAAAAACGAGAGTTTTTAGTTGATCTCCAATACAGCCGATCTTATGCAAGTCATGCTATTATGTATTCTAATTTATGGAAACAAAGGTTTTTACAAATTTCGAAATAAACGTATTACTTTTAGTTAGCAGAGCTACTTATTTTTATTTGAAGAAAATATAAATTCGCTGTTCCAAAATTTACTGAATGGATTAAAAGATGTCATTGAACCTATTTAATTAAATATATCGAGTTAAAGCATTCTAAATACCTATAAACATGATAATTAGATAAGGCAGTAAATGAGTAACTAACTTGGTGTTATTCTACAAATGAATCAGAGAAAAAACAACATAATTATTTTATAAAAACCTATTACTAACATTTTTTTTCTACTGTTACATGTCTGATGTAGGTAAGGTTAGAACTAAAGATTCGCGACGATTGCATTGCGTGACACACAACAGTTTAGCTACGGCTACTACAGCCAGTACAGCTAGGACGACGGAAGTCATTGCTCTATGCTCTCTGATCACTACTTCAGATTGTTACATGAACTTTTACTGGAATGCCACGACCAATAAATAAAAAGTTATGTAGCTTTTATTGGGTATGTAACAAAGACAATGTTGTAACTATCACAAAATTTACAAACATTGCTACCTGCCATCATGCAGTTACCGATGTTGCCCATTAACGCTTGTAATATCAAAAGTAGGTACAGTAAAATCACAAAACAATAATATAGGAAACCGCTTTCTCTGTTTGGTGGTAAAAACCTTTTTACCTTTTCAACTATTAGACAGAGTGCTACGGCGCGTGTTAGGAGAGGCCTACGTCCAACATTGGACTGCAATAAGCTGAAATGATGATGATGAACTATTAGACTGTACCTTATAATTATGTATTTTAAAACGGGACTGCGTCTCGTATTATAATTTAAGAATTAATTTTACCATACCCTATTCTTCTTCTTATCGTGTCGACAGCAAATCTTTTAAACGGTATCGGCCCAGAACTTACTGTATTATTTTTTTATTTTAAAAACTTTATTGCACAAAATACAAAGTAAGTGTACAAAAGGAGGGCTTAATGCTAAAAGCATCCTCTACCAGCCAACCTTTGGGTGATGCAGAGATGAGAACAGGTAGGTGCAGTTAGAAGAGATGTAAGAGTGAAAACAACTTTAGTAATCTTAATATTAATTTATTACTTATTTATGTAGTAGAATACCACGCAAGAATAAAAGCCGATGGGCATTGTTAAAAAAAAATCGGAGTCTCCCCCTATATGCACAATCACGTACCTACTAAAGACACGCTCAAAAATTATAATTTGTAAAATCAGTCTTATTTATTACACATATTAAAAATTTACCTACTTATAAGACAATACATATAAACTTTTTGACGTTCACATCTCACGACAGCGAAACAATTGTATGACAATTGAACTCTTTTAGAGATCTATTTTGAGCGCTATATTTTGATTGCTGAGTGTACTTACGTCTTGGGTTTTTCAATCAATGCCGATGCGCGAAAAGTTCTCGAGTGGAGAACACGCACCGGCAAGCGCAGCGTAGGATTGCTCTGGAAGTCTATGTCCAAATAGTGAACGTTCGACGACTGATATGATGATGACTGTATCAAATATTAACAGCTTACCATCAGTTTTCGGTTCCGAAAACGATCTTCTTCCATCCAGTTTTAGAGAAATGAAATTTTCACTTCAAAACCAATTTAATTAAAACACTAACTCGCAAATAAGTCAAAATGTAAATCTATAAAACATAGACTGTCAACAAATGCCTCCATCGAATTGCTAAGGGTGGTTAATGGTCCAGGAAAAATAGAAGCCGAGGTAGGGGTAACAAAAGATGTTCGGAGGGGCAAACCTGCGACCCTACAGCCTTGCTACAATACAAACAACGAATATAGATAGCATACTAATGAAAAATCTGTTGAGGACTTGAAGTTCTTTTTTTAAATGACTGTGAATGTACTTCATTATATTTTTCATTAAAAGCAGTAGTTTCCGTGTAGTGACGGATTAAGAATACATAATGTCACCACCCCATTTCAACCCGTGGGTGTTGTAAAAGGCGACTAAGGGAGTATATGTAGTAATGAGAGTAATAATCTAGGTTTTATGTCATTGATCTCATGACAATTTTACTAGGAGTTATAGTATAGTTTATAGTACGTAAATAGTAAATAGGTATACTTTTTATCCAGTTCTTCATTGCTGCTTTTAATCATCATTTCAACCCATAGACGTTCCACTAATGGGCACGCCAAAGAATGTGGCGAGAATTTAGCCTACTATATCATGCTGACCAGACGGGTTGGTATAGGGTTGGTTTCGAATTTCCCTTTTCTTGCAGTGCTCTTCTCTGCATAAGGATACTCCCATAGCCCACGGGTTGAGATGGGGTAGTTACATTATATTGTATTCTTAATCCGTCACTGCACATTTACATCTTATATTAATTTGTAACGCTTCAAATAATGTTTAATTGTTACAATACTGGTGAAGATCGTGATGTAGACCCGTTTAGACCCTTAAGATGTCGGACAAATAAATAAGATATTTACTATTCCTGGTGATCATCTTGGCCTACCCTTTTTATATAAATCAGTTAAAATATAATATAAGAATCATAAATAGAATATATATAAAACGGCTTGCTTTCATTCAACTGTACAATTCCGCATTCATTTCTTTAATACACTGTTTACCCATACAGAGTACCTTCTTTGTACCTTGTTCTCTTAGTTTTTCAAGCATCTTGAAGATTTCCAAGCCGACACTTTGTCTGATGTACCCCCACAATGAACGCCCCTTTACCGTGCCTCAATCCCTTCCCATTCCTTTGTTAATCATTCTTAGCTCAAAGATGTTTTGACACCTTGAATCATTTTTCAATAAGAAAGGAAAGTGGTTGTACGGCTGTTTGGTATCGAATCCTACTAATATTAAAAATTTGAAAATTATGATGGACAAGGGGTGCGTCCCTGGTGCGCAGGGTGTGGAGTAGTTCCAACATCATTCTGAATATGATTACTGACAGGCTGGACTGTATATATGTAAATAGCTGTGGTGCTATTTCACACAGAATAGCATCTGACTACCCTTCGTCATTAGTAGGCCAATTCGAAATCAATCCACAACACGCTGTCTGCAAGGAAACTAGTCAAAAAGACTGTTGACGGAATTATTTTGCATCTTGTGCTGCTCAATTTAAAAAAGAATCTCTTTGACCTATCTCTTTCGCAAATTTTCAAATGATTCTCACCAGTCTCACAAAACGATCGAGAGCACAAACCACTACCATCACATTCCGATACAAAATCCGCGTCCTTACGAGTGCGCAATGTCCGATTTCGTGTGCGTTTATAGAATGCATGCGATGACGTCACGCTTTCACTTGGCAAGTGCCGACCCGTTAAACGATTCTATATTAAATCACATCATTTGGTAGGCAAACATTGATGCCGGACGCTTTCTGACTTGTTGCAAGTAGGCGTTTGTCTTTGTTTACGTCTGGCGTCTGATGTTGTAGTAAAGGGGTTTAGTTTCAAAAAGATAACAAAATGGGTTTATCCTTCCTATATTCAAATTATGGATAGTTGTAACTTCGGATTTTTCCTCTGCTAGATGATTTCACCTAGAGTGATTTTTTTAGGATAATCAAAAAAGATTTTATGGTAGATAATAAATATCTATCCACTTAAACATTATACGCTTGCTCTCACCGCTAGTAACAATTTTTTGATACAGTTCACGGGCTTACTGAAACCGGCAGTATTGTTGACAGCTGATTTCTATGAGTATCGGAATGCTTAACTCACGCAAATATATTATCAAACTTAATTAAAATATTATTAAATATTTCATTTCATTATGGGAGGCCGGAAAATTGTAAGAAAATTTTAATAAGTACTGATTTTAATGCGCATTTGAGCAACTTTACCTTGAATCTTTAGCGTAACCTACCACGACTTTTACTCTCGAGAACTTTTCTTCTTTTTTCTATCTTTCTTTTACCATATATATATTATAATACAATTAGAACACCTACGTCATTACATTCGAATTCAAATATTCTGTAAAATAAATAAATTTAAAACATTGCTGAAAATCCATACGTCAAAAAAATATGATTGCTGGATTAGAAAAATATTTATCTTAATTAACATAACATAACATAGCATCACGCCTTTTTCCCCGAAGGGGTAGGCATCTTAATTAAGCGGTATCTCAATATATCCGAATAATATCCAAAAAACATCTTATTGGACTTTTGTACTTTTTATTGGGTTTTTTCAAATACGTGTTCTGAATCTGTTCTGAATACCTTTATGTGAAGGAATTTGATTACCTTCTACCTTCTATGTATGATATTTTATTATGGCAATAATATACGACTGTGTTAACGGTTAAAGATCGTGAATAGGGTTACCAGATGTCTTAATTCGTTCTGACATTTCCATGTACATTCAGCAATAGCTAGATTCGTGCCAGAATAGAATTAGAATCGTAAATTAAATTTTTTGAAATTTTGTATTTTTTAAACTACTTTTGTTGCTGACCGTACCTACCTATGTATGGAAGATGTATGATCTTGGATAATGACTGAAGACTTATCCATCTTGAAAGAAAATAATTAGGTACCTACTGCTGTAACTTTTTTTACTAAAAATTACCTTTTCCTGAGTTAATTGATATTTTTCTTTTGATCTTGATCTTTTTAAAGTTAAACAAAATTTTTTTTTAATACTCCGATTCTGGATCGTCTTCTGAATAAAAACGTGACAACGACTTTGATTATCGTAGCGACAATTGAAAGCACTTGTTTTTATTTTTTTTATTGAGGATATTGTTACGTTTCACTATGATCTTGTGTTTCTATGTAGGTATATGTTACAGTCAAAGCTCTTAACCAAATCAAAAGTAGTTTTGACTGGCTGTATCAGTCAAAACTTTTAAGAAAGTAAGGAGGTCGGTACCTTTCTTCAGTAATGTTTTAGTTGCATGTCTCAATATTTATATATTGCAAAAAAATCCTGTTACTCGGTAAATTTTTTTCATTGCTTTTTTATTATGTAGGATATTTAATAGACACTCTTTGTTAGGCCACTTCTGTCATATAAAAGTGGGTAAAAATATATCAATCATCGCGTGTCCATATTTAATTTTCTGAACACTTTTAAAGTGTAACGTGGAAGTAACAATTCGGTTATACAGTCAAAAATACCAGACGTAATGTAACAAAGTAGCACTGCGTAACAATGGCTCCGATTATAATGAGAAGGGTCTGCGTGCCGATAGCCCAATGAATTTCATTACACTGTGTCTCGGCTCAACGTACTCCTAACGCCATCTATCGAGCGACGTGGCAACAATATTTAAGTCCGCCTTTCGTTCTCGGCCTGCAGTACTCGCGTAAAGGCTGTTCGTTTAAGTAAATTTGTTATGAATTTTGATTGATTTTTTTTTTTTAAATCTCTAGTATTAAGAGTACTTTCCCTCCAGGTGGCATTACAAAATTCCACCCTGTTTAGATTTAAGATTAGATTTAATATTTTAACCCACCTACTGACATGAAGATAAATCTAGAAAATTCTTTGTATTGAGGCCAAAGAGTTTTCATACTGTTATTATAAATACAACTTGAATTATATAAGTGCTTACACGGTAGATATATATAGGTACTACCAGTTACAAATAAAATCAAAATCAAACGCCTAACCGGTTGTTCATTAAATCACTTTCGTTTAATTTCAACGTTATTGACAAGAACGGTATAACGGAAATCAGACGCTGCTAATTCGCAGACCACACTGGGTTGCTGTGTGGAAGAAAACGCTTACAAAAGAGTAATTTATCAACTCGCCCTACATCCCTACCGCCTATTGACTTACTACTTTTGACACACACACTAACACGCACAGAAACAATTCTCTAATGTTATTATTATTATTTAAATTTTACTATTCTACCTGCTTACTAAATGGATTGTAGTTACTATTAAACTACACTATTTCTTGGGAAGGAACTGACTCCCAATATACAGCTCACGTTAGTTCGGGATTCAGAGCCTACAAACTATTACTACTATATGTAAACCTTTCTCTGCAATATTAAGGACGACTTCGAGAAAATCAAAATAAATAATGAGTATTTTCATTCTGCAACTCGTCCTACTTTTTGTGTGGTACTTTAAAGTTTATCAACGTTTGGTACTTATGTGTTTGGGACGAGTTGCAAACTGAATTATCTGCAAGTTATTTCTTTTTTGGGTCTTTTGTAGATTCATACCGCTAGCTGTTCGCCACACACGGTACGAATCGAAAATAATCATTTTTAAGTTGTCGTTTCATACCATTTTTATTGATTTTTTAATCCATTTTTTACCACCTATTTGTTTAACGCATTCTTGGGAAATTTAGCTAATCTAGCTATTAAGTATTTGATTTTATGACCTGGCAACACTAACTGTGGGTAATGCTTGTGATTCCTAATGCAAGACTCGAGGTCACTGACCGGTAGTTAGTGCCGAGTGCGTATTATATTAGGAAGGTACAGGCAAATTCGGGGTACATTTCAATTCATAAACCACTTGATTTTGTTCACTTCTAGCATGAAAATAATGCTTTCTAAATAGGTAGACACTAGACAGCCGCTCTATGATTCTATGATATATTAACTGATGTAACGTTTTTTTCTACCATTACCGGTCCTAGTTTAACTAGTAGGCAAGCACCTGGGGATGTCACCTGCTTCGACTTCCCGTTTTCTGTTAATATCCTTAAATTATTACACAATTTAACAAGCACTTATTTATTATTTACAATCTAGATAGGCATATATTATATAAAAAAAAAAATTATGAACACCTAAAAATAAAATAAAATATTAGTGGTATTTATAAGACAAAGTTAACAACGATCGCAAAATCTCTCGGTGTGGTCGGAATTAGGTCAGGCCTTTGTCCAGCAGTGGACGTCAGCAGGTAGATATGATGATAATAATTGTCTGAATTGAATGAGCCCCGAGCTCCTTTTTTGAAGTTAGTTAAAAAAAAGATAGATTGAGTGATTTCGAAGATAACATCAAACATCCAAACACACAAACGTAAACACTTACAAATATTAATTACCTCTCTCAATAACAATATAAATTAAGTATAGATAAAGTATAGATGCGAAATGCGCTATTATTTTTTTAACCATAGATCACATTCTTGTTTAACGGTCATGCTTGTATCTGAAAATCAGGAATCATCTGAAATTAAGTAAATAAAGTATAGATAACTCAACACAGTAAACGTAACTTAAGTTTAAAAGTTAGTGTGTTATATAACTAGTAAAAGTTGAAACGAAATCGATTTAGTTGAGAAGTTTCCGATGAACAAACAGATTTACCTCATTCCCATAACTACTTATCTTATTTTACTTGACTACTGAAGGCAAGGAGAGTAGTGATTTAGTTTGTATTACTATGACAACGTACGTAGTTAATAAGCACATAAGCAATCGCTTTGCAAGCCCTATTTACCACCAAAAACACAACATTAAGACTTTAACACAAGTCTACGCTTCATGCAAACTTCGTAAATCAACAGAAACAGGCTTCCGCACTTGCTCTAAGGCAGTAGTTCGGATACTGCCTCATTCGAAGTGACCAAACAAAGACTACAGTCTTATTACAAAGCAGAAATTAACTGCAAAATCAGGTTTACACAATCGATATAACCACCAAAAAATAGCAAACCACTCAGCTTTTTTTTCTTAAAAAAAGGCAACGCCCGCACTAGAGCACAAGCCCTGTGTTGCAGGGGAACCTTTACAAACATATAATTAAAGGACACAGAGTACATACAAGACTCGAAAGAAATAACTATGAATCACACAAATCTTATCTTGTATGGAAATAGAACCCACGTCGGCGATGTTAGTAGTGAGGACAACCTTAACCATCATGCCATTTAATATATGCGTCAAAAGCCGTCAAAACGGAAATTCAAAATGCGCTATTATTGGTTTAACCATAGATCACATTCTTATTTGACGGTCATGCTTATATCTGAAAATCAGGAATCATCTGAAATTAGGGAAAATCTATCAACAAGAGAATGAAAAATGCAAATCAAGACAGTTAATATCTGTTGGTGTTCAATACAAGACAATCTCTCGTCGGTTTGTTCTAAATTCAACCTTATTTCTTCCAATTTAAAAATGACATTGATCTGACATCTCTTTTATTTCCTCCATGAAGATGGTTTACGGTCTTCCTCTGTCTAGCTTACCTTTTCCTTTTATATTCTGGAGATCTATACTAATTTATTAGGTCTGAAAAAACCCCCCTCATGTCATAGAACCATCTTATCCCTAGTGATGTAAGCTATAATACCCGAAAGACAAACACGTGCTTGGAGTTAAAGCAAACAAAACTAATTCCAGTAAAATTAACTTCAGCAATAGTATTCCCACAGCTGGCCTAGCTTACTTAGAATGAGAAAGGTTAAGGCCACGGTGAGCAAGCGTGGGCAGGCCTACTCATTATCAATACACCCACTTATTCCAGAGTAAATAAAACTTTTATCAGTATATCGTATAATATTGGGCCTTCTATGTCTACTTTGTATTACTAACCATTGAGGAATATCTATGTTTCGGGAACTCCCGTTTAAGTTTAGGGGGTTCCCTCAAACTAATTAAGTTATTAATTATAACTATTTCTATGCAAAATAATGACAGTGCAAATAAAAACAAATTATAAAATAAATATCAATTACATAAAAAAAAGTCTAAAATGTTTTATTAGCACCAAAATATATAGTCGCATCATACACATGGAATCTTGACTTCCAAACTAAGTAATAACTTGTAAAATGGAAGTCAAGGAGTTCTCTCTCGTATTACAAAAAATCACTTTACCTTATTTAGTAATTGGTGTGTGTATGTGTTTGTGAATGAAACATTAATATATGTGTGTGGTCATTATATTATAGAAATATTTTATTTTATTTTATTTTATTATTTTATTTTATATATAGACTATATAAATACAATATTGTTTTAAAAAATAAATGAGAAAGATAGCCTACTCAGAATCTTGTGTCATTATTGCGATATCGATGTCAAAATGTTTGAAAATGACAGCAACCATGTTATTTACCTTTTCAAACATTAGACAGCGATATCAAAGTCGCGTAGTGTTAGTTAATTATCGAGATTCCGAATCTTTGGAGTCTTCTGTAGATTGAAATGATATTTAAAAGAAGGATTATTATCTAATTTAAGTTTTCAAGTCCAATTAATTTTAACCATTTTGTTCTAAGTAGTAAATAATTTATTATATTCCCACGCTATGGTTATTACCTGGTTTAGGTATTTACCTGGTTTTCATAACAAATAAATGGTTTTCAAAAAAATACCTACCAGCGAGCGTTCTAAGCAAACTCATTAATTAAACCTTCGTTTTAACTTTATCGTAATTATATTCAGCAGAGTTCACTAACACAAGACCGCACAAAAATTACAAGCTCAGAAATAATGTTACAAACTGAACGCGTGCAGACAGCACAGAGGCAGCGAAAGTTCATTTTAGGATCTCGAGATAAAACATTAGAGTTCAAAGACCTTTTTTGTGAACTTTACGTTGTAAATCAATATTTATGTTCCAATGTCTCACGTACATTTGAAAGAGTTACATTACATTTTCCTTGCGAATTTCGTACACTATTGGAACGTGTTGGATCTTCTTTTGTACTTTAAATATAACAATCTTAAATTTGTATCTGGAACATATGGGATAAATTTGTATTCGGGTAAAATTACTCTGCACGCTATTTCCACGCACACCTTTTTCATTTTATATAGGTGATGTATTTCACAATATAACTAACCGTAGGGAAAACGTTTATTTGTCTGAATACTTAGGTTAGAATAGAAGGTTAGGTTTAATCAGAAATTCAGAATCAACGATTACTGCAACGCTTCCTACATTTCTTCTACACTACATACTATACTGAAAATGTGAGTTAGGTAGCAGAAATAAGTCAGGAAGAGTCATAATAAATAATCAAATGTACAATATAGCCTACTAGCGATGGTGGCTGAATGGATAAGGGTCCGGCGTGCAAATCACGCGGTCCGAGTTTGATTCCAACCAGCATAACCAATGTGGATTCCAGTTTGTGGAATGTCATATACATTCCACAAACTGGAATCCACACTACTAGTCAAGTGACTTACCATCTGCTAACGGTGAAGGAAAACATCTTGAGGAAACCTACATACCTTAAAAGAAATTCTATGAGTATGTCTGATCCACCAACCCACACTAGGCCAGCGTGAGTGGATTATGGCCTAAACCACAGATTAAATAATAGTTACCCTAAACCTCCATATAATATGCTCCAAATTTTATGTTTCTATATTCAATGGTAGGTTAGTTACGTTGCCTATCAGTCAATACTTGCTATTGGCAAACCTGTCTCTACTGCAAATATGCTCATATAAGCATAACTGAAACTGAGCGCATTCAAATAATCGACACAGTCACTTCGTAGAAGAGAAAACAGAACGGGAATTTCTATACTATATTATTTTGCGTTTCATTAAAATCATACATTGGTACTGTGTATTATTTGTCATAGGTACACAGTCAATCTGCTCCGTCAATCCGAGATCGGGATCAAAATCACTGATCTCGGATTGACGGATCAGATTGACTGTGTATGGCGGCCCATAGTGACAAAATCATTTACCCCGTTCTCCAGCGAAATTACGACGCAGAGATGTGATTCTATAACTTATAGACATGCGGTGAACAGTATGCTTTAATTATATTGCAAATATTGTTATTCTATTGATTATTGAACCATATCTTCGGTTTCCTCCTTGGTGGAATCCTCATTGAATGGTATTTGTTTATGTAACTAAAGAAAACGTTAGAACCCAAAGCAATTATTAAAATCTTATAGAAAATGAGTGTGAAGAGATTTCTCACATAGAAAATGAGGGTGTAGATGTGTAATTTTGTGATAAATTACACATCTTCACACTCATTTTCTATGTGAGACATCTGCTTCGGAACACAGATTCAGTATCTAGCAAGCTTACTCTGAATCTGAATCAATTTCGCTATCAAAGTTTAAAAATTCGATATCAAAATTGAGAGTAGGCTCATAGACTGACTGACCATTGCTCCGAACCAAACATACCATAAGCAGTCAAACGGCTTTAGTTGTCGAGACTAAGATCTTGTCTACTAAATATGTATAATACGTACAATTATGATAATTGGTCCGGACTAGCGGAGTAGCGTACATAATTAAAAGAAAAAGCTGGTAAGCTAAGATTTCAGTTTTCACTAACAGCAACTAGGTATCTACTGTTTAATTAATCTAATCTATACTAATATTATAAAGCTGGAGAGTTTGTTAAAAACTCTTTTAGGGTTGGATAGCCAATTTATCGAGGAAGGTTATAGGCTATATAATATCACGCTACGGCCAAGAGGAGCTGAGCAGTGGCCAAATTAAGAACAACGGGAGCGAAGACCCGCGACTAGCACATTTAATAAAATGTAACGACTCAGTTTCTGTACATTCATCATCATCATCATCATCATCATATCAGCCCAATGACGCCCACTGCTGGACATAGGCCTCACTTCATTTCCACCACAGCGAGAGATTTTGTGACGTCTGCAACCATGACATTCTGTACATTGTAGACAATAAAATAATGAGAAAAATAATTACATAAACATATAACATAGCATCACGCCTTTTTTCCCCGAAGGGGAAAGCAGAGGTGTTTCACACCCACATTTCGCCAGCTATGTTTGGTCCATGAAATAGGGAGCGAGCCTATTGTCATCAACCGGAAACATTTGTTTACCAAACTCCGGGAAAATCTCAATACTGGAATTCCATGTTAGAAAAGCCCAATACCATTTTCACCCGACCCGGGAATCGAACCCGGGACCTCTTGCACAGCAGTCGTATACACTTCACGCTGCGCCACCAAGGCAGTTAGAGGTAGAGAAAAATAATATGGGCTCATTTTGATCCAAAGAACATTTTTTTTTGAATTTTTGTCTGTAAGTACGCGCATCACGCAAAACCAACAAAACAATTTTCTCTAATAGCTGTTGCGCGAGACTATACTCCCGTTGATCTCTATTTGACCAGTACAAAGCTCTTATTGTTCGTAGCCTGATGTTTATAACCTTGAGAAAGGGGTATCCAACAATAAAAGAAATGTTAAAAAAAAGGTTCTACAGATAGATACTTCTAGAGTTCCTACATCACAATAAACTATAACCCACTTTATGGTAAGCAGTTACCACAACCTGCTTTGATGACGTAGCGAGTTTATTTTGTTGTTAGATCCATGTTTTTCGTGTTACCGTAAATTAGTAACCATATTACCTTATTCATACCGGACCAGAACTTCCTTAAATTAGTGCGTTTAACCAAAAAACAAATTCATCAGTTTTATAATATAGATATATTGGCTTGCTTGCGCCTGCACCATCTTACCAATAACTTCAACAAACATTTTCATGATCTCGATCTATTTGCAAATTCCTTGGCCCAATTTAGAAATTATGAACTCAAAACCCTCTATGATTTTTAAACTCCTAACGTAAGTTCACTTTCTTAAAACCAACAACTTTTACTTTTGTTTTATTTTCTTTTTCATTTATTTAGCACAATTGCACACATTCTTGTAAGTGTATCTACCTATTCGCATGACGTAACTTCCAAGCAGTAATAATATGCCTTAGTTGTTGGTTATACGATTGTACTTATTTTCTTACTGTTACTTACACCATATTGTATAACTGTTCGGTACTGCTATTAAATAAAAAAATATTTGTACAATTTTCACAATATCTAAATAAATACCTGTTAATACTTAAAGTCCTTTAGTACTGAATATTATAGAAAGGGCACTCGTTTACATTAAGTGACTGATCTCGGCAGTTGCTAGGCCGTTCTCACCTCTACCAGTTTAAAGAATTTTGTTCTGGCAAGTGTACCAGGTGACATTGGGAACAAGAGTTCAATCTCCATTTTAGCTCCATTCGAAAGCTCTGTACCGTGGATAATAACTAGATAAATTAATTCTATCTATAGGTATCTTATGCGACTTAATCTGGTATCAATACAAATAAAGTGATTTACAAACTTGGAGATTCGAGGCAATTTTTAAAACAAGTGCCGAGGATTTGGCGGATTTTCTCATCCAATAAGTGTGCGACCCAACTGTGGTAAAAATTCTAAAAGTATCTCAAAGGATAACGAAAAAATACTAGGTAGAGATTCTACAGGCACTTCTAGAGTTCCTACATCACAAAAGTGGCAATAAACTGTTGCCCGCTTTATGGTAAAAAGTTACCACAGCTTGCTTTGGTAACGTAGCGAGTGTATTTTGTTATTAGATCCATGTTTTTCGTGTTACCGTGAATTAGTGTTTGTATTCTGAAGATTCGCTATTCAAAACAGGCCATATTACGCCCAACACTTTTGGCAAAAAAGGAAAAATGCTCTAAACTTACAATCTCTTATCTAAAAGAAATATTATATACAATAAACGTTTGCAAATGTTTTTGTCGTATAGGGATAACGTACAAATATGTAAAAATATCCATAGACCCTATCTAGAGGAGAGACGCAAGATAGAATTTACGATACAAAGGGCCTACCGATATAAAAGATCTCACTCACAATTTAGTCTATTTTGATTATCGTTGAGACAATATTCAAATATTTAACGGCGACATTTACTATTGTGCGATTAAACTTAAAACGGATAAACTTAAGTTTCCTGCCAATTATTACCTCGTTTAATTTCATAACCTGCATTATATTATGGTAATTATTAATTAATATCTAGATTTCGTTTTCACTGGGAGAAAAAGAATCGTTAGCAGATCAGTCACATGACTATAGTCAGTGTAAAAAATCTCCATTGATTTAAATATTACATAAATAAAAATAAACGGGCATTTGTGAACTTTTTGTACAAATCTCCTCTATGACCTTGGAGAGTATGCAATGCAATAGGGATTTATGGAAGAAAAGTTCAGAAATGTCTATTGATGGGGGATTAGTGGAATAACCCGGTTCTGCTGCCGGTAAAAATCGAACAGGACATGTTGTTATATATCGGTTTTCTAACATAATGTTTAGTACTTTCTGCTGAATGTACAATAATTAACTTACTTCGATTCTACAGAGGACTGCAGCCATAATAACCCTGTCATGGTAGTGCTGTATTCATTCTAGCTCATTGGAGGAGGACCTTTGAATACTTCTGGTATTGCAGGGATCCATAGACTATGGAAACTGCTTAGCATCAGATGGGCGGTAACTTTGTTTACGACCATCATAATAAAAATTAATACAACAGATGGAATTATGAGTTTCCACAATTTCCTAAAATAAACCAGGACTAATCCAACGGCTATCTTCACAAAAAGTCGATACTGTAATTTAATAGATTACTCTTGGTTATAAATAGTAAGGTTGCTGTTTATTTAGGATCATAAAGGGCTAATTTAATTATTATCCGATAACTTGAACTGTGGATATAAAATAAATAGATTTAAAACGAAAGTGAAGGTAAATGTTTTTAAACGTATAACATAGTCACAGTTGCTCCTTTTCATATCAAAACTTGTCCGAATAAGGTACAGTTAAAGACAGTTATTTATAGAAACTGCAACCAAAATAATATCGTATTCTTAATAAAAAAAAATAAAAAAAACAATATGGAAATAAATAAACACTAATTGTAATAAAAATAATTAAGTATGTAATTAAAAACATTTATGCATGTGAAAAAACAATAATTGTAAAAGTGGAGTTGAGAAACAAATTATTTAAAAAAAAATGTCAAGCCATAGCTATGATACATACAATACATAGCTCACGCCTTTTCCCCGAAGGGGTAGGCAGAGGTGTTTCACACCCACATTTCGCCAGCTATGTTTGGTCCCATGAAATAGGGGGCGAGCCTATTGTCATCTACCGGGATCATTTGTTTACCAAACTCCGGGAAAATCTCAATACTGGAATTTCATGTTAGAAAAGTCCAATACCATTTTCACCCGACCCGGAAATCGAACCCGGGACCACTTGCATAGCTATGATGGTATCTATATATCAACCAGGTTAGAACATAGACTGCAAGTCATCAGCTCGCGTCCTTATATCTGAATACTACGCCATAGTAGAAGTATTATACACAAAACACTCGTTAATAACAAAGTAATAGTGCCGAGTCCCTTTATATTATGTAACTTGCAAGTTAAAAACAAGAGTCTCTCAGATACCAGTATAGATAATTAAAATACATTCGCTTTTATATTAAAATTCTGCATTTCCTACAATCACTTTCAATTATTGAGTACTGAATATAACAATGAAACAGCACGGCACATATTACGGTGTCCAGATAATTTAAACATATCAAATTTACATAAATATTGGAATTCAAGCCGAATATTATATAATGTAGTGATATAACATTCATAATTGCATCACAACTTTCATTTAAAGGGATTGGCAGAACTGTGTCAAATATATTCGATATTGATAAGTCGGAATCAGTGAACCTACTCGAAACAGCAACTTCGATAAGACTAACAAATAATTTAATTGGTTTACTGCTCGCAAGATGCGCAATGAATGTAAAATTCAAAAGATTATCAACGTATAGCGTAGTCGAAATCATAAACATTAGTAAGCACCATCACCAAAAGTATACAAACTCCAGCTCTCACTAAGATTGAATTTTTCCAGTCCCTATTAAAGCCATACTTAATACTATGTACTTAACTTTTTAAGAGAATTAATAATAAAATAATAATTTACTGTTGTCATAGAAACAAAGACGATCGTAAAAAGCATAAAACAGTTTTAAATGTATTCACGTTAATTAAATGTTAACTCATATCATTACTTTCACAGTCGTTGACAAGTCGAATGAAGTATTTATTTTACTATGTGCGTACTATCTTCTGTGCCTTTTGTCTAAAATTTTCGAGGATCTAAGTGGAATTTCGTCATTCAACTTCGATTTTGATAATATCATTGTCAATTGTTTCAAAATGATACCATATTGATATTTTCAAAATTATGACAGCGATTTTGAATTCGACTATGTCAAATGTCGAGATTCTGATATATGAGAAGATAGTAGAATCACAGTTAGATAGTAGGCCCTCTGCACTTGTAAATCTCAATTGTTACTGCATTACACTGAATCAGATTAATGTGGTTGTAATAACCCAAGCGGATCCTTTGATTGACATCAGATTCGTCACTAAACCACTTAGAAACTCCATCTTCAAATTATTACAACTTTTACTGCCAATCAAAGTACATTATTTAGTACTTGTCTATAGTTTATTATTATGTATATAAAAGCGAGGATTGATATTAAGTTAATTACCTGCCGGCCCGAAACGTCCTTTGTCGGTCGACTCGAACTGAGTTCATTGATTCCGTTCCTGCGTCCCCTTTGCTCCTAACACAAAACCAGTTTAAAAGATCCCCCTTTCACTTCAATAAACCCGAACTGTTACTACGTTTTTGTACGGCTGGAAGGGGCGTGGGAGCTCAGAGTTCTTGGACACGCAATGCTAACATGTGTTTGTGGCATTGGCCTCTACATTTTGCTGTTGTAATTTGAGCTTTAATATAAACGAATAAAATTCATTTCAGAATGCAATATCTTTAATTATTTAGAAATTACTTTTTGCGTAAATTTGTCACGAAAAACGTATATAGTAATTATGTAATATAGATAAACTTGTCATCTGATATTTTGTAAAGATACTTTTTAATATATAGAGCGATCGGTTATTCACTTCGTGGGCGGTCGGACGCTTGCCTCTTAGCACCCCAAACAAGCTAAACAATGTTCAATGCATCTACATCAACTATTGACACACTAATAAATCTAGAATGGTAGAAGCGTACATTTCACACGTTGCGTGTTTCTTCTTGTTTATTTATCGGTAAATATTAAATGTACCACTTACTACTGATGTTAGACGAATTGTTTTTGAAATTTAGATGATGACAATTTAATCCTTAACTACATAGTATGAAATAAAGTCGCTTCATTTCCACTCTACTCAACAGATTTTGATGCAGTTTTCACCAATTAATAGGTAGGGTGATTCATGAAGAAGGTTAAAGTATAATTTTTTTGTACATACCAAACAGAAGAAGCCGCGGGAGAAGTTATCTATTAGTGATTTATGATCTTTTATAATAACCAGGCCGTTGGTTGCAGGCGGCACAGGACCGTTCGCAGTGGCGTAAATTAGGTGAGGTCTATGTTCAGCAGTGGACGTCGTTGGGCTGATATGATGATGATAATAACTAGGTCAAATAACTCTTTAGTATTATACTTCTGTAGGGCTCTAGGGTAATACATAATTTAGACTTACAATATAAAAAATCTTCCTCTGAACTATATTACCCTGGTAATTTGATTAGATACCTATTCTATAGAAAAATCATACCGTAAATCAAACAAAATAAGTCTCAGTCTAATAAATGCAAAGTGACGCATGGGTGTGGGTAAGTTTGCTTTGCGGCGGAGATGAGCGGAGCAAACGATTAGAACGGACCTTGTAATCTGTCTATCTCACTCGCCCGCCATTCAACGCTGCGATATGCCGCATTCCATACAATTTATAAAATTACTCCCATCGCCTTGTAGAGATGAGTACAGATTTCAAACATCTAATAATGAGATGGTCCTGCACATCTCCGCTCCGCTTCTCTCCGTTTCAATGTAAACACTTCCTTACATGCTTACACGCTCAGTTAGTGACGGCAACAGCTTGCAAAAAATAAACCAAGAAGCTATCAGCTGCTTGCGAGCATGCAAGTTACAAAATCGAGTGGGGGCAAGTTTTACTGTTGTATTAATAGTCAAGGGTCGATAACCAATCACCACACTATTTTATACTGCTATTACACCAAGCGTTACTGTAGAAGGGTGTAAAATAAAAACAAAGAGAATTCCGAATCGATTAAATTTATGGGAATTTGATTTCATTTTCCTCTCCTTAGTGACGATGTTTTTCTTAAAAAAAGCCATGCTTTTGTCGGTACAGTTTCTTCTATTTACGGTCTTGCGAAAAAAGTTACGAATAGGTTCCTAGTAGGTAAATATGCTGAAAATCGATCATTACAAATCATAGTTTTGTAACGATAAATCCTATTTCATGTCAATTCTCTCATCTATGTCAATGGGGTGTATATTAATTATTATCGATTTGCTTGCTGCCAAATAATCAAATATCACTTTCCCAATCAGAGAAACGAATATGGAATCTCTATAACGCGTGACAAAGGTAATACAATGGTAATACATGACTCTGATACCGAACTGACGAATAAATTCTGTCCGGGAACATCAGTTTATATAAAATTTAAAAAAAATAGATAGCCGTAGAAAAACATCTAGTAAGTACAAGCCTTCTGGGCGCCTTGATAAATTCCAACACCAGAGTCTGCCTCAAGCCCACACGATAAGAAGAAGAAGTATTTTTTTTTTATAGAGATAGTCTCTATAAAAAAAAATACTTCTTCTTATATATTTTCAAAATATTAATCAAAATATTATCATCTATTAATCATTTTCAAAATTTCAAACCAGAAACGTGCCACTGCACGGGTCTTGTGCAAACATTGTGGAGAGAATATAGCCTACTATACTTACTAGATAATGTATTTTTTACAAAATAATTTAACCGTAAGCTTGTTCTAAGATTTGAAAAAAATTAAGATGCAGCAGCATGCCCATATCTCTAAGGATTTTGGTTATAAAATTTGGTTAGTTATTGAAAATGTTTCACATTGTGACCGAACATAAACATGTGGTCCACGAAACCATGATAAAAACGTGAGTTTGAACAACCATAACATTCCCCAAAGCCGCGTCTATGGACCCCAAACGATAAGAATTCACATTGACATGACATTAACTTAGATAGTGTTCTGCTTATCTCCGACCATGTGTACAAACAATAATAAAAAGTTTTGTGGATATTATGAGATATGGAGTTAGAGGCATTTTTTAATTATAAGTAAACTAGAAGTCGCTTGTTTGGCCACTGTTCAGCTCCTATTGGCCCTAGCGTGATATTATATAGCCTATAATCATCCTCGATAAATTGGCTATCTGAAACTAAAATATTCTTTCAAATCGGATCAGTAGTGCCTGAGATCCTAGCGTTCAAACAAACAAACTATTTAGCTTTATAATATTAGCATAGATTACAAAAATAAGTAAATCACAGAATAACTGCAATCTCAACAAAACTCAGTGTTTTTTTAGATTGTAAGATGTCATGTTTCAGATTCTCTTTCAATTAAACTCAACAATTAAAAAAAACCACAGCTATATCCAAGTCCGTGGAAAGCGAGAACCACTTATTAATATTAACAGAAGAGCCACTGGCTCGTCTGAATTAGAACTACCCCTCAAATCTTCATTCATCACTTAACCAAAGCAGCGTGTATTAAACTTAATGTTCAATATACTTTTTATAAACGGTCAAGCCATATATTTTGACTTGACTTTGACTTTGAGTTTGTGAAAAACCTTGTAGTTAGAGCAGGTTAGGGCGTGTAGAATTAGAAGCTTGGCTCTACATGAGATCTGATAACTTTTTGACAGTGCGAGTCATAATAATATGGTCTCGTCTTGGCAACATTTTACATGAAAATGTTTTTGGATACACATTTACAAATTATAATGTTAAAACCAATTTTGCTTTGTTTATACTCGTACATAATAACTTGTGTATGTTTAAGTATTTGAATCATAATGCCGACTATACATATTAAAACGTAACAAAGTGTTATATCTAATGTAATACATAACACACACGATATAGTCCCCAAACAAGCTAAATACTCCGTTAGCTCGATTGTGCTCGTACAGAATGAGAAGCAGCTGTTTATAGCCTTAACTTAACATACAATCGGTTGGTATCGAGCCTCGCCTTACATGGTCATCGGTTTTTGTACTACACCTATATGTATCCCTCCAATTCTGTTAGTAGGTGTTCTTCGAACGTTTTGGCGTGAAAGATCGCCTTTAAAGTAGTGTAGATTTCAATGTTTGACATTGAATAGGCTGTTTTAATGTAAAGGTGGTGATTTTGTGTACATAACTTGACTTATTACTTGAGAGTATTTGGCTGATTTTTCATTATTGTATTGATAATATCATCATCATCTATTGGGCTGATGTAATCATCAGCCCAATGATGTCCACTGCTGGGCATAGTACTCACAATAGCCTGCCTATTTTTTCGTGTGCATAGCATGTTTACTTATTGAAATATGTAACTAAAGATGATTGAATCGTATTTAAAATAACCTAAGTGTATTTCTGTAAAGCAAAATGGCCAATAGACGCCAATATTATAACTAAGAAAAATCGAATCCTTCATTGGAGAACTCAAAAAATAACAAAAAAATATACTGGAGTTTTCCACTGAAGGACCGATAGTTAAAATAAACGAAATAATAGTTAAGTATAGTAGAGTTTTGCAATTTGCCTTGGCTTAAACTATAATCGTTTTAGCTAGCGCTGCCAAAGTAAATTATTTCGATTTTTTTGAAAATATTAATTCGTCAAACGTACGTCAAAGTAATCTCTTCTTAATTATTTAAAAAATATAAAAATATTGTGTCATGAATTTTTCATGACATATTATCATGAAGGGGTAGGCAGAGGTGTATCATACCCAAATTTCGCCAGCTATATTACATCCCATATGATAAGGGGCGAACCTATTGCCATCAACCGGGCATATTATAAATAATGCGATAAAATATTTGTACTAACAAAGTGTAATAAAGTCTATCAATATCTTATCCATCACCTGCAGTGCAGTTCGTGTATTTGTCGCCGCGCACATATCAATAGAGGGCCGGATATCTACCTGAACTAAACAAAGGATACTACAAACGTCCAACGTGTAGCTGCTTATATACCCACTACTTGCGTGACCTTGTCCGGAACTACCTGACTGATATTTCATTATTGTTTTTTACTGTTTTTTGTTCAATTATGATATCATTGAGTTAATAGAAATAGTTTTGAGTCATTTTGAGCAGAACACAATTGGTCGTATCTATATACTATTACTTTTCAAAATCAATATTTTTTTTTCGCAATTGTTATTCCATTACTACCTATGGCATTATCATTAAAATACTCAATGATGTCTACTGCTGAACATAAGCCTTATCAAATTTCAGCTACAACAAGCGACCCCGACCGCGAAAATTATCCAGATATCGTCTATTTCAAAACCTTCTCACGTTAAGCTAAGATTAAAGGTCTATGTTTATATTTCATCGGTGCAGATCAAACCAAAATTACGCTTACTTCCAAATCCGGATGGTATTCTCAGCAAAAGAACAAGTCCTTAACGATCTTTATTCGGAATTGAAACCGAAATCTGATAGTGGCAGCCAGCTAGTTACTCTATTGTTATCAACATTCTATTTCTACTGCAGGTTGCAGCCAAGTCAATAAATTCCACCTTTATCATTACTGTCGTAGAAGACTTTAGTTCACCAAACGGTAGACTTACTACCGTACGTAAACTAACGCCATCTTTCGGCCATTTCTAAAAACTTTTCATTTAAAACTAATAGACAAAACTGCCCCACCTTTCGGTTAGTAAAATTACTCGTAATTAGTAATAGTTTTATATAATATTATTTATTTAATGAAGGTATAAATGTTTGGTATCAAAAAAGGGCAATTTAATGTACTTAAAATATCTATAATTTATTTTAAAATTGATACATTATTGTCAATGTAACAAAGACTTCATCATGGCATTTAAACGGAATTTTGTAAGTGTTATTTATTGTACACGTGTACGCTCTTTTGAGGCTCACTTCTTTATTATAATTAATTCAGTTTAACTAGTATCTGCTTTGACTACTAATCTCAATGACATTTTATATACAACACAAATTGTAGCTAATTAAAAACTAATTTGTATCTACTATTAGCTAGAGAACAAAGAATCTAATTAATAACATGTACCTATAACAGACCACACTTAATATTAATATAATATTACTATTAAATTAAGCTATTTGGTACCCAAATTAGAAAAAATAAGTTTAGTTCTATAAGAAAATATGGCCTTTTTGTCTTTGTAATACAAATTGATGACAACACAGTTTACGTAGCCTGTACCAGTATTAAATAATCCTGGAGCACAGAGTTTAACTCAGGATAAAAATATAGGACAAAAACCTACTTTTTATCCCTTATAATTTTTTTAAGCGAGTCGATCTATAGACATATTTACAATAATATTTTATATCATGGAGATCAATAGTCTTTGTTTATTAATACAGAAATATGCGGAGCGAAATGTAAACAATAAGTTACAATTATGTCACCATGATGAATTCACTAAGATATCAGAGTGAAACCTCGATGATCATAACGAAAAACTCAGTAGGTACCACAATGCTACGAGCGCCTCGGTAGTAAAAATACCTACATGATGCTATAAGATTGGAAAACAGAATAGTTAGTGGCCCAATTTCACTACTGCGCCATTAGAACGTTGTTTTTCTGTTGCGCATTATGAGTCGTCAACATCAACACAGCGTAGGTAGTTACTTAAGACGCGAACTTGCCCTGTTTACATAGAACCAATATCATAATATTTACACACAATAATATTGTAAACAAAAACATTATCTAACAATCTGTTAGATTTGTTTTTGAGATTACTTTATGAATTTATTTATGTTTACGCCTACGTCCATGTCGCTACGTCACAGTTCCCTACGCGTCGGACAACGGATAGTCGTCACTCGTCAGTTCGTCATAGTAAACCGATCCTTGTCGAAATAACCTCTTTTTTGTAACTGTGTAGAAAGCGGTACACTTGTGTGTGTATTGTGAACTGTATGTGTGCGTTTGACGACCTTTACGTCTATATTCATGAGTCAACAACTAATTTTATTTACATGATATACATTGCTGGTTATGCTACACTTTTACCGACTAGTGTTGGTACTTAAGCAGCAATGGATGTTGAGGCAAAATATTTGGTATGGTTACATGTCGTGTCCCAAGAACCAGCTGTGCGGTGGCGTTGATAATCATGTTGTTTCGTTTTCCTACCGTGAGCTTGTACCTTCTTGGTTGCTACGTCACAGCCAACGTTTGATCAAACGTTTGTATTTGTATTGTTGTAATTATATTATCAACATAATAATAGCAGTTAATTGGTAGTTAAAGATACCTATTGGAGCGGTTATCGGTCAGAGGCATGTTGTGTCGATGGAGTTTTTACTCAAAATTTACGCTAAGTACGTATATTTACTTACATGATAGGAAAATGAAAATTTAAGGTATGTTCCTACTTAATATTGAATTGGAAATATAACTACATGTTAGGCAGGTATGTCATTGTGTATTTTGCATACTCATAGTTACCATAAATGACAACAATGCTCCACAAGACACAAGACTTAGAATGCTTTGCAGCTATGCTTTTACAGCCGTAGTATTCAAATCTGTGTAGTGACGGATTAAGTACATAATGTCACTGCCTGGGTGTGGTAAGGCAACTAAGAGAGTAACCGTAGGCAGACCAGAGCAAGAAGAGAACACGAAAATTCGAAACAAACTTTATACTAACCCGTCTGGCCAGCGTGGTATAGTAAGCTAAATTCCCTCCACATTCGTTGGAAGAGACCCATGCCCAGCATTTGGACGTTTATGGGTTGAAATGATAATGATTCAAATCAGGCTCATAGATAGATTAGCACATTTAAACAAAGAAGCTACCTGCATAATATTTACATGCTTCAAGACGTTATTAGAGCACGTTTGGCGACCATGGCCTACAGAAATACGTATCGTTTCCGCCCACAAATGTTCTTCACATCCTGTTTTCGAATACAAACGGGAGTACATAGTGTACATACGGGAATTTAGGTCCTACCTACTATCTATTATCGTTGGATATTCTGGGTCTTTCGTCGATTCACACCACGAGCTGTTTAGGATATCCAGCTATGGTGTGAATAACATAAGGACCTTTTTTGAAGTCGTCGCTTAGGTGGTATAGTATACGATGGAAAATAGTCTGAAAAGACGGCTTCAAAAAGGTACCCGTGTACTTGATATTAATTTCATTTCATATAAATTTTCTCGATATCTCTATTCGTTCCTGAGAAAATGGTTCTTGACAGACGGACAGACATGCGGACAACGGAGTAATTCTATAAGGGTTCTGTTTTTTCCTTTTGAAGTACAGAACCCTAACAAATAAAAGAAATACAAAAAAAAAATTAAATCAATCTGTTGATCAATATCAAAAGGAAGTGTTTTAAAACGTCACATTGACCTCCAAATGCCCACTAACTTGACATTCTAGGGGTCAAGAGAAACAGTCATTGTTCTTGGACAGGTTGCGGCTATAAATACGGTTCCCACCCTGTAGTACTGAACATAATTCGTAAGGGTGCGTTCATACGTGTCCTCACACCCTAGCAGGTAGATGTGATAACAATATGGGACCATTCTTGTAGATAACGCTATGATTGTGTGGGTATAATATTGCTCTGTTTTTGTAAAACTAAAAGTTTCTTGACGTTAATATAAACATGTCCTATACTATAAGCGATAGCAGCCGAATGTATTAATGAGCGACTGCAAATCGTGCGGTCTATTTCGATTCCATTCCGACTGACAGTACCAATGTGGATTTCACTTTGTGGAATTTATATATACTAGTCAAGTGACTTACCATCTACTGACGGTGAAAGAAAACACCGTAGGAAAACCCACATACCATAGAAGTAATTCTAAGTTTATGTGTGGGCGCTACAATAGTCCAGTCACTGGTCGACGTAGCAAAAAAGACTGTCATGACATTTAATCCAAAAATAATACTAATAATAATAATGGCAGCGGTCCATCACACCCACATTTCGTTTGAGTTTCATCTAAGTCAACACGTGACCACGATCGGTGCGATTCGATCGAAACGTCGGGCAAATAAATAGCTGATATGGTTAATGATAAATTCCGCCGATTGAATTGGTTCGCAAATCTAATGTCCTATTACATAGACGTATAATTAAACCGATGATATGACTGTAATTAATGTAGGTACATATATTGCACTTAAGTAGATAAGAGTTTTCAAGCTTTTGAAAACGACATTAAAAGAAATAACCACCACCATTTAATACAAAACAATATATTTTAATATTATATAGGTGTAATAAATAGTGAATAAATTAAGTTAATAAAATTTTATAGGTGAGTAGAAGTAAGAAGTCGTGCGGGGCTTCGCTTCCGTGATTTTTTTGTTTGGCTAATGCTCAGCTCATATTGGCCTTAGCGTGATATATAATATACCTATACTTAGTATAATCTTCTTCCATAAATGGGGTAAAAGAATTTTTCAAATCTGAAAGATTATCGCGTTCAACTAAACAAACAAACAAACTTCAGCTTTATAATATAAATTAAATTGTAATCGCCATCGTTTAGAACATTTTTATTTATTCACTTATTAATAGATATGAAATAATATCACACCATTCCAATTAAAATTAATCAAACTTTTACGATAATAATTTAATAATTAAAAATTTGTGAAGTTTTTAAAACCCAGTAATAAATTTAGATTTTTAATTTATTAGATTATAAATTTATATAAAATAAATAATATTAATAAATTAAAGCATTATTTTTTAACTTGTTAATATTAGATATTATTATTATATAATATTATTTATATATTTTTCCGTATTTCTTTTATTCTCACGCTAAAGCTGGAGTTGTATTTAATCAAATTTATAACTTTTAAATCTTTTAACGTAGTTTCAGTCAACGTTTATGAATATATTTAATAAAAATAAATAATATAAGATTAATAAATAAAATAAAATTATAGATCTTAAAATAAACGTCTCTGGCTATGAGAATAATACAATTGTATATCAATGACATTTACTTAGTTGTTTACCTAACGAATAATAATAATATAAGAAACAAAATTGTTTGCACACCATTCGATATTATCATTTCTCCCCAATATAGGGGATCCGGTATGAATGCCGGGGAAGTCGCCTCGGGCTCACAATGTACACACTACCCCAGCCAAAAGACGAGTTACAGAAAATATTCCTTCAACGTATACGCCATAAAAACTGAAAGTGGGCGGTCCAAATACCAATAAAGTTGATATTGAAAATTTTCACATCTGCCTACCTTGTGTTTGTAAATGCTATTACTTTTATAAATATTATCTAATCTTCTTACCCTTTATAAACTACAAGCTATATAAAAATAAAATATATTATAGTAAGTAATTAATTAAGTATTTAATTTTACGCTAGCAAGTAAGAGCAAAGTACTTCATATGCTTTTTACAATTAAGTTATCTGCACTTCTGAAAATATATCTCATAAAAATATTATTACACTAATTTATAATGGCTTTCAAACTAAGGCTCGACGACCGAGAAAAGGTTGCGGATGGCGGAAATTAGGGGAGGCCTATGCAGTGGACGTCATTGGACTGATATGATGATGATGATAGAGGCAACAGTAGCCAAAACAAGTCTTGGTATTGCAGCTGTCTCTGGCAACTGCTCACCATTAGTTTGCCACAGTTTCAGTGTAAAAAGAAAATCTTTCGCATTATAATATGAGTAAGACATTTATACGATAAAGTGTCAACTTACACTTTCTTCATTAAACATTGAATTCTAACAAACATTACAAAGCTATAAAACTCCAAACGGCTCGAATAAGTGGCTTTATTATTCGTTGAACTTTGAACGGCGCAATGGATTTAAAATTTGTTCCTTATTTTTTACAATAAACAGATTACTATACAAGTAGGAACGTCTCAAAGGGAGTAAAGAGTGGGGTCTCTAATATAAATATTCAGTAGAGGTTAACGGCGGTCGAGAGAGGTGAGCCACCCTTGATAAAAAGTTAAAATAGGTTTCATACTGACGCACTCCCGAGTGTTGCTAACGGATTATATTATATCTACAAATACGGAACGTTTCAGACGTGTTCCGTATCAGACAAAAAATATTCTTCTTCTATACAGCTTGTATTAACCAGCGCCGCCAACGTAATATGTCGGTAAAAAGCCTATGGTTTTATTCCAGACCAATCCTTTTCATTCATTCATTTATTTCGTCCAAAAATATTTTTTACATTGTGTGAATATAATAAAAAAAATATAAAATAAAAATAAAATTACATATTGTGAATTGTGATGACTACTAATTAAAATAATAATTTAAACAATAACTTATGTCATTATTATAATAAAATAATGCAACGTCAATGAATGTCATAATAAATTTTAAAGGCACATGTCATAACACAAATTAACTCACATAAAATAATTATAACAGCATATTAAATGTCATTGGTTGTCCTTTCAGCCGTCCTGGCATTTTTGAGTGACAAATCCATACATTCATCGATCCATCCTAACTTTCACATTTAAAATATTAGTAAGATAGTATAAGTAGATTGGGTAAGTGACCGACATGCAAATCGTTGTCCGTGTAGTGACGGATTAAGCATATTTAATGTCACTACCCCATTTCAACCCGTGGGTGTCGTAAGAGGGATTAACCTTATGCAGACAAGAGCACTGCGAGAAAAGAAAAGGTAATAGTAGGTTAAATTCCCTCCACAGTCTTTGGAGGAGACCTGTGCCCAGCAGTGGGACGTTTATGGGTTGAGATGATGCAAATCATGCGGTCCGAGTTCGATTCCGACGGGCAGCACCAATGTGGATTTTACTTTGTGGAATGAATTTATATGTACTAGTCAAGTGACTAACCATCAGCTAACGGTGAAGGAAAACATCGTTAGGAAACCCACATAATCTAGGAGTAATTCAAGTGTATGTGTGTGCGCTACAATAGACTGATCGACGTAGCAAAGTAACCGTTCATGACATCTAACCCAAAAAAATTAGTAAATAAAATAAAATTGTATTTAATAATCATATTTTATAGTACGAGTGTATATGTATTATCTCTAAACCTGTAATATGAACAAGACACAGAGACACGTTGCTTATAAGTAGGACGTGTGTGTGGTAGCTGCTATTTACTATACCGTCATGAACCGAATGAATTTTATATGTCCCGCCAGAAACGTTGAGTGATGTTTAAAGCGTATCCGTGTCGCGTTATATAAAAGACCTTAATAATTTAAATATAAATACCAAATTACTTAAGTTTTATTCGTGCTTCAAAGACCTTTTATACACCCACGCAGTTACGTCAACATAAAAGAAAGATATCTTATTTAGATCTAAAAACTGAGATAAAAGTATAACCTAATTATTATATTATGTTCCTATGGATAATATCGTGTACAACGTATATTTTATGCCACGATTGTCGCAAACAAAGTTACGGCCTTACCGTAGCTATGGAGGCCTGCAACACCAGGACCAACCCTTTAAAAACTTATTTATTACGTGGCAATAAATAATATTCACAATAATAATATAAGACAAAATTATTCGATATAAAATTATCCATAATATTATGTCTAAATAATACTGACATTTAAGTTGGTGCCAACTGTACCGTGCGAAAGGTTATACAGGGGATGAAATTTTTGCGTAGGCCGACTATATTAACTCATCTTACAAAACGATACAATAATTCTAAAGCTTATATTTTTAAGGTTTTAGTTTTCACACATGCTACTTTACGGCCGTGTGGTCCTAATTGTATACTATAATAATATAATATTCTACCACATTCACACTGCGCCATCTAGTCCCAAAGTAAGCAATTATATTTGCTTGTGTTATGGGTACTAAACAACTGATATACTACTTAAATACATTTTTTTGTTGTAAATACATACATATTATTATAGATAAATTACACCCAGACACAGAACAAACCTTTATGCTCATCACACAAAGATTTGTCTTGGGTGGGGATCGAACCCACGACCTCCAGCTTACCAGGGTCTCAGGGTCACTAACCACTAGACCAATAGGCCAGTCAAATTTTTATTTATTTATTTTATTGTTTTAAAAAGACAACGCCCGCACTAGGGAACAAGCCCTGTGTCGCGGGGAGCTTTACAAACATGAAACTAACGGACACAAAAAATGAAAAAATGAAAAATCTACTATGTTTGTAAAGTCCCCACGACACAAAGTTTCCCTTGAGCGATCGCAATCTCCATGTAAAATTGTATGAAGGTTGAATGAGTAGTTTCGAAGATTCCCCTAGCTTTACATCCAAACTCCAGACATTACCTCTATATAGTAAGCTGTTGCCCTGGTCCGTGTAGTGATGGATTAAGAATAAATAATGTCACTACCCCATCTCAACCTGTAGGTGTCGTAAAAGGCGACTAAGGAAGTAAGTAACCTTATACAAACAAGAGTACTGTGAGAATAGGAAAATTCGAAACAAACCCTATACCAACCCGTCAAGCCAGCGTGGTATTGTAAGCTAAATTCCCTCCACATTCTTTGGAGGAGACCCGTGCCCAACAGTAATATAATAATAATCTACCACATTCACACAGCGCCATCTAGTCCCAAAGTAAGCAATTATATTTGCATGTTCATTAAAATGTATGGTGTATCAAACCACGCATTAGTTAAAGTCATGATTTGACTTACCAATATGTTTTAAATAGTATAGTGATCCATGTTATATGTTGAAAAGGGTGTATTAGCCCAACTAACAACCTACTTTACACTGTCTGCAATTAGAATAAGACCTTTTTGTAAGTACTTCATTGTATATTATGCTTAAATAAAGACTTTTATAAATAAAAAATATATTTGCTTGTGTTATGTGTACTAAACAACTGAATATACTACTTAAATATATATTTTTTTAAAAACGTACATATTATAGAGAAATTACACCCAGACACAGAAAAAACCTTTATGCTCATCACACAAAAATTTGTCCTGGGTGGGGATCGAACCCACGACCTCCGGCTTAGCAGTCAGGGTCACTAACCACTAGACCAACAGGCCAGTCAAAACATTTTTTTACAATTTTTATGTCAATTTTTATTAATAGTGGGACATTTATGGGTTGAAATGATGTTGTCCTGGGCTTCACTCTCGTGGTGGGTCTTTGTTTGGCCACTACTAAGCTCCTATTAGTCGTAGCGTAATGTTATATAGCCTATAGAAATGGCCTATCCAATTTTAAAATAAATTTTCAAAATTTTCAGTAGTTTCTGAGATTAGCGCGTTCAACCAAACAAAACTCTTCGGCTTTATATTATTAGTATAGATAGAAAAGTACTAGTTTATTATTAGTGAAATGTAATTGAAGACAGATGTTGCGGTTTTCGTAGGCGAATATTATTCGATTATAATCTAAATGTAATTTGGTTTGCGATCTGAAAGTTAGCCAGTGATTCATGACACAGAGCAAAAGGTCATTGACCGTAGTGGTCCGTAGGTGGCCGTTTTGAGTGCGTGTCCTTGAATGTTGAACTCTATAAAAAGGGACAAAATTGTATAACTATCACATATTGGTCACCATGGCGTAGCAGTTATGGACGTCGCCGTGCCGAGTGCGTGAGTTCGATTCCCACACTAGACGAATATTTGTGTGATTCAGAGATGTTCATTTTGAATTACCCGACCCGGCAATTGAACCCAGGACCTCTTGCACAACAGTCATATACATTTCCCGCTGTGCCAGATGGTTTTATTGGTGGTTAGTTTGCGCTATTTGATTGAATTATATTTGTTATCACTGAAACAAAAATTAAGCAGGAAATAACATTAAAAGATAAGACAATCAATTATAATAGTTCACGTGTTGACACGTGACTACGGCTATTGTTGGGCTCACAGATATACATATACTATTACTATAGGGATGTGCTGATCTTGAAAAAATTTTAATATGTCAAGTCTAAGCCAAAGTTTTATAATCAAGGTGATTAACAACACATTTTTAAAACGGGACAAGTATGTTCTAATACTACTATTAAAAGAATCTTTTGAAAAATACAAATACGTTCATTAGTTATGACTATCTAAAGTTCAAAAAAATTCGGCTTTATTTGCTTCAAGCTTCATAATTTGCATTTTATAAAAAAAAAGAAGATGGCCTGTTGGTCTAGTGGTTAGTGACCCTGACTGCTAAACTGGAGGTAGTGGGTTCGATCCCCACCCAGGACAAATCTTTGTGTGATGAGCATAAAGGTTTGTTCTGTGTCTGGGTGTAATTTATCTATAATATGTATGTATTTACAAAAAAAAAATGTATTTACCTAAGTAGTATATCAGTTGTTTAGTACCCATAACACAAGCAAATATAATTGCTTAATTTGGGACTAGATGGCGCTGTGTGAATGTGGTAGAATATTATTATTATTCTTCTTCTTATCGAATGGGCTTGAGGTATATACCCTAGTGTTAGAATTTATCAAGTCGCTCAGAAAGCTTCCAACTTCGCTTAACTACTAGGTACCACATTAAGTGACAAGGACCAGGAAAATAATGGAAATTGAAGGAGGATACCTTCGCCCAGTACTTGAATGACAAGTTATCTCACGACTAGTATTAACAGTAAGTAAAATGGGTATTTTGTCTATTCATACCACGAACGTTTCGTTCCACAGAATAAGAAGAATCGTTTTTGAAGTTGTCATTTCATAGCAGTGAAGAATGGAAAATGGTTCGAAACGACGACTTCAACAAGGATCAATGTCGAAGAATACCGTAAGACAAACAGCTCATTGCAAGAATCGACGAACGCCGTAGTAAAATTTGATTTCAAACGTTACCAAAATATGTTCAATAAACTTTGAACATTCCATGTTAAGTAGTTAGCGTTAGATAATAATAATTATTCAGTAATGTTGCAAAATATTTTATCTAGTCATAACTGCAGGGTTGAGTCCATTATTTATTTATTAGTTATTATTATAACGCCTATAATCACTTGTAAGCTAAAAAAGCCTATGGAATTTTTGCAACGAGTCGATTAAATTAATATCTTTCTAATCTATTTATTAGACTTTGTTTTTGCCTCCGTGCAGTGACGGATTAAGAATACATAATTTCACTACTCCATCTCAACCCGTGGGTGTCGTAAAAGGCGACTAATCGACTACCTTATGCAGACCAAAAAAATCACAAATAAAAGAAAACTGCAAGAAAAGGAAAATTCGAAACAAACCCAATACCAACTGGTGGCTGGTACCAATACCGTCTGGCCAGGGTAGTATAGTAGGCATTTATGCCCTCCACATTCTTTGGTAGAGACCAGCAACAGTGCGAAATTTATGTATTTTATTTCGCACTGCTGCTGCTTTGTCTAGGTCAAAGTACATAATCAGACTTTGAATACAACTAAATATAAATATCAAAATTGTGTCAAGAATCTCAATAGAAGCATGAGCCGAATTCTTTTATTTTTTTGTTTTATATGGCTAGATGTAGATATTGTGATTACTATGACCTAGACAAAGTGCACGGTGCATTCTCTCAATAAAACATCTCAGTTCGAAATTTAAATCTAATAATAGAATAGAACGTTGCTCTTCCAAAAAGGTTTTCTACCTGCTCTTTACCGTTCTTTATTCAATACAGTGAATATAGCCAGAAACTTATTCATTCTCATAAATATATCTAAAACTCAGTCTGTAATGGTAATGACCGTGTGAAATTGACTTACATGCGTATAATCACACAGCTACACAGTCTTACTGCCTATAGGTATACGAAATAGAGTCCGTTATATCTAGGCCTTTGAAGTCCTCTATTTAATTCGCATTGCAGGTATAGGAATTCCTTAAGTTTTAAGGGTGTACAGTTCCAGATGTTATGGTACATACATATCTGGTTATCACTTAGAAGTTATTTTATGTTATAAGTAAGTTAAATTTGTTATATTAACTTATTTGTAAAATGGGTTGACTCTCTCTCTCTCTCTCTCTCTCTCTTTGCTTGGCCTTATCTTAATCTTCCTTATCCTTTATTAATGACTTGGAATCTAAGAGGCATACAGGTAATAAAAAGCTATAAATTGAGTATATTTACATTTTGTAAATGAACTCGATAAATAAAGGTGTACACATAACTTCATTTACTACATACATAATATCTGTACAAAGACAAAGTTGCGAGCAAAACTAGTAACCACACCATAAATATAAACAACGAGTAAATTAATCAAATGCCCATCTACTGTTGTGTGTTAAAACGGTAGATAGAAACGCTATGAGCCAGACAGATCTGAGAATTCCGTTAGAAAATTTGTTACAATTGGAATATGCGGGAGACGCCGCAGGCAAAAACTGTTTAGCATATAAAATGGTCAGATCTTTTACTGGGAGAGACCTTGTGTAGATTGATTCACCTCGGTAGTGGCTAGTGAGGACGGAGGTTGATACACACACGTTTTTGTAGTTATTGCACTAATCGTCTTCTCGATACCTTCAATACGTAACATCACGCCTTTTTCCTAGAAGGGAAGGGCAGAGGTAGGTACATCATATTTTTGAAAGCGCGATGGCGCAGCGGTTGTTTATACGGTTGCGGTTTCTGTGCTCTCGGGTTCGATCCCCAGGTTGAATAAATATTTGTATGATCAAGTGTTTTTTTCGGAGTTTGAGTGATTTTCTGTGTAAATAATAATGTATGTATGTGTTTAGAAATATTTATGTATGTTTATAAGTTGTCTAAATTCTATAACACTACCTTATTTTGGGCTAGATGGTGCTATGTAAAAAAAGTCCCAAAAATTCAAAATATTTGCCAACTATGGCCCTGCCTAATAGAGCGCGAGCAGGGCACATTTCCAGACTCCGAGTTGATGTGAGAACTTCAAGACAGAAAAATTCAATACCGCTTTAACCCGAGAACTTTTGTGCAGTAGCCGAACACGCCCGGTGCGTCACTGAGGCAGTCAAACGTTCAATACCTATTTCGCATTATACACATTTTGTCATTGTAAGCTCGAGACCAATGCCCTCCCAAAGTCACTATTCGAAATACTGCAATAACTCAAATAAATATCCACTCAACATTCTTTATAATCAATACAAATTCCATTCTCACTGCATCAATATTTTAAAATAATAAACAAGAGATAAAGATGGAAACGGAAATTGTATTCGGTTATCGGCGTGTATCGTTAAAAGATCGGTATGTGTTCGCCGGCGACGCTGAGACGTTACGTAGACACCCTTACGTTAGCTGTACTGTACTGTACTGTACTGTACTGTACTGTACCCCTCGTCACTCGCAAACAACCCTCACTTACTTACCTACCTAAATATTGTTCTCTTCGCCTCTTTGACTGTATGCGGCAGGATCGAGCGGCCGGAATATCAACACTAACGGGCACTGGAATTAGAAACATAGTGACTTGCGGCAGACAGATGATCCCCAAACAATACATGAATTTAAAAATCTATCTGCCGCATTCAGATACGTCTATTAGCAGTTTAATTTAATAATCGTCTTTAGGCGTATCGACTTAAGTGTTAGTAGTGTTACACGTTTTTACTAAATAAAGTTTAAAGTTAAATAACGTCTCTGAGTACGGCAGTATATACTCATGGCTTTTGTAGCTTAAAAATCTACAATTAATTGTACAATTAATTACTCGTTTTATATCTACCATACGGTAGCAGTACCATACGTAGGCAATAAATGACGAGGTTCAAAGAAAACATTCACAAGAAGCCTTTTATGATATTTCTAGCCCACACATGAAAAAAACATCTTTATCTTCACTATTATTATTGAACTTGGTTTTAATATAGAGGAATTATATAAGTTTAAGTGTATGGAGGTTGCAATATTGTGCAATACAACCTTATTATTAGAGGTAGCAAAATATCTTGTTTTAACAACCTTTCACAACTTGCACGCTTGCAGTCACAACACATGTTTGCCAAACTGAGCTTACTCAACTTTCAATCTACACCACCAATGAAAAATGTCACAACTCAAATTGTAGCACGTTGACATTTTTTATTTAACTGCACTTGAATTAAAGTTTAAATTGGATTGTTGTTGTTATGTGACGTGTCACTCAAAGAAAGCAACTATATGTATGCATAATCTGTTGCATCAAGAGTTGAATATTCGTCTAATATTGGGCCAAGATTAAATAATATGATAATTATTGTCTAACGGAAAATTTAAGCTTTTGCGTATTTAACCATATTATTATATTATTTAAACGTAATTATATTTATTCTACTGCAAACGTAGTCATGACTCATAGAATTTCTGTACATATATGCAAGGAACATCCATGCACCACCTACATTCAATAGAATTTCTACAAATTCAAACCAAAGCCAAATTATTGCTCTTAGTTATAGAGTAGGTTAAAATCGTAATCACTCTAGAAAGAAAGGATTAAATTCGTTAAACAGAATAAGCTGGTGATTAATTTTATTTGCGTAGTTCAAATACTTACACCAGAGACGCATTTGTCAATATGTCCACAAACCTTAACCACGACGACATTTTAAGGTTATCAGAGGGTGCTGACCTAATATAATATTGATTGTGAAATGATAGATGTTTATAACGGCTAGGTTTTAGCCAAATCAGCCAATCATTCACTCGCCTAATTTTCTTTTAAGTTTTTCAAATCGTTGTGTATCTCAAAGTAATAATAGTATTAAATACGAGTAAGCCTAAGTATCTATCAAATGAGATGAACGTTAAACTTTGTAGTATATATTCATAAGGATACTTATGCTAAAGTGGCTATAATTGCTTCAATGTCTAGTAACTCAATTGTTTGTTAATTGTACTATGGTTTCAGCCACATTATCCGATCCAAGTAGGGACTCTGTACGATATGGTGAACTCTTTGTGTGCGCGCCTAATCTTTTGATCAATATCCCCGCTATCGGGGGACTGAGGATCATGCCTTAATTTTATTAGCGCTCAAACAACTCCATTACTAACAATCTTGCTGCAATATTTTTCCTTATTAAACAAAATTGCACATTTAATCTAGTTCCATTAAAACGAATCCACAATTCCAAGACTAGAGCGGTTTGTGGGCGGACAAAATAAATAATAAACTCCCGGAAACAAAAGAAATTCACCAAACAAGTTCTCTGCTTCACAAAATAGTTTATATATTTAAAAGAAAGATTGTTGACGGTGGGTGAGGTCGCTACCGACAGCCCCGCCAAGGCTGTATGAATATAATAAGTATAATAACGCACAAAGCGCCTTTCACAAAATAACAAATGAAATCATCACCAAAACCGCAACTGTTGGCCCAAATGTACTAAATCTCATCGTTTTATCAGATAATGTTTGAACAAAGGTTGGGCAAACATTGTCTTAAAATAATCAAACAATGTATGTAAACAAGAGGCGTGGCAAGCCAAAAATCTACAATATTTAAATATTATTGCGCTCGACATTGGATACTGAACGTTAATGAACTTTTAAACTTCGTACGCTTTATAACTACAACTCACAAATTTGGACAATTTGTACTTGTTTAGGTACAAAAAAATCTACAAAGGCGTTTTATAGTGAGTACAAATTGCGAGACATTCTTTAGAGTAATTTACTAGGATTACTCAGTCTGCATAACAAGCCCGTTTAGATTTTATACTTTAGACATCAATAGAAAACATAAAACATCGTTAAAAGCAAAAGTATCTTCAGCGAACAAAATGATGTTCTCTAATTCCATTACGCTTGTCTGTACAGAATTTAAATCAAAATATCCATATATTCATTTACATCATAGTAGCGCAGAAGTCGTAAAACTAATTCTTTAGAAGAGTAGTGCCGATGCCGCGAGTAAAAAGATTACTACGATATCGGAGTTACAACGCAGCCCTACATTTAATGGAGTCCCATTCCCGCCGTGTGCACGTGCGCGACGACGGCACCCGAATGCGACCGATCGGCGTCGAACCTGTCACGTTCTATATTGAAAAAGACCTAATTTCTCCACAAGCTCCAACTTATTTAAGCCCTCACTGAGGCTACTAAAATCTATTTTGGAATGAGACCTTTTTCGACTTACGACTCTTCGCTATAAAGGAACCGTATGCCCTCGAGACGACCGTAGCGCATGCGAAATGATATTGCCACCTCCCATTTGTACTTCATCCATTACGTTATTCCTATAAACCCTCTGTAACTATTTGTAAACACAATACGCGATGGATAACAAAATAGTAGATGGTAACGTATCGCCCTAAATGGACTTACGGTATTTGTATATAGGTCGTTACTACTCGCTTTGCTTTGTATCGTGTTGATTTTCAAACCACTTTTGTTCGCGATATGTTTTTTGTGAAAGATAGTTGGTTAACGCGCTGTTAGTTTATATTTTTATTGTTATCAGACATCTGTGTGGTGGACATATGGCATCGTCCCTATGGCAATGAATATATATTTATTTATCGGTCGAAACATGATAAATTTATATTGGCTTATCGTTCATTAGCGAGCGATTGGGTTCAAACGGCGATAAGTGTTGATAATTAGCAATGTATACAGTTGAATATGATGCGATAAAGATGTGTGTCGCGGACAAATTCTTCTAGAAATACACATAAGGCCATCTTACCGATTAAAAGTAGCTACCTAGATATTCATGCACTTCACTAATTATTTGCTCTACATTGAATCTAGTAAGCAAGATCTTTCTAAATAGGTACAAATTTTCTTCTGATAAGAAAAGTCAACCACAACTTCTTTTCTAACAAAAATCAGTTCAATCCTTTGTTGGGTTGTAAGAAATATGGCGGCAAATTTTACGTTGATCCGCAAGTAGATTAATTTGTTATATTTCAAATTTGCTTCGATTTGGCGATTAAATATTAAAAAAAAAACCTAATAATTATAACACGTGGCTACGTTTAATTCATTTACCCAAATTGACTGGCTGATTGAAATTAGAAATACGTTGACTAGCCTGTAGGTCTAGTTAGTGACCCTCACTGCTAAGCCAGAGGTCGTGAGTTCGATCCCCACCCAGGACAAATATTTGGGTGATGAGCACAAAGGTTTGTTCTGTGTTGGGTGTAATTTTATCTATAATATGTATGTATTTACAAAAAAAAAATGTATTTACCTAAGTAAAAAAATGTATCAGTTGTTTAGTACCCATAACACAAGCAAATATAATTGCTTACTTTGGGACTAGATGGCGCTGTGTGAATGTGGTAGAATATTATATTATTAGGTATATTTAATCCTAGTTCATGAAGTTATCATATAGAAGGTCATTCCTAAAACTCGCCTTGCCTACTTTAATTTATTTTTCTGGGATTGGCCTACGTATGTAAGTAGGTCACAGTTATCGTGTAACTTTGTATAAAGAAGTCAAAATAAATTAGAAATACGTTCACTATTCCAATTGATGGAGGGAGACTGATACAAACAAATAATTTATGCTCATCATGCGTAATAAATTAATTACTGACTAAGTAATAGAGAAATATAAAGCATAACATAAACCATTTTGTTGTAATTAGAAAGATATTCGCTAACGTTGTTCAAGGATGCCTCTTATATAAGTAGTTATGTAAAAGTGAAGCATGCTTTTCGCAATCTTGACACTTTCGATATCTGTCGAAGGCTAGACTAGCGTTGTCATGTGCCTGTGTGTGTGGTATTGTAATTTTAAGAGATCTTGTTCCAATTTATTACAATATTCCTAGTTACAATCATGTATATACCACTATCACTACTAGGATTTGGGGTGTGAATGTATGAAAGGATTGATTAATAAGAAAATACTCTCTGACACTGTTGCTGTTGCCTACTGCAAAAAACGTTTTTAAAGTTAGTATCTTTTATTAATAGTCCTTGTTCTCTGTTGGTGGCATCCTAGTTCCGAAACGAATGAAGCTATTTCAATAAAAAGATCTCTTCTAAAAGTAAATTTAATTGGGATATTTTTAGCTAAAACCAGTTTCGGCATTTCAAAATAAATCTACATTAGATACAGTTAAAACCCAATCCATTTAAGACTTTTCAATATGACCATGTCTTTACGACTATAGTGATATTAACCGCGGTAAACTATACATGAGGCATGGCGAACTGTTAGCAGGCGTGCCACTAATGGCACGTAGGATAAAAATCTTGGCACGACAAAAAATATAGGTATTTGATCAAAATATTTAAAGATTGATAAAATTATATGTATTAGAATATTTTTAATATTATGTTTTTGTCCATTATCTTTGATGGCTCATCGACACAATATTATTATTTGTTGTTCAGTCAAATATGGCACGTTCATCAAAGGTTCACCACCCCTACTTAGAGAATACTATCGTCATGCACAATGGGCCAGCAATAATACATGCAAGCATGTCGCATACAGTTAGGATATCCAGTTGACAACTGCATACGCATAATTGAGACTTTCGCGCCTAATGCGTTCTGCCATTATCGCATCGAAACACAACGGTATTTTAATCATGTTCAGAGGGCCTAGGAAATCGGGATTCGAATTAGGCAATTTTGAGATATCAAAATTGCCTAATTCTAATCCCGATTTCCTGCCTCAATAGTAACAACAACGATAGTTGTTGTTACTATTGAGGCTTTTTATGTTGGAGAATCGAACAGCGCCCATATATTTTTTTTTAATTATTTTAAAAATCCTCTGTAAAATGCAATAGTACTTTTAACTGACGTCTTTAGTTAAAAGTAGTTTTGACAGATTTTGCAGTCAAAACTACTATTGACTGGTTAAAAGTTTTGACTGTGACATAATTGTAAATTTATAAAACGAAGCATAGAATTGTATCCGAAATATTGTAATTTTAAATTCCTCTTAAAATTCGTTTCTTTAGTAGCCGATGAACATAATTATGTATACTTATTTGTGGTGTAGTGAATCTTTATTCGTATTCCAGATTAGATTAGATTAGAATAAAAATACCAACTCTTAAAGTCATATAACATTGATGTAAAGTGGGAAAACGTTCAAATTTTGCAATATTACGTCGAACATTTCTTACAATAATATATTATGTATTATTCATTTGTTATGCTGACGTGTAAACCAATTACTGTAAAGTTTCATCTATTCTCATCCCAACAGTAGTCAAGTAGTAGTAAGTAGGTAGGTAGGTACCTTTAGTAGAACTATTTATTACGTGTTGACTTTGAACTTCAACACTGATCAGATCGTTAAGGGTGGTCGATCGCGGAAGTGGGCGGATATATATTCCGCGCGGGGTCGCCAGCGCATCCGACCGCGGTCAATCACCCCGCCCCGCGGCACAGAGGATCGAGCCGTCGAGCGTGCGCGCGCGCTGCCAGCTGCCGCAGTTACTATTGAGGCTTTTTATTTCTTTATTGGGATTATGAATGTGAGGAAATGAACGTAATTGTTAAAGGATCGGGAGTTGAAAGATATTGTCGCTAAGCTAAAGAATGGCTTTATTTAAGATGGAATTGGGTCATATATATAAGTTTATTATGAGTTTATACTGCATGTATCTAAGTTAGGATTTAAACTATATGGTTTTTTGTAATGAAATGAATAAACGAGTAGATTAAGCTGATAAATAACCAGCTTAATTAATCTACTACTCCACGACACAAAACGCGCCAGAGTCTAAGTTCGTCGAAATGCAAATTGGTATTTTTTACCCATAAACAATTGAATTTCAAAGAGATATAGTTATTATTGAGGCATTACACATCAGGATTTTCCGTTGTTAACGTTTATGAACGGATGTTTCTTTACATTTTGGTTTTCAATCAACATCATTCATTTAGGTATTCCGAATTAGAAAACCATAAGTGTGCGTTCTTCCTTACATAGTTTCATTTAATACTGGTATATACCTACCTATCAGCTCTCTAGTTAGAGGTGAGGAGACCCGAGCCCAGCAGTGGGACTTGATGGGTTGCTGATGATGATGATGATGATGATATACCTAGATGACCAAATTTTAGCCTTTTAACCTCGAGCGAGTATGCAGAGGTGTATCAAACTAACATTTCGCCTACTATATTAGGACCCATAATGTAACGGGAGCGTAACATAATGTAACGCACAAAAATATCCAATGTACTAAAAATAAACAACCACGATCATTGTACCTACTCTATAGCTTTTATGGTTAGCTGTGGTATGGAGTTTGAAAATCAGCAAATTACTCTGTGAATTGCGCCATTCGAAATCCATTAATTTTTAACACGACTTTGATTAATGGCCGTTACGTTGTCGACTTTACATATTATTAACGTTATTTTAAATAAGTAATACTAAGTCAACCCTTAATTACTACCGTCGTAAAGGGGAGATAAAGGATTTTGTGAGAAATTTAGTAAGAACTTGAAATAGAACTTGAATATTTAGCCCTATATATTTATATTATAGAGCTGTAGAATTTGTTTGTTGGCTAGGATCTAAGGAACTACGGATCCGTATTGAAAAATTATTATTAAATAATAAAAAGAAATATTTTTAAGAGGGCACTCCATAAACAGATGCTGGAAATTTTTTTTAAACGCTAGGATCTCAAGAACTACTGGTCCGATTTGAAAAAGTCTTTTAGTGTTGGATAGCGTATTTATCGAGGAAGGTCATAGGGTAAATAACATGCCATAAAAAATAGAAGCTGAGCAGTCCCCAAATAAAGAACGACGGGAGTGAAGCCTCGCGTGTTTTCTAGTAATATTATAAATACGAAAGTAACTCTGACGCCTTAACAACTCAACCAATCTTCATACAATTCTGCAAAGATTTAGTTGGGGGCTATCGCTGGGTGGGTGCTGATGATGTAACAAGTTCCTGTGGCCTACTCCATAAAGCGAAGAGTTGGTGCACAGAGGAGATTTTGTGGTATACTGGCCTTCTGCCATCTTCAGCTCAGTGAGCGCCACATAGCCGTCCCGTTACCCCGAATGGGACAGCAAGCGTAAACTGCATTTCTTTATTTAGGCTTAGAGTTAAAGAAGTAAAGTCCTTTGTACCAATATACCATGCCAGCTCAGCCACATATGGAATCTATATTTACCTATCTTTGTGTGTGTATATCACCTGCAAGTTTCTCTTGATAGACATCAGGACTGATTTGAATTAGTTTTGGTATATTTAAAGAAGTGGTGATATCAACTTGGTTTGAATTGATAAAATTGGACCCGTTAGGTGGCGTGGCAATCGAGTTCAAGAAAAGAGTAGAGCAACGTTCGCATCCTCTGATCATATTAAAGCTGTAGAGTATTTTGTTCCTAAGAACTAGACACGTTTTTTTTTAATAAATGACGGATAGTTTTAGTGCTTCAAAACTTTACGATGCGGCCCTTAGAAGTAGTGCAGTCACTAATAACATAAACAGTCTTACAACCGTACTCAGAGACGTTACTTGACTTTAAAGTTTATTTAGTAAAAACGTGTAATACCTAAGTCTATACCCCTAAAGACGATTATTCAATGAAAAAAATATGTTAGTGACAGTTTACTGCTAATTGACGTCTCTGAGTGTGGCAGTTAAGTAGGTAAAAACACTTCACCGATTAAGTCCTAAAAGCAGAGATAAAAAGAACTGTTAAAGAATTTCAACAAGACCTTGAAACAAAAATATATTTACGTGAGTCACAAGTTCACTTACATTTAAAGGTTCAAGTCTACGCCTCTACACTCTTTGAGTTCAAGCCTCAGCAGTTTTAAGTTCTGCTACAAAACTTTTTCCCACCCCAATGATAGAATCTCGAAATTCAACAATTACCAAGTCATAATATCTAAATGTGTGTTCAATTGTGATAAAATAATGTTTTTATATGTATTGTTATTAATCTACTATACCAATTCAACTAAGATAATTCAAAATCAGTCTGTCGGGCACTTTTCCCATAGAGAATGGCAGCGATGCGGATTTTATGATGCCGTATTTTAATTTGTAATTTTCCCCCCTTTCCCCCCATTTTTTATTTTAATGATACCCTTATGTAGTTTTTATTTGCAAATATTATTGTTCAAATTTAGTTTAAAATATTTTAATGTGTTATTAATAAATAAAAACCACAGAATGTAATTGAAAATAATATTTTATGAGATAGGTACTAGCTGACTCGACAAACGGTTGTTCTACCATTTTTTTAATCGTGATGATAAGTACTTTTCTACACATTCATATAATACATACTAAAAATCATTAAAATCGGTCAAGCCGTTTCCGAGGAGTGCGACCACAAACACCATGACACAGATTTATTAATTAAAATATATGGTCAGTTTTCCTGATCCAGTTTTCATACCCAGGAGTAAGTCGTACGCTACAATCATAGCAATTATTAAGCATATCAATTCCCATAAATACAAAAGAGACTTTTTAAAATTTAATACGAAGAACATTTTTATCCCCAAAATTAAAAAGTACATTTTAATTCACTCTGATTAAACCTGCAAGAATAAAGATATAAAAATATAATTATAACAGAACTCATTTAATTTGGTAGATCTCTTTCAACACGTCGGAACGTTTTATGACCGTGGAGCAGGTAAAAGTGGCCCAAAAATATCCTTTTACCAATCATCAAAAGTCAATCAAAGAAGGTCCAGTTTTAAAGTGTCTATACACGTAGGTATACATACTGTTGGAATGTTCCGTGTCATTTTAGAATTGGTGTGATATAAAATCTTAACCTAGTTTTTCTATCTGGTCATGGATGGTTTAGTAGGTTGGTTGTAGTTTTTGCGAGACTTCGCCATCTCTCTCTACTTGTGGCATGGCACAGCGTGTTCACTCAGCAAGAAAATTAAAAAAAATAGAATTTCAACACGTAAGTGTTGTGAAAAACATATTTTTTTAGTCATTCCTTATAATTTAGCAATAATATGTTTAGAAGTTTCAAGCTGCTAAATGTGTTTTTCCTTGTACCGAAACTTGTAATATTTATTTTATTTTAAGTTAATACCAAAACTTTTCCAGTCATTGAATACTAGGTAAATATCATTTTATCTGAACTCAATATCAACGCACACCAAATAAGGTTTACTCAAGTTCATATAGGGGTATTGATAATTTTTAGATCAATCCGGACTCTAGCCGTGTTCAGGGCAACAGGGGTCATTGTACGAGTATCAATGACGCAGAAGCTAAAGTCTCAAAGTATATGCGTATTTTCGACACGTGTCGTCTATCCGCTGCTGATACACCATGTCGAGTAACGAGGACTACCAGAGACAAATATTTGTGAAATTCATAGATATTTCGCATGCTCAATTGAATATTGACCCGTGAGTAGATAGGTCAGAATTAAATAGGCTTCTATTAGCGCCATCTACCATCGTATACGTACCAAACCTTCAGAATACAAGCATCCATGATTCATTTATAAGTGTTAATTTTATGCAGCAACAAGTACCTACCTAAAGCAAGATCTTCTTTTGCAATGCCCATAAATGATTTTTTAGTTAAGTCAGTATTCCATTGAGCATGCGATTTGTCTGTCTGGATGTACTTTGTGCCCTTTAATTGTAGACTTGGAAAGTCTTCTGCACTGACACAGGCTTGTACCCTGGTGTGGGCATGCGACTAAAGTCCAGAAAGTACCTCGAAACTTAAAACAAGACTTAAGTTTATGATCCGTATAGGCATCTACATATTAAGTCGTATGTTGTGATTGAATCATCTCGTATTCAGCAATCACTAACTATGATCCTCGAGTCCACTAGCCCATAAAGGCAAACAAAAAAGTACGTAAGCTTCAAACTTCACTACTTTTAAACTAACTTTATACTTACTGAATTTATAATTATATATTCCTACCTATCATAAAGAGTATAAAACTAAATCACTTTCCTAACCTGTCCATCTGTATATGAGCTAACAATTCCTAAACTACTGAACGGATTTTTATGCGGCTTTCACCATCATCAGTAAAATAATTTTTGATGGAATGTTTATACATAATACGCAAAATCTTAGTATCTTTTACCAACATACCACACGGACAAAAGGCGAATGCTAGTATCCTAAAAAAAAAGCCAACCAACGGCTGCCCAGCCCATGCTGAGATGGCGGCCTTTTTCGGTGGGGCTTGCAGAACAGCATACCTTAAACCACTACACCACATTTATTTAATAGTTTAATTTTTTTTTTATATCTCTCATGTTCGTATTATTATTTTTTATATTGTTCTTTGTCTTTTTTTTGTTCTCTGTGTAAGTTGTTTTTGTAGGCCCTAAGCCGAAATAAATGATTTTTCTTTCTTCTTTCTAAAAGAAAATTAGAAACAAACTTAACTACCGTTTTAAAAACTATCCGGTACAATATCAATATAAGAGTACGCACCGGCAGTGACGCTATGGTGTTTGTTATTTTCCGCTGGGTGAACCACCCTCGCACACCAGATGGGCACCCTCCCCTTCTCCCCTCTTCCACCGCTCGAACACCATAGATACATTCACCAAAGAACAGGTGTACCCCATATCTCATAAACTATACCTTATTATAACCAAATTAATTCGTGAATTATGTTAAGTCCAAGAAATCGTAGTCAGAAAGACAGGTGGTTATAAAATATTTTTTATAAAATCTATAAGTATATTTGCATTATTCTATCTAATCTGTATATAATTATTCTATTTAAATCTGATTTTAACTACATAACTAATTTTATTACTTACGTATATTATAATTTATATTAGAATAATTAGAATAAAACCTTTCTTTTATTGTTATTTCTGCACGTAACAATAACTAACAACAAACACATTTTGCTATTTTAGCTGTCTAACCACACACCTAATATTTGCATAGAAGTGAAACTTTTTGTGAGTCATAATTTTCAATATCATCAATTCAAGTCAAGATGCCGAGTAGACCTTCTGTACTGTACTTGAACTTGTACACATAAATTTAAAGAAATATTTTCCAAATTGACTAACTTTAAAGTTTATTTAGTAAAAACGTGTAATACTTAAGTCTATACGCCTAAAGACAATTATTCAATGAAAAAAATGTGTTAATGACAGATTACTGCTAATTGACGTCTCTGAGTGCGGCAGTAACGCACTCTCTGTTACTACTCTGTTTACTTTTAATTCTTAACATTCTTACTGTCCACCCAAACTCGGTCCTACAGTATTTATAGCAGCCTGCAAATACGACACTTGCCTATTTTCCTCGTTTAACTCTTGCAACGTAAACAAATTCTTCTGTATTCGATAGTAAAGAAAAATCTTACTTATTCCTATTCCTATTTTACATAGTCAGCGATGATTACCCCAGTTTTTGTTTCCCCCAGAATTTTTTTCTACTCAATAATTACGTTTTTTTTTCAAATAAAATCACTTCGGGGGAAACAAGAACGGGGGGAATCAGCATTAACCCATTTTATATTTATATCATATTTACTTCAAAAAACCAAAAACTTCCCAGTCTAGAATTGTCTTTCTAAATTAGTTATTTATTTTTTGGAAATTGTTTATTTGTATCTACGTTTGCATTATTTTATATAATTTTATAGAATAGATATTTTTAACCTAATTTATTCTCAATCTTATTTATATTTTGTTGATTTTGTTTAATTATCAAATTCACATCAAAATTATGACTGACCGACAACTAATTAGGTGAGTGGAAATAACCAGTCCATCCAAAGGTTGTCTGGAAAAAATCGCTTATAGCTTATATATATATTAGATCACCCAAACATTGTCAATGTACTTTAAACATTGTAATGTAATACCTTTCTGTACTAGGTAAAGTTATTTTTAAAAAAGTAACTTACGTTTTTCGGTGTGTGCTATCTAACCATTTAATTTTCATCCACGGGTAAAATTAATTTCGTAACTAAAATTAGATTAAAGCATGGAAGAATACTTTCATGTAGATAGCTAGATAGGAGATCATCATCATCATTATTTCAACTTATAAACGTCTCATTGCTGGCCACGGGTCTTCTCCAAAGATTGTGAAGGGAATTTAGCCTAATATACCTACCACAATTTCCAGACGGGTTGGGATAGGGTTTGTTTCGAATTTTCCTTTTCTCACAGTGCTCTTGACTTAGTCGCTATGTATTCTTAATCCCACACTGCACGGACAAGATCAAGATAGCAGATACGCTGAAATAAATTTTAATACTAGGTACCTACTGCAAGTTTTGGCGCCGCTCCGCAATGAAGATGTTACGTACGGCTGCGCCATCTAGTAGCGTGGTTGTTAGTTAATTCGAACACACCATTTGTAAAGAAACAAATTAGGAATTTAGGACTAATGAAAGTAATGTATTAAGCTCTAACATGAAATATTAGTGTTGAGTACTTAACTCAATAATTAAGCAAAAGTTCTTTGGTGTCAGTTAAATTAATTTATGTTTTTTTATCTATAACGTGTAAAGTAAAAATTTCAATTGGAATATTTTGATTTCGAGATTAAAATTTTGATTTTGAACTTTGATAGCCATAACTTATGAACGGATTAAATTAGACTATCTTCCATCAAAAAAGTGTCCCGTCTGCGTAGAACCTGGTATACCAACCTACGTTTTCTTGGGGTATTTAGATTCTTATCTATAAAAATAATGTAAGATAAAATTAAATACATTATATTTATTGTAATTTTACATGGCAGGCAGGTGCGTTACCAAATTACTTAAAAAATACTAGGTAAGTATTATAAAAAGTGAGAACGGCCCATTGAGAATAAAAGTAATCCCACATTTTGTGCCCGGTCCACTTAAATAATGTAAAAGTTTTTCGGGATTACGTACCTCTATTTTCATAAACTTTAAGCGTCAATACCCGGTACCCTACGTTATAATAAATTTAAAAAGAAATGGCTCATAAACTTACCTATATTTCTTTATCCTCGTCATCAAGTAGTGATATTCCTCTGAGGATCTTACACATAGCTAAGGTATAAAAATGGAACTCTTTAGAATCAGAAAATCCATGTGGTATAAACACCATAAGTCAAACTTTCACAAAAAAAATCTCAGTTAAATCACGACCGATTCCAAAATGCGTCATTTACAACGGTTTAAAAACAACAATGCGTTCAAAATAATAATAAATAAACGGTAGTCTGAAAAGCTGCTTAAAAATAAGTAATCCTATTATTGTAAGGAGCACTGAAACCTTATTACACTATAACAAACTTTCGTGAATGCAAAAAGCGATGGTGGCTGAATGGATAAAGGACCGGCTTGCAAATCACGCGGTCCGAGTTCGATCCCGCCCGGCAGTACCAATGTAGATTCCACTTTGTGGAATTTATATGTACTAGTCAAGTGACTTACCATCTGCTAACGTGGAAAAGAAATTTTATGACTATGTCTGATCCACCAAACCGCACTAGGCCAGCGTGAGTGGGTTATGGCCTAAACCCTCTCAGCTCTCTATTCTCTAACTAGAGAGGAGAGGTGGAGGTAGAGGTGAGAGGAGACCCGAGCCCAGCAGTGGGACTTAATGAGTTGCTGATGAGAAACTTTCGTTTAAATCCTCACCAAAAGGTTAACCAGCACAAAAGTTGCATTTTATATATAAATGAACAAAAATTAATAAAAATCTAACCTGTTTGATCAAACCCTTGGAATCCTGCTGATTTCAAATATTCAGTCGATAAAACAATCAAGTGCTTAGTTACCAAACTGAGAACATTATATAATAATTATAATGAAGGTGAATCGGGGAAATTTCGGTCGTACTTGTAGCCTATTCTGCCATTAGTCTGTGGGGGCCCTTATTACTACGTAGTAGGTCGGTGGCAATCGCAATGTGATACCTTAACTAATGAATGGATGCCCCCAGTTTATCGATTTCACTCAAAGTCCTTGTCGACCCTAGGGTATGACGATAAAAATAACTTTGGTATCTTGTGTCTATTTTCCAATCAGCTTTTAACATAATTACCTTATTTCTAACTTAGTTCTGTATTCTAATAATAAGAATAATCATGGAAGAAATTTATTTATATATTTTTATATTCAAATCACCGCTTGATCTGAAAAACAAAAATGTTATTACAAATGTCAATTGGCTAGACCATTGACGAACACAAAAGAACTTATAATAGGCATTGTTTGTGTGGAAATAATAAAATACCTGCGTCAAAGCTCACTTTTTATTTACTGAGTACATGTTAGGCAAGCTTAAACAGCTGTTTTAGTTTCTTTTGTGTGCCTGTTCGAAGACACAAAACGTCGAACCGACATTCAATATCCAACGGGCTTGCAGAAACCAACAATAGCTCAAAATAATAAGAAATTTTGTTCCAACGGAGATGTGAAGCTTTTGGGAACATTTACGGGGCCATCACAATCTATTAATGAATTTAATTAGTGAGCAAATAAATTTATTTGTACAATATAGTATCTAGAGAAACAAATCCGTAGAGATACTTTAGTGGACACATTGAGTCTGATAACCTAATTCGTCTCTATTTAAGCTACAAACAAGAGTATTCTGAACATGCATTGGATATTGGAACAACCTCTATACCAAATTGAAATAATAATTGAAAATAGTACGGTTTCAAAATTCAACAACGCCATGATTTCATATTTCGGTCTCGCCGCGACGTGAACTCGATTAAACTCGATTCAATACTGCGTTGGTTGTTATACGTACACAAAGACGGATGAAACCACACGAATGACCAAAAGCCGTCTAATGTATACGCTTATGTGAAAACCCTAATCTCCTAAAGGTTTAGATTGAAGTGCCCCTTAAAGTTAATTTTCGTAAAATCTTACGGTGGGTTGTTTGTATAACCAATGAAAGTAGAGCCCTGAATTTATTGCTGCGTACCGCTTTGTGGAGGTTGTTACTAAAGCGAGGAGGGGCGAAGGGGGTTTTGTTAGACTGGAAGATGTAGAACTAGCGGGGCGTAGGGTAAGCAGACTGGTTGACCGACTACGGAGCTGACAAGTTGAACATTCTGTGTCGAACGAATAATCCCGAGCGTTTCGCACGAAATAAAATATGTTGCCGGTGCTCGGTTTTATAATAAGTATTCAGATATTTTTTGTACATAATTGATAAACTGCACACTCGTCGTGCCTGCGTTATTTTAAAACGTCGTTAAGTTGCCTTACGCCATTGTAATTAGTACAAAAGAATTTTGTGAGGCGCATTTTTACGAGCCGCGGACAAGTTATGTTGTTTGTTAATGTGCTTTAACCATTAATTACGTCGTAATGTTTGCATATTTGATATAATGTTACGCTTGTTATTGTGCGGTTAAAACAAAGAACTCTTTCCTTCTGTTATTAACACTGCATTACAAAAGACGTTAAATATTAAATGCTTATAGCAGACTCGTCCTAAAATAAATTGGTAATAACCACTTTATATAACCATTTTCATTAATTGTATAGGAATATTACTATTAAATATATATTATATTATTATATAATATTATTATTATTATATTATATTACTTTATATTACAGATGGACCGACGACCTAGTAAAGGTTGCGGGTGGCCGTTGGATGCGGGTGGCACAAAATCGCTCGCTGTGGCGGAAATTAGGTGAGGCCTATGTTCAAAAGTGGACGTCATTGGGCTGATATGATGATGATGATGATTACTATTAATACTGATTATTATAACTAAACATACAGTTTACTTACCGACTGATTGAGTCACCTATTTGCATTCAATTATAGATTGTAATTCTTGTCTACAAGCATTGATTCTATTAGATGTCCCTATAGGTAGTCAGATTACTGCATAATTATACATAAACATAGCATCACGCCTTCTCATCATCTCGAAGCGGTAGGCAGAGGTGTTTTACACCCACATTTCGCCAGCTATGCTTTTGGTCCCATGAAATAGGGGGCGAGCCTATTGTCATTAACCAGGAACATTTGTTTACCAAACTCCGGGAAAATCCTCAATCTCTCTGCTTAATTATATTCGTCCTAAACCTAGAAAGCAATCATTTATCATATGGTAGGAGATAATTCTTAATCTTCTAAGACACATTTACATATAAATTTCAGTGCAACTTTATTGTAACATTACACGAGTCAACATCTCACAATTAGCCTCAATAGATAGTCAACGTTATAGTGAATCCTTTAAACCGTTACTGCCTAAGAATACCTTCAATAAGCATATATACATGAACGTGATACTTTGACTGTTGGCTTATTGTTACCAAGAACAAATGCTCAAACTTTCCACATTTTTGAGATCCAGCAACATAGAAATATTAATAATAATGTTTGGACATTCACACACAGCGCCATTTAGTCCCAAACTAAGCTAATGCTTGTAATATGGATACTAGACAATTAATATAATACTTAAAGAACTTTTTTGTTGTAAATACTTTTATTTTAATTATAGATAAAATAAATACTAATTTATTGCTTCCGAGAGACGTCTAATTTGTTCTAAAATATTCTTAATAGAAAAAAGAAATTTGTTTTTATCTACAACAGATATAAATTGAAGTATGACGTCAATCCTAGTAGAACCATAAGGAATACGCGGCATATCCCACCTCAGTATTATTAAGTTCGCTCTTGATGTTTTTATATTACGCCGAAAATCCAATAAAACCATACCTTTGACATGAAACGCGTTTTGCATGCTGATGTCACTCGTGTATTGGTGTAAAATGTATCTAAGTGTAGTATATAATACATATATCAATCAAAGTGTTCGATTCTTTACGTTTGTGTGAACACCTGTTTCATTCCCTTTGTGTATATCCATCGTTCTGTCTTAGAATTTGTTATCTTATTTCGAATGAGTGAAGCTAAAATGTATCAGTATGTTGCTATGCAGCGGAAATAAGTTTAGATGAGAACCGCCCGTTTGTATTGATGAGGTTGAATTGACATGAGGTTTAAATTTACCAAGCGGAAAATGTCAGTGTTATATTTTAAATGATTACAGGTACGAATTATATTTAAGTGTTAAAGAACAAAGACCTAGATCAAAGACCTAAAAGAACTAAATTTTTTCAACATAATATAAACATGTGATTTACATAATATACATTTTAAAACAAGCTTTTATCAATTGGTTCTGTTGAGTGTTATGGTTTTAATTCTCACACACATACAATTGAGTGATCCATAGATATATGTTCTAATTCTGGGTTTAGTTAGTATCTACGGTCTTGTAAGTACATCAAATCAGAAATGGATCTCTAGTACAAAAACGTCAACCAAAAATAATATTTATAAGCAAAATTTTTATATTGATAAAGTTTAACATTCATTTTATCGATTTTTGTCACGGGCGAAAGTATCAATTTTAAATAAAGTTTATAAACACACTAAATACGTCGAATAATCGAATTAATATCCCTGTAGAATGAAGAGTCGAAATCCGGTGCGAATTCATCAGTTTATAATAGAAATATAAAGGGGATCTCATTGGGGTTGGGTGATACGTACGCATAGTCTATGACGGCGTTAGTTTCCAAGAAACAGGGTCCCACAATTATCAGCCGGCATTTTGGCAGAACTCAGAAATTACTGAATAAACTTAGTTAAGAAAGTTTTGTGGCTTTCATAATAAATACTAATTTTTATTAAAGTAAATAATATTGACTTACTTATAGATAAGACACAAGTATATTTCTGAATTTTTATGCCTAAACCGGAAAATATAGCAAAATATGAAAATTGATGTATTTGCAATTTGTTTCTAAACTGGCAATTCATTTTTGATTGTGGCAATCAAAAATGAATTGCCAATGACAAAAAATAATACTATTACAAAAAATACATGAAATACTTCCTATTACAAAAAATCTTTCATAACTATAGCAACGTTCCAAACGTGCAAGGATCTTACTCTACGCAAATTCGGTATGTGACGTTATCTTTTTATAATTAGCTTTTAATTATATTACGTCACGATATAACGTTTGCAGCAACCCTTTACAAATTTAATGAGTTGCGTTAGTCAATGAACTGGTAGCGACATCTCTATATAAATCTTGGAACTAAATTTTCTGGGACAGTCGGAAATGTTGATATTATTGCCGATTGTAAGTGAATTGTAGACCCCATATTATATATTTATATGCTATAAGGGAATGTAATAATTTATTAAAGACTAATTCGGAAAATAAAACAGAAGATTGATAAAGATTAAAAAATAATGTTACCTTTAAAGGCGTAAAAGAGAATGAAGTGAGTTTGCGAGGCTCGAGATAAATATTTTATTAGTAACAAAACCATTTGGAAAACGTTTAGGATAGGTCGTTGACTACAAAGTCACATCAAGACTTATTCGTCATCTCGCTCTTGAACTGGGCTGGTGCAAAAAGAGCCACTCGTAGCGTAAAGCAACGTTCGGCAAGCCGTGATGGGTGACCGCTTGTGGCAATTTCATTCTCGAGAGTTTCGTGCTTCGAAAGGGACGTAAAGCCATTGGTACTGGTTATCACTTAATGTTGTAGTCTTAAGTCAAGTTGAAACCCTTTTGGGTCACTTGATACACTCCAACACTAGGGTGTTAATTAAGTGCAATGTGCAATTCCAAAAACATTCTTATAGATACAGATACTAGGGACCGGTTAATTATGAGTCTATCACAAAAAAATTACGTCACCCTGCGACTATGAGACAAAAAATCGTAACGCAGTAAACTCCGTTAGGAGTAGAAGGTGACAAAAAACGTCCTTGAGGTCGCAGACGGTCAGAACGAGCGTTCTAGGTGTCTTATACTTGACATGGGTCCGGGAAGGTGTTGTCGCTTTACCCGCTTGTTGCTATCCAAAGAACTGATTGGAGGGAAGAGCCCTGATGTATTCCTTGAGAATTCTTAGTCGTCAACATGGATATTTGTTCCTAAATTGAGATATGAGAATTTCGTGTGGTTATTAGACCATTAATAATATTCTACCAAATAATAATATAATAATATTCTACCACATTCACACAGCGCCATCTAGTCCCATAATAAGCAATTATATTTGCTTGTGTTATGGGTACTAAACAACTGATATACTACTTAAATACATTTTTTTTTGTAAATGCATACGTATTATAGATAAATTACACCCAGACACAGAACAAACCTTTATGCTCATCACACAAAGATTTGTCCTGGGTGGGGATCGAACCCACGACCTCCGGCTTAGCAGTCAGGGTCACTAACCACTAGACCAACAGGCCAGTCTTCAGCCATTGCGTCAAATTGAAAATAAGATTAGTTTGTATTCTTATAAAATTATGTTATATGTACTTCCAAATTTGAATTGCTTTGTGTACGGTAATAACGAGTTGAATCTACTAGTTTACTAAGACCACTCATGCAGCAAAAAAGGAAAGCCAGATAACCTCCTTAAATCCTAACATCACTGACCTATCGTAACACATATTATTATTAATAATACTATTCATCATCATCATCATATCAGCCCAATGACGTCCACTGTTAAACATAGGCCTCACCTAATTTCCACAACCACAACGAGCGATTTTGTGCCGCCCGCATCCAACGGCCACCCGTAACCTTTACTATTATAATAATATAAAGTATTTTGTTGTAAGTACCTATCATAACAATGGTCCTAATGTTTACTTCCGCATTACAAACAGATAGGTATTTGAAATATATAACACACTAGGCATCAATATTAATCAGAACAAATTGTCGACAATTGATTTATTAACCAGCTCGTTAATCAGATAATCCCTTGCGGTGGGTGTCGTATGCTGTTTCGAACGCCGCTGTTCCGACACACGCTGTTGCGAATTTTTTATCCACTGCCTCACAGGTTCGAAAGCTCATGGACTCGAATGAAATAGTCGCGAAAGACGCTGTTTCGAAAAACATTTTCACTGCCTCATACGCTCGAATGCTTGTGATTTCGATTTATTTAGTCATAAAGTGTACAGAAAAATATTTCTTTACGTTTGTTGTTGTTTGTTATATTAACATTGTACATCAAAAATTTATTTACCTATTCGTGAGTCTCGCGTCATATATTTATATGTTTTATAATTGCGCACTTTTGTTTAGAAAAAAACAAAGCTTCATTCAGAATTTTCGAAAATTCGCTTGCCACATCCGGGAAATGAACCAGTTAAAATCCAAAAAATTTACATCCTGTACTTTTATGGCATTGATCGATAGGGTTAATAATATAAATCAAATCTTACTAACAAACATGGTAAATTAAATAAGAATAAAAGCATAATAATCTAACTTACAATGAATAAATTTAAAGTTTACGTGGTAATTCTAGTGCCTCATGCAGTTAAGTCACATCTTTTTTTTCATTTGACCTGCATAATAAACATACGTGCATATCGCAATCTTGGTTGGTTATAATTTAATCTACCGCGTTTGTTAGAGATATTTGATCCTTATGATTGACCCTATCGGTGAACGCCGTAAAAGTACACGGTGTTATTTTTTCGAATTTTAGCTGGTTCGATTCCTAGGTATGGTAAGCAAATTTCCGAAAATCGATAAATGCAGTTATATTCCTTTTTAAAAATAAAGGAATGTTTCCTTTGAGTAAAATTATCTATCTTTAGTATTTAAAGTACTTTCCCTCCAGGTGGCATTACAAAATTCCACCCTGTATATAATAATCAGCCGTTCAAAGCATTGACTCAACAGGTAAACTAATTCGTGAATTCGTGTAAAAAAAAATCGTATTTAGAAAACCATTTATGCTTTGTGGTGGCCACCTACCCTCACATTTTTAAATTATTGCGTTTGGCTTTATATTGAAATCGATGAAACTGAATGTGAACCTAATATGTTTAGTTACGTTTATTCTATGCATCATATTACCTACCTATTATCTAGGCAGGAATGGGAAACAAAACTGCGCAATTATAAAACATATAAATATATGACGCGAGACTCACGAATAGGTCAATAAATTTTTGATGTACAATAATACATCAAAAATTTATTGACTTGATTAATATAACAAACAACAACAAACGTAAAGAAATATTTTTCTGTACACTTTATGACTAAATAAATCGAAATCACAAGCATTCGAGCGTATGAGGCAGTGAAAATGTTTTTCGAAACAGCGTCTTTCGCGACTATTTCATTCGAGTCCATGAGCTTTCGAACCTGTGAGGCAGTGGATAAAAAATTCGCAACAGCGTGTGTCGGAACAGCGGCGTTCGAAACAGCATACGACACCCCCTTGCGGTTAATGCATCGGTGAACTTGCATCAGCGCTATGTGACTCAGTCCGTCAAGCTATTTCAGCTTAAAAATCTCATAAAAATAAGACTAGTATAAAAACCTATGTACGCAAAAGATCTCTACACTACCCTACACTTATCTACTAGATAACATAACAGACGTTATCGTATCCATATCTCATAGAAAATCACACTCGTTTGCCGAATTTTCCTATTTTCCTTGAAACTTTTTATATTAATTTCCCATTAAATCTTATTCGGACTAATATGACTAAGGAAATCGATTCAACGGTGTTCAAGAGATATAATATGTTTATCATGGTGCGCTACATTTTTTATATTTACATGATAATTTAGAACTATTATGTTAATCGATTACATTATAGCCAAGTTGCGCAACTCACACAAAAATAATTTCGTTATCTGTGGCGTGTCATTCTGTCTGCACGCCTCTACGAGTGTCGACCCTTGTCATAGACACGCCCGTATTTATGGCCATTTGAAAATAGAATACAAATTGTTTTCTAATCTATCATAAAACCAAAAATATTTTTAAGCTTGCCTGTAAATTTATAGTCTTTCCTTTTTTATTTTATTTAAATTTAGAACTGTTGCATTAATGAAACGTTTTTGTTTTTTATTGTATTTTTACAATAATTAGGTTCCTTTATAATAAGTTCACGTTCTTATCTCTATTGCTTCACAAAATAAAATACTTATAATAGCAGTTATTCAGTTACACTGAAAGTATTTTAGTGTTAAAAAGTGTCTTAAAATATATTATTTTATATTAATTAAACTACCTAAATCTTGCAAATCTATTCAATATTTAAAGAAAGCTTAAATAACTCGATTACATCTAATAAATAAAGATGGTATCACAGAGTTGATTCCTATGATACCTTACCCACTTATAAAAGTATTAGACGAAGTTTCTGCACTACAAAAATGCGGCTTTAGTTTTTTTTCACAAGTTTGAAAATAAGTGGGAATGCCGAGTTGTAGGTGAGATCTGCGAGGGGAGAGTGCGGGGTGGAGTGCGAAGGGGAACGCGGGCGCGGGGAATAATCGATACCCCATAGAACCATAAGTAGGGTGGACATACGGGATGGATTATAGCCTTTTTTGGATCTAAAGTGAAATTCGGGTTACACCTTTAACATGTCTTTGAAATGTATAAACATTTTTTAGCTTAATTCAATTTTTTTAAATAATTTTTTGATAATGTTTCTAATACATAGTTATACATAACACTTGTTTTTATTGGTTAGATATTGTTTTCATAAAATTCAAACAAACTTGGTTCAAAATAACACTGTCTTGATGTTTGAAACGATATGTTTAATGAGAAACATTGGATTAGTTACTAGAGAGACAGATTTAATATTATTGTGAAGGTTATATTATTTTGAAGTTTAGGTAAGGCTCGTTATTTTCATATAATTTCAAATCTCAATTCTAGTTAAAAGGTTAATACTGAAGAGCTTGCTTCACAAAGTTGAAGCCCGAAATGTTATTATAAGTAAGATTAATTAATTCAACATTACATAACTTCCACTGAAGGAAATTGTTTCAAATTAAATACACATTTAGTTACTGAGAATCCATTCGTTCGAATTAAAATTTTATTACTTCAAGAATTTTATTTGAAATGTGCTTAGGTAAATTACCAGTAATGAAAGCTAATTTGTTGGGAGCATTGGAAAAGAAGTCTTGTATCTCTTTTGTTTTAATTTAATTTTGTAGACGAAGAATTTAGTTTTATCAGTTTCTACGCACTAGTCTATCTGTACAATGGAAAAGAAAGTAAGTTAAGTGGATTACCTACATTCCTATAATTTAAATAGCTTCTGATATTCCTATAGAAGACAAGCTTGATTAATATTAATTATTTGCTCGGACATGATAGCTTTACCAATTTAAATCGTTAGTAGACTGCGCACATTAACCTTTACTTCTTAGTTCACTGTGCCTTTTCGTCGAGCCCTAATAGCGTCTTGATCGCTAGAAAAGTAGCTTTCGCTTATTTGTTCTGCTTCAAGCAAGTAAGTAGGTGTATGCATTGTTTATTTGGGTGAATATTATATTCGTACTTCAGGAATATTATCTGACGCCTTTTAGATTTAGTATGATATATATTCATAATTGATTATCTAAATAATTACATAGTAGGTTTCACCACAGATTAAGTAAGTTTGACTTTAACTTTAAAAATAACAAACTCTTTTTTTAAATAGGACAACTTTGAAAAGTTATATATTTTTAGTCTTCTTATAACTACTAAAAGTCACACATATAACTTAGTCTAAGTCTTAAACGTAACTTTTATTCAAAAAACATAGTCACATTAGTCCCATAACAAAAACGTTTGTAAATAGCTCCTCAATATTGTCCCCTACATCTGACATTGTCGGTGCACCATGATGCACCGGGTCACTGACCCCCACATGGGGGCGGATGATTCTACACCATGTGTCAAACTAAGTCAATATTGAACCACAGATCAGAACAAAGATCGGATAATGGGAAGAAGTAACGAGATTGTTATATTTAGTTAATAATTATTAATATATATATATTAATTATTTAATTATTATTATAAGAAATAATATAAATAAGAAAAAAAAATAAGATATTATTTTGCGAGACAATTTTATTTTTGGTACTCACCAATATGCCCGCCATACCATTCATTTAGTTTGTTTAAATTATTATTAACTTTCCGTGTAGTAACGGATAAGTATACATAATGTCACTACCCCATCTCAATCCATGGGTACTATAAAGGTGACTAAGGGAGTAACCTTATGCAGACAAGAGCACTGCGAAAAAAAGAAAATTCGAAGCAAACCCTATACCAACCCGTCTGGCCAGCGTGGTATTGTAGGCTAAATTACCTGCACTTTCTATGGAGGAGACCCGTACCCAGCTGTGGGACGTTAATGGGTTGAGATGATAAAGATGATGATTTAGTTTGTGATAACAAAAATCATTAACTAAATAGCAGCTTTCAAAAGCCTATTTTCGTTTAATTCACAAGCAGTCAAATACAATGACATAATCTTCATTTGTAACTTTAACTGTGCCGTATACCAATAACAAAACCATAGACAAAACACACTGGCTCATAAACGATTATTCGTTTCCACAGATTAAATAAAATAAAACCGCTCGTTTCAAAAAAGAACTCATGTTCCCAATCCCCTTAGCGCGCGACGCAATGGTATCGCGTATTCTGCCAAGCATCTTCCTCTTCTTGATTAGTATCGTTTCGCGGGCAGCCACCATAAGATTTATATTTACAATGTTCATTATAGCAAAGTTTAACCGAGATATTGTTGTTTGTAAGTTCTTTAGACAAAGGTCAGAGAAGGCCCTAATCACAGTTCATTACGTTTTAGAACGTAGGCGTTTAAATATTTTATAACGTAGGCCGCTGTTAATTTATCCGCAAGAATTTTATAAATATAAAGATAGGCCGTGTAGGTTACGATTTCACAAAGTATGTATGTTAATTCACATAAAAGCACGACATGCTATTATAACAATAAGTTTCAAAAATCCGAACTTAAGTGAACAGTTATGTTATTGTATTTTTATAATGACACACAACATTATCTTACTTAATAAAATATACTTAGTTGTTGTTTACTTATTAATATGGTCAGTGTATGATATATGATATAACCTTGTCTCACAAAACTGTATTTTAATACAGTTTGACTGTGAAATCAGTTTTCCATGTCTATTAAGGAGCAATCAATTATTGTAATGTTTCTACAAATATTTTTAAGTATATCGCCACGACGATGGCAAAGAAGCTTCCGATGTGCCTGATGGTAAACGGTTACCGTGGTCAATGAACGCCTGCAACACCAGGAGCATGACAAGATGCACATAGCCGACCCTTTCATCATCATCATTTCAACCCATAAACGTCCCACTGTTGCCCTACTATACCGCACTGGCCAGACGGGTTGGTATAGGATTTGTTTAGAATTTTCCTTTTTTCGCAGTACTCTTGTCTGCTTAAGGTTTACTCCCTTAGACGCCTTTTTCGACATCCTTGGGTTGAGATGGGGTAGTGACAGTATTTATTCTTAATCCATCAGCACATGGATCGCCGATCCATTATATACTTGTAATAGATTTTATCCAACCTCTTTTTTATAACCGGGTTCTAGATTTAAATCTTAAAATATGCTCTACACCAGACATAGCGTGAATAGGATCGTAATAAAACGGATGCGCGTTCCGCGAAATCAAGTCAGTTGCCCCCGGCAGTCTATTCCTCAATCGCAAAACCAATCATCGCAACAAGCAAAGGAATTCCTAAAACATCCCATAAGCAAAACTGAACTGAACACATTGTTTTTCAAACATTAATTTTGTTACTGCAGAATAAAAGGCGTTAAAATATGTCTGTCGCACTACGTTTGGTATAAATCGTACGCAAGTTTAACTATACAATAATAAATTAAATGGTTCTACGTAATGAAAAACTGCAGTCTGGTCTTATTTAGTGGCGTTTAAAACTTCCACAGCCTGCATACCTATATACATTATGTTACAATGTTACAAATACATACGTAGCTACTCACGTATTTAAAGCAAATGTAGAATTTGAATTATAAATCATGTCGAACGATAACACGGGCCGTGGTCACAGTCTGCTTGTGACCACTGCGGGCATGATCATGCGATCATTATAACCAGTCGAAACGGAACTGTAAACTTATTTTGCTCGACGTATCGACCAGGCATTATGCTTATTTATATATTATGTATTTATTAACAAATTCCACAGCTTTAAGTTTAACAATTATCCTTAATAGCAAATTTTACAGCCAATTATGAATTTATAACTTACGTTTTTAACTTTTATTGTATTTGTTTATTATTTTTTATTATGTACATATATCAATGTGCGCCATCAGATGACTATTAGCTTTCCTTTTCTTCCAAACCATCCAAAGGTTGTCTGGCAGTGATCTATTCTAGTGATAAGACTGCACATTGTCATTACCTACCCTTTTGTTTTCAATAAAATTTGAGATGTGCTATAAAATGTATTCCATATTGAATCCGTGTAGTGACGGATTAAGAATACATAATATCACTACCCCATCTCAACCCGTGGGTGTCGTAAAAGGCGACTAAGGGAGTAATCGTATGTAGACGAGATCACTGCGAGAAAAGGAAAATTGGAAACAAACCCAACTCGTCTGACCAGAGCGTAGAGTAGGCTAAATTCCGTCCACATTCTTTGAAGGAGACCTGTGCCCAGCAGTGGGACGTTTATGGGTTGAAATGATGATAAAGTGTATTCTATTTTATATTTCCAATATTAGATGCTTATGATATACATAGTGTTATAACACAAATATGTTATATGACCATTGATGTTGAGACAAAGGCACTACATGCTACATACACAAGCTAACGGCTTGTATTGCCTTCGTGCCACTGCAATGTTAACCCTACAATATTATGTGCATTATGGGACTGAACCGGTGCCAACCTACCTCGTTGCTGTTTGAATATGAATGTATGTTTAAGGGTTTATGATGGTGTTGTTGTAGGGTTAAATATGTTTGGATATGTGTTTTAAAAATCCGTGAAACAATATTCATAATTTCAAATTGTTTATGTAATGTAGGGACATATATCTGGTCTGCCCACCTCTCAAAATCTATACTAAGATTATTAAGCTGTAGAGTTTGTTTGGTTGAACGCTAGGATCTCAGGAACTACTGGTCCGATTTGAAAAATTCTTTTAGAGTTGGATAGCCCATTTATCGAGGCAGGTTATAAGCTATTTATACCATCACGCTACGGCTAATAGGAGCTGAGCAGTGGTCAAATAAAGAACAACGAGAGCGCAACCTGCGGAATTCTAGTATAAATAGGTTTTGGTACGAACGGGGCATACAAAGTGAGACGATGTAGGAATTTTTTTATAAGACAAAAAAACAGTGGGACGAACGAGGCAGAAATCAACCTGGAGAATAACAATTAAGCTTTACTTTGGTCAATAAACCATGCGAGCGAAATCACAATCTAAAGCTAGTTGCATACCAACGTTAAGTGTATTGATCTCTTAGTAATGTTAACTATAAATCGGTTTTATAATACCGTTGATACCCGAACACCCGAGGGTGAATCTCGATACACAGGGGAAGTTCCCCAGCACTAGTAAGCAACATAACACCGTTATCAATAACAAGTAACAATCTAAGTTATGATAGCCTTCTAAATGGCCGGTGCGCGGTGTAATGAAGGGTAAAGGTTGAACATACGTTATTAGACACGTTGAAGAACAGAAGTCGTGACGTTGAAGGTCGTATCCTTGTACCGTAGACTGGGGCGACTTTATGAAAAAATGGAGCATTTTTTATATAATTTCCATAATAAAACTAGAGGTGTGAGTATTATATTAATTTCATTCACATAATCAGTTATAAAACCGCATGGCCGAGGCGTCATAGAGTTTTTTTTTACAGACAATGCCCGCACTAGGAAAGCCCTGTGTCGCGGGGAACTTCACAAGCACAATTAACAGATACAATATGCACCTCTCTCCAAAAAAATTTTCGTCAATCACAGAAATATTTGTCTCGCGTGATAATCGAACCGGTAGTTAGAATTGTTAGAATAGTACCCGTGTAGTTGCTTCAGAAAGTAGATCGTTACTAATGCAAACTTTTCTGATAACATTTCCTTATATATTACAAAATCTGCGTACTACCTATATTAAATACATACGTAAATATATAAAGGAGAAAGCAAATAAACCAAGGCACGTGCATTCGCATAAATGTAAGCACAATTACATCGATACAATGCATCCAATAAAGGGATTAAAAAGGCTTGTAATATTTTTTATGTAGTGTAGTGACGGATTAAGAATACATATTGTCACTACCCCATTTCAACACGTGGGTGTCGTAAAAGGCGACTAGGGAATAAACCTTAAACAGACAAGAGCACTGCGAGAAAAGGAAAATTCGAAACAAAGGCCTATATACCTACCAACCATTCTGGCCAGCGTGGTATAGTAGGCTAAATTCGCTCCAAAATTTTTGGAGAAGAACCGTGCCCCGCAGTGGATGTTTCTGGTTTGTAGTGATGTGAATATTTTTCATATTTTTATTCAGAATTTGACATTGTATAAGCTCTTTCGAGAAGTTGTATACATGTATAGCAGCAAAGAGGATGACAGTCTGTGAGTAAGAACAAACAAATATGGATAATTAACTACGATTGCTACTTACAAAGCCTTTGCAATAAGATTACTTAGTGCAACGGTCCCACCGCTATTCACTACACAGAGTACGTCAGAGCAGAGGGTGTTGAATGTCGACCGAATAGGGGCGATCACAGCCGCAGTGCTGTATTGAACTCGAATACATTAGAAGTGCAACTAGTTGTAATACAGCTTTGGCAAAATACACTCTGATGGTTAGTATGCAGGATTTGGTGCACACAATGTGTGGTGTGGTTTGTGATATGCGACAACATTATAGTTTACACAGGGGCGGACGGTGAGTTTGCGGGGCCCTGGGCTGATACATCTCGGGGACGGCCTGTCTAAATTATCAATTAACTGCCATTAAAAAAACCGACCAATAGTAAAGTATTTTATTTAAAAAAATTAAAATATATAATTTAATAAATAATAAATATTAAGCAATTTCCTTCGCTTTGGTTTAACATTTTTTATACAAGTAATGGAAAATTTCATACTCACGACGGGTAATGGCAAAGCACTGCACACGGAATGGCAGGGTCACGGATTCAAGTACCGTCGTAGGTTTCAATTTTTTCATTACTTGTTTAACATTTATATACCCAATTTAATAAATATTTTATAAACTTAAGCATAGATTTGATTATTCTTAATTCTCAATGTTTTCAATTGGGACCGGGGCTCCTTATATACGGGGGCCTCGGACTGCAGCCCCTATATCCTACATAGATCAGCTTTTGAGCTTACACAACTTGCATTTTGAAATATCTCGAATTCTGTCTTAGTTATTATTATAATCGTATGTACGGTTATAAAGTACTTTAGGCGGACCCTGGTATTGGAACTTAACAAGTCATCCAAAAGGCTCCAACTTCAACAACTGCCATAAGACTACTAATAAGTGGCCACGTTAAGAAGAACCCATAGGTATTACCTACCTACTTAACGTTGTCTCCAAATAAAATTGTAGGTAGTAATTGGTACCCTCTATAGTTTAAACTCATTCTGCTACACAATTTCAATTGATTGCATTTAGCATTGTAACACCGACGTGTTTCAAAGCTACAATGTTAGACTTGCAATATATTTAGAAAGTGCATGTCATTAATTTATTTATTACAAGTACTATTACTAATATAGACGTAAGTATAATCTACAAAAATTAAAAAATACTCATTAACCATTAAAACACTAATCAGACGATTAACAAAAAACCGTTTAACTAAAAAAATAAGGTTCAAATTTATAAATAGCTAACCGTTTAACTAAAAAAATAAGGTTTAAATTTAGAACGATTTAACACGTTCACTGCGTTGAAAGGTCTATAAGCCTCCTGCGAGTACTGCCGCGCAGTGCGGGTGAAAATGCTGTTGTTTTGCTCTGGTGCGGGAAGCATAGCTTGTAGGTTTGAATGAGTATAAAAGAGATAACTATATGGTTCAATTTCTTTATGAACGTAGTACTATCTAGAACCAAAAAATATGTAAGAGGTTTATAGACCTTCTATCGCACTCAAAGAGAAAAATCATAATTCAGTGCGGATAGGAGGTTTATAGACCTCACAAAAGTACTACGGGCCTATCCACCCTCTCCCGCACCTATCCATATTTATGATAAATGATTTATAACCAGTGATGCGCACACGTCTATGAGCAATGCACGCATAATTATCTATTGCAGTTTGTTCATTAGTTAAGTTCATTAAGTACGTAAAACATTTTGTGTAGTGTGTGAATATGGTTCGTGGAAATAAATGTTGTAAAAGAATGCTCCAATTAGCACAGAAATCAAGTGGAACAGAAGAGGACACGTCTATTCCAAAATATCGTCGTGTTTACCAAAGAGTGACTGCAAAGTCTGTAAATTCACCGTCTTCAAGCACCGGAAATAAAATAAAATTTCTGGAAGATATTACTATTTATCCTTCTACATTAGCTACAGCCCCAGAAACAAGTGGATGCCATGATGATTTAGAAGTGATCCATAAACGCCGTAAAGTTGTACATTTTGATAAACAAGAAGAAAATTATTATTATTATTATTGTTTATTTGATTTATTACTTTGTCTTTTTTATTAGGTACATCACTAGCTGTACCTACAACTGTACCTATAATTCAGTGCTGTAGAAGGTCTAAATGCCTCCTAAACATTTTGTGTATTTTTACGATATTCTGACATCAGAACTTCGGGCGAAGCCAAAATAAGAAAGATTTATTCTTCAGCAATACTATGATCCAAATTTTATTTGAAAATAAGTAAATTTGGCTGAAAAAAAGGCATTTGAAGTGTCTGGTTCCGTAAAAGGTCAATAGGCCCCTAACCGCATCTGTAAAATAGTACAATTAAGGCATAAAGACCTCCTATAGCATCAGCTGAAAGTAAGCGGAATTTAGCGCCGCAGTGAACGTGTTAAGCAAAAATGATCCAATGGCTTTTAGTTAAGTTCATATAGGATTATACTCGTACAAACTTACAAAAACAAAATTTAGCATTACAAAGCCAGAGAAATACTGCAATGAGTTTTAAAGTCAAATATCTCAAATGAGGTTTGTGTTGATTGGATCATTTTTGCTTAAATCGGTCCATTTATAAATAGCTAACCGTTTAACTAAAAAATAAGGTTCAAATTCATATTTTCAAATAGCTAGTACCAAAACGGATAGTGTGCAAACTCGTGGTGTATTATGTAAATGAATTGCACTATTAGTATTCGCAACATCGCTGCTTATGCACAAACTAGCTGTTAGCATAAGAATAGGTAAACGAACATTGCATACATATATAATATTAATATGATACATACTACCAATTATCGTTTTTGCACAAACGATAATTTTTATGTATTCTTCCACATTTACACAGCGCCATCTAGTCCCAAATTAAGCAATTATATTTGCTTGTGTTATGGGTACTAAACAACTGATATACCTACTACTTATATAATTTTTTTTTGTAAATACATATATGTACAAAGATAAATTACACCCAGACACAGAACAATGCTTATCACACAAAGATTTGTCCTGGGTGAGAATCGAACCCACGACCTCCGGCTTAGCAGTCAGGGTCACTAACCACTAGACTAACAGGCCAGTCAAGTTTTGGTAGTATGTATCATATTTTTTCTCTCTCTGCTCTTTATTTTTTATACCATAACATAACATCACGCCTTTTTCCCCGAAGGGGTAGGCAGAGATGTTTCACATCCACATTTCGCCGGCTATGTTTTTGGTCCCATGAAATAGGGGGCGAGCCTATTGTCATCAACCGAGAAAATTTTTGTTACCAAACTCCGGGAAAATCTCAATACTGGAATTTCATGATAGAAAAGTCCAATACAATTTTCACCGGACCCGGTAATCAAACCCGGGACATCTTGCACAGCAGTCGTATACACTTCCCGCGGTGCCACTGAGACAGTTTTTTTTATACTAATAGTTTTAAGTATAATCATATTTATTATTTAATAATTCATTGCCTTGTTGGTGTAATGGAAGTATTTGCCACTATTGCGCAAGAGGTCCAAAACGTTATGGGATTTTTACAGTGAAAATTCTGTACCCGAAATCTGGAATTGAAGATATCCGATATGTATAATAAAGCCAACAACGCCCATACTAAATTCATATTTATTCGTTCATTAGTAAAAATTTGTAGGCATATTTGCAAAAAAAAAAAGATGGTACTCAATATTTTGAAAGTGAGACACTTTTTCCGAACAAGCAAAATGTTCAATGAAAATATTCCTGAACTTCATATAAAGCAGCTACGTGTTGTATCACGCAAAAGGGAAATATGTTTGAATATAGAACACAAAGAAACCTGTGTTGCAGGGCTAAAAAAACCAAATTAAACTGATGAATGCATTAAGCAGACAATCCGTGAGATAAGTTAGTGTTGTTCATTTAAAAAAAAAGAACTTACGTAAACACTTCTTTTTAAATTATATTATAGATGAATAAAATCGAACATAATTATTGAACAACTATTAAAGCTTAATTATGCTTCGATAGTGTGTTGACTTTCTGTTTATGACTAGAGTATCCAGAGTTCATCGTAGAAACAAATTTTATTTTATTATTTAAAATTACCATAATCTAAATAAAACGTATTGAATGTACTAACAAGCGTTAGCGCTGAGTTTGGTTGTTATTTCTTCTATAAAATAACAATCATAAAACGCGTTCAAAAATGTAAAATATTCCATGATGTTAACTATATAATCTTTAAACACGGAAGCGTTCAGAAATTCAGATAGTGTATACTATATTAATCAAAATACATTTTTTCATTAAATCCATCGAACATTCAATAACATTGACGAGGTATGTCAGAGCTTTGCTTTGCCTCACAAACTCATAACGGATCAAATCGGTTCATGCGAGTAGAGGAAAGAACCGTATACTATTGAGCGAAATATTAATTCTATCATAAAGCTCGATGTAAACGAACCAATGATTTGAAATTCGATTTGTAGGATTTTAAAATTTTCCTACAACGAATTCCACATTTGTTTTCTACTCTTTACAGTGAAATTAATTACTTAGGTACGCACATATTTTATGCCAGGCAAGGACAGCTTTGCACGATATATTATTAATATTCCTTCAAATAACACGCAACCTTGCTATTTTGTTTATTTACTCATTGTATCTTCAAACCCAAGTTCTATAAAAAAGGAAAAAAAATGTGAGACTTTTACTTTTGCAACTTGATATTGCTTTTTGCCAGATTTCAATGTCAAAAAATTCTCGCGACCCTTGGGCCATAGCTGTCTATGGCCCAAGGGTCGCGAGAATTTTTCAAGCTGTAAAATGGCCGTGTATTCAAAAAGACTGAAAAACACTGGTACACAGCAAATAGTTTTTCTAAAAAACTCTCAACACGAATAACAACATAGCCTGTTCCAAAGCTAACTAGTGTAGGTGAATGAACTGTCAGTATTATATTGAATTAGGACAGGTACGCTACGGCTGCATGATTCTATTATATACGAGGGCCATGTAATCCTGTACTAGACAACATTGGACTGGACAGCGATACTGACACTATTATAGAATTATAATAACAAGCATGTTCCTAATAAAGGAATCTAGCATGCACTGCCGGACTATGTTATATCTATAAAAGTTTTAAACTTATACAAATTGTAGCGCATTGCAATTGTAATAATATTATCACCAGTAACTTATCACACTTACGAGAGTTTCTTACGAATTATTTAAGAATTGACTATACTATAATAATTAATTGGTGATAATGTAGATCCCTCATCGTATTGAAAACTGATATTAGTGTGTAACAACTGAGATAAGGCCGCTAAGTATAAATTGCAAAATACAATAAAACGCAAAATCTCTCGCAGTGGCGGAAATTAGGTGAGGCCTATGTCCAGTAATGGGCGTCATTGAACTGATATGATGATGATAATGAAGTTGAAAGAATTGCAACTCATTAAAATTGTAATGAAATTTGACTATTAAAAAGAGAGGCCTGAGTTTCTTGCCAATACTCCTTTTGACTTCACTTTGTGTGCAAATTCGTGCTTGTCAGCTCTTGATTTAATATCACGTTCATTTCAGATTATCAGTATGAATATTGATAATTCTAATAATTAAACTGTTTACAGAACTACGTCAATATGTGTCAATTAAAATATCAAATAAACGTTGAACAGTCAATATTCACAATAGCTGTACTAAATCTTAACTGAACGAGACATCTGACGGAGTAAGCTAGCTCTATACTTGTCTTCGAATTACTTAGTAGTTAATGAAAAGCTATAAACCTCAACGGTTTAGACAAGCTTTGAATGTATAAACCTGTATAGGTGTATTAGAAATGGTACTAATATTCGTTCGTAATAGATTGGAAAGAGGATACATGGATGTTAATTGTGTACCGTGTAGTGACAGATTAAGAATACATAATGTCACTACGCCATGTCAACTCGTGGGTATCGTACAAGGCGACTAAGAGAGTACCCTCATGCAGACAAAAGCACTGCGAGAAAAGGAAAATTTGAAACGAACCTATACCGATCCATCTGGCCAGCATGGTATAGTAGTCTGAATTCCGTCCACTTTCTTTGGAGGAGACCCGTGCCCAGCAGTGGGATGTTTATGGGTTGAAATGATGATGATAAATTGTTCAATTATTTTTCACTCTATCAATATATGAATTGTAATGGCATATAAGAGAGAATTTTGGGGAGACGGACTCACTTCATTAGCACAAGACGAAATTATTAAACACATTACCCTCCTTTGCGTCTCGCAGTTGGGTAAAAATTGCAGCATATTGCAAGGGTTACACCGTTTCATAACATAGATATCTAGAGGTATATAAATGTGCACGCATAGAAATTAAATGCTAACTTATTATATTTCTTTAATTCAATCTTTTTTTAGCTAAAGCTCGGGAAAATTCTAGTTTGTCTTGATATATTTATTGTCCCTCAGATAACCTCTCATGCGAAACTTATATAGCTTCGCCCACGGCACACAGATTAATAAGACCTTTAGTAAATTCCTATAACAGGACATCATCAACTACGTATCACGCTATCACGCTCCTCTGCTGGCCATGTGTCTCTCTAACTGCTCACATAAAGAACAATTAGGTACCTAGTTTAAATGCGAAATACCAAATAGCCTTGAGGCAACTCGAAAGTTATGTCTGATCCGCCACCCCGGTTTAGGCCAGGGATTATATATGGCCTAAAACCTCTAAGCTCTATAGAAAGAGGACAGGGCCCTTGCCGATTTTATTTAAATTAATTAGAACAGAATGATTTTTAAATTTATTCCTCCTAATTTTGATTAAATAATTATTATTGTATGCGGCCTGCATCCAGCGCGATCCTGCTGTTCGGATCAGATGATCTGTCCACCTTGAGGGTGGATATCCTACGCTGCGCTAAGATTTTTTCTGTCCCATCGGCCATCAGTCAACCGGTCCTATTGGAAGTCTCTTGAGGTGGCCTATGTCCAGCAGTGGATGTCCTACTGCTGATATGATGATGATGATGGGGATGAATTATTAATGTCTTAAAAAATGTGTTTCAAAAAAATCTTTACATACGCTATCAGTTACGTCATTATGTCTTAGAAATATGTTCACGGATATTGTTAGCGCAACGTATATCTAAATTCAAAGAGCTTCCCTCTTTTAGCGTGTTTTGTGGACCGTTGAGTTTCACATAACGTTAGGCATCATCTGCATTTAAAAGACGTGAAAAGTACACCGGCAGCTTACTTACATCGTTGCTAGCAATTTGTGCTCGTCTAGCCCTATACAGGTAGTAATATTATTATAAAATCACCTTTACTATCTTGAATTATTATATACAAGCTACTAGCCGCGGCTTTCTCCGCGTGGTATATCGGTAAACATGTCCTATGTCTTTTCTTCAGGTCACAGACAAATTATCGATCCACACACAACCGTTCTTAATGAAATTTCATTAAGATCGGTTGAGTGACTCGCGCCTACGCGACGCGCTCTGATTGTAATAAATCTTTATTTCAATAATAATGTATTATGCTTCATAACAATAACAGTGTCACGCCTTTTCCCCCAAAGCAATAGTCAGAGATGCATCGCACCCACATTTCGCCATATTGGGTCCCATATAATATACTTTTTGCCTGACTGCCAAAAAGGAAGGTAATGTTTTTATACTAGGCACTGTAATAGAGGGTGAACCTACTACCATTATTATAATAATAAAAGTTTAAACTGCTCCTTATTTAACAAATATGTATTTAAATATTAACAAAAGACTTTCATCATTTCATCACTACACCAAAAACATCCCACTGCTGGGCACGGGTCTCCTCCAAAGAATGTGAAAGGAATTTAGCCTACTATACCACGCTGGCCAGATGTATTGGTATACCTAGGGATTGTTTCGAATTTTCTTTTTCTCGCTGTACTCTTGTGTGCTTAAGGTTATACTCCCTTCGTCGTTTTTTACGACACCCACGGGTTGAAATGGCATAGTGACATTCTGTATTCTTAATAAAAAAAAAAATTGCTGACACTACTTTTCGGATAACATGTTACATTCTTTACTTGTGACTTTCCTAAGTGTTACTATGTGACCTAGATGAATAAGCGAGATTTCATTTCATTTCAATATAAGTATAGACTTTATATTCCATCTATATAAAAAATCAATATCTTCTATTACTCAGAAGTAGCAAGAAGAAATAATATCGAAGTATTTCAGCAAATGGCGCAAAACAAAATAAGTCGGAACGCTAAAAGACAATAAGAATAGTAATGCGACAACGGCACGGAAGCTTACACAGCGACCTCTGTGAATGGACCAGTGAGGAAATTGTCCAGGAAGCACTTGTATAAACAAACACGACGCAAATATACAAATCTATAGAATCACGAGTGGATTGTGAGAATATAGACAGTAACATTCTATATGCGGTAATAAACAAATCTAAAAGTTTAGCTGTCGTTTAGTCGTGGTCAGATTAGTACAGTCAATTTATTTTTTATTATTTTTATTTATACTGACATACATAAAAATCATCATCTTAACAACTCAACGAACGTCCACTGCTGAACATAGGCCTCACCTAATATAAGATTTTATTTAGAGTCTCGAGTGGGGACCACGTATTGGAAGACGCAGCGTAGGACGGACCGGATGGACCAACGACCTGGTCATACATTTTTTAAATTTTTATTTTATATATCTTTTATACATAAAATTTACAAAAATGTAGAGTTCGTGAAATATCTCATTTCTATCTGAGATTAAGTTTAATTTACTTCCGAGTTGATGATTCCCTAGAGCTAAAATTGTGTATATAAATACATAAATTAAATAGATAGATTCATAACATTTCACCCTATAGGGTTAGGCAGAGGTGCATCACTTGGTCAGCTATGTTAGATTAGTTTTGACCGATCTGGGAAGCGAATCCAAGAGGCAAGACCTCTTGTATTGCAGTTGTTTAACCCCGCGACGCAACCGAGGCAGTATTAAATGGATCCCTACTTTTTCACCCTCACAACAGTCCAACAAAAGTTAAATTTTTGTCTTGTCATCATCATATCAGCCGTAGTACGACGCCAGAGGTCAAGTGAAGCCTTCTATCTTCAGAAAAATAAAATAATCAATAATTCAATAATACGAAACCAAAAGCTTAATTCCCATTAGATAGGAGTACAGTCATATAAATAACCTATCAGACAGTTCTGTTACTACTAGTAAGTACCTACTTGTTACAGCTCAGCTTCGGTTCGCAGCTAGGGTTACCAGATGTAAAAATCAAAAGACCGGAGAAAAGGCCTGATTTCCATGGAAAAGTCCTGAGATTTTATACAGTTTGAGAATTTTCTCTCAAAAACCCATTATTATCGTTTTATACACTCCGGCTCTAGCTCACGCGTTGCAACTTGCACGCAACTTACTTAGATAAATAAGTATTGATTTTAACTGCAATTGTTACCAAAAGAATATTATTTTTAGTTTGTTTCACTTAGATAAATAAGTATAGATTTTTACTGTTCAATTGTTACCCAAATAAAGATTATTTTAGTTGGTTTAACTTTTAATTAAAGAGATCTTTGAAATGTAACCTGTACTTTATTGAAAATCCTGAGATATCACGAGATTTGCAAAATCCGGCCGCAATCCTGAGAAAAGTCGAAAATTCCTGAAATCTCAGGACAAATCCTGAGATATGGTAACCCTATTCGCAGCAAGCTTACCTCAATAAACAAGCTAGAGCTAAGATAATGATGTAGGTAGGTAGATGACCTTTACACATTATTGTAATATAACACTCAATTTTCTTATCTAATGGTGCCATTTAGGTATCTATTTTGAAGATTCTATCTATTTTATTCATTGAATAAGTAGGTAAGAAGCTTATTTATATTAGGATATTCTGAAACATATATTATTATCTTTGTATTTAATTGAAGGATAGGTTAAGTTGTGATTTTCAAGCCTAAGCTTTTTCAATATAACTAATATTAAACCTGGAAGGATATGAAGAGGTGTAGTGTACACATACATACGCATTTCGTTTGTTTTATCTCAGGTTCCATGTGATAGGACCTGAGTAAATTTTACCCAAATAGAGTAACCAAAGAAACTGCTCTTAAAGTGATTCCAAACACAAGCACAGTATAATTATATAACTACATTAATATATAATTATATTTATATTAATATAATTATGAAGCCCATCAAGAATATTGGCGTCAATTGGCGTTGAATATGCAAGCGCCATCTATCGAAAATAAAATGAAAATAGATTTGTATTTCTTTTCTAAGGCCCATTCAATGCAATATTTGGAAGCCATGGATAGCAATATTTCATGATCGTGCTCTCCCCGTCTCTCTCGCTTAAATGAAAGAGATAGCAACTGAACAGTCTTTCTATATGATAATGACACTTTAATAAGGGACTCATTTATAGCTTGTAAATTAACAGGATATAAGCTAATGGAAGACTAATTTAAAAGTAGTTTTGTAACATTTTAAACTAAAATTAGCTGTCACCAAACTTCCCTAAAGTCTTAGATCTTGCTGAAAAAAAAGCATTAAATGTTTGTTTTTCAGAAAATATCATATACCTAAGTACCTAATATGGAGTAGGTAGCTACTTCGTATTAGGTACTTAGGTATATGATTTTTTCATAATATTAGGTGCTTCAAACACGATTGAGTAGTGATAATCTAAAAAAAAAATTACACAATTAATCTACGTATTAATTGTAAAAAAAATACTTATTCAAAAGCCAGGTATACGTCTGTTGCACAATTACTAATTAGGAAGGTACAGTTTACTCCCTAAAGCGCATAATAATTAATTCATTAAGTCAGTAGTAACTATCCAAACAACCTAGTGAGCCTAATTGTTGATTTATAAACGTTTAGAAACCACATTGTGAACAATACGCCACTGCTTACCATTACCGTCGGAATGTAGTCTAAACTTATGTTATGCCACCGTTTCCCATTTACTGTAAATTCTATAACCAATTGATTTATCACCTTTATTACAATGTACCAAAGCTCAGTGTTTCAAAAAGTTCCGATTAAATTGATTTTCGCAGCAGCAAATACAACTGTGTAGTTGTCGAACAATAACTGGGGTTTACTGATATGTGGGAGAACTTTATCACATTGTAATAAAAGATATTTTTGCTTGTTTACAGGTCTTGTCATGATGGATATGTCAGATCTTCGTGGTGGCCACTGATGGGATGACTCACATCACTATCGCCGTGCATTCTTGGGACGTATCCGTTTCTAAGTTATTTTTTATTTCGTTTACATATAGTGTCGACAAGTTTAATAGGTCATCACGGTCAAGTATCCTTATTTCATTTTAAATATTGTGTTTTTTGATATGGAATGCATTTTGTCACGTACGCTTGTCAAAAAAGAAAGCAATGGTAGTTCTTAGAGCTTTAAACTATTAAGATGATTGGATTTGACCTATTTTACTTAATTAAATAAACTTACCTAAATAAATTTTCTATTCAAACTGTAGTTTTTTTTTTTTTACATGATTTATTATTTATTTATTTATTTATAACATTAAATTATTTATAAATTTTTGACATTATTAACTACTTACTTACATATTTACAACTTCTATTTACAATACTATAAATAAATAATAATACAAATGGTAATGTGGGCTAGGCGTCAAAGTATTCATCGGCATCACTGTCACAAGGGAAAGTGTCCAGAAGGCTAGCAGATTGATTGTAGATTGGTTTAATAAGTCTCACAGGCAAACGATTAATTTGAAGTTGGTATCTTTGACTTTTAGTACCCTTTCTTTGGAGTCATTCGTACTTATCTAATAACAATAGTTATTAATTGACGTAAGACTAAATTTTTATAAAGATATAATTATAAAAATTTAGTCGTACGTCAATTAATAACTATTGTGATTATCATATTCATATTAGTTATTATTGACACCTAACTCTGTAATTAGATCTAGAGCAATGATTCTTCAAAGTTCTGTGTGTCTGAAGTGTTATTACTTACTGTCAATATTTACTAGTGTTTAACACAATAATCATATAAAATGGCAGTGTGCTACATATTGGCCTTAAAACTTCAATTCTATAGAAATGATAATAATTATCCACAGACGTCGAAAAAAAGGAAAATAATAGCACTGTATAATTTATTATTTATAAAAAAGAAAAATCTAATCAGGTAAATTCAAATTTCAATCAAAATAATTTTTTTTTTTTTTTTCATTGAAAAAAATAGCTTATAACATTTTGTTCGTTTAAAAATAATACAACACCAATAGTAAAAGTGGACTGAAGTTAAGAAAGTTGTAACTGCACTAGTTTAACTAGGTGACTAGTACGATGCGGCTACCTGACGGCCTGACATTACACACTATAGAGAAGCTATAACAAAACGTAAAATTTGTAGGCGTTGTAGTGTAACTTGATAGATTGTTTGGCTACTTATATTGCCTCAATTTATTATTGATTCAAAATCAGTTTAAAATACAGAATCTGGTACTCAGTCAGGATGAGTAGACATTATGAATTAACAAAAATCTTCTTAAAATATTTTTATCTATACTTTTCGGGTTAGTACTGTGCCAATTCTATAGACAGTATTGATTTCTTATTTTATTAATAGGACCGCAAACGGTTATCAATAATATAATATTAAAAGTGCTACAACCAGCAGTAAAAATCAGTATGATCAATCGAAACTCAAAATTCAATTAAATAACTTAAAGGCCTAGCAATAAATGAAACTCTATTCGCACACATATTTAAATCGAATTGAATTCAAATGTTTTTTTAAACTTATTAAAAACAAAATAAATAATGACGGGTAAATAGTATATTCTCGTCAATATTTGAAAGCGTGGGCAAAAGCATCACGTATATAGCCACAATTGTCGACAAGTTTAATCGCAATGCAATAGAGGGCGGGCCATCAAACCGTACGATCATGAAGGTGAATATAGCCTTCAATGGGTCTTAAGATAGCTATCTAGATTTATTACTTGCATACAAGGTTGCTCAATGAAATATTGAGCTTTAAACGATTCGTGTTGTTTTAAAGCTCCTATATGAATTGAATAATTAGATGTGATGCACATTATATTAAATTAAATAACAATACTGCTAAGAACTGATGGTACCTAAACGTTTTTAAGACAAAACGAATATTTATTTTTCTAGTTACTACAGATTAGTCAACTAAAATTTAATACAATTTACATGAATAACATGAATTGATATAAAAAAGAAACGAAAAAAAGCTTTCGGCATAAAAAAATGTTTTTTTATAAATAAAGGGTGGGGACAGACACCCTGTAATTTAAACTTCCTCTTTCAAAATTACATTAGTGAAAATTTGACATGATTCAAACTTTACAAATATTTGTTCCAAATCAAAATAATTATGTAAATAGGAATCTTCTTAAGACTAATTTTGATTTAAATCTTCTAATTTGTATGAAGTGTTCTAAATTAGAATTATTATTCAAATGATATTCATCTTTGTCAGCAGGGTGGTATACAGGACACCTATTTTTAGACAAAAGTTTGTCAAACCACCGCAATTCGTGCTAGCGAAGTTTAATCATTGAAGAGGCTGAGATGAGACACAGTTTAATAAATTAATTTGAACGAATCGAATGCTTAGAATAAATTTTTGAAGCCAATTCATAATTGTGATTATTTTACACATAGATACTTATTTACACTCTAATTTAGAAAACACGATAAAAATTAATTATGATAGTTTACCTAATAATAGTACCTAATGTTTATAACTTGTCTATGCAAGAAATATCGACACGTTCATATTTCGAATGAGGTTAACTCTCCAATTATATTATTGCCACACATAATAAAACATTTATATTATGGTAACACTGAACACCACGTGTCCTGTTCCTATCGCTTGAATGTGGAGTGCTACATGCATGGTACATTATTGACCTCTTTTCGAACTAATTATAGACATTAACATTCTAAGTGCAACAGAATCATAGTTAACAGGTGGCCGGTGCTGTTTAAACGATTTTAAAACAACCGATTACCTATCACAGCAATCCAACTTTGTTATAATCAAATTTACTCAAAACAATCAAAATTTTATCTTAAACCTAAGAAACTAAAGCATATTTTCATCTGTACCGGCCACCCTAGTAAAATAACAGGGAGCCTATTGTTGCTTACGCAAAGATGTAATCTCTTATTTTATTATTACCTGACTGGAAAGGGACACAGAAGACCCTATAATAAATATTGGACTTTATCTCACTTTGAATAAAGTACATTGTACGTTGCCCTCATTTTAATTACATGAGGTTAGCTTTAAATATTTAAGCGTTGTAAAGCAGTCCATGCCGTGACATGTCAATTTTTCTCAGTTTTGGTATAAATTCGATAAAATATTGCTTAATGGTGACACTATTGATGCCAGACATAATAAATTTATGATAATTATGACAGATGTAAAAGTTTTTAATTTAAGTTGTTGAATTAATTAAAGATCTAGATTTTTAAAGTTTTGACAACGACTTACTGTGTTTAAGCAACAGTTTATTCTTTTTCTGTATAAGTTATGGCAATCTTTAATTATTAAGTCCGCCAATTATGTTTTTCTGTTTTTATAATAAGGAGTCTTTAATTATAAAAAAATAGAGCCGTGAAAACATACTTACTTATTTATAACACTATTTCATCATTTTAATATTTATTTTATACCTTCAAGAGTAAACTAAGATGTATCATGATATAGACATACATTATTTATTAGAATACGTATAGGGAGAGTCTGTAGCAACTTATTTATCAAGCCGAATTTCTTGGCTTACCTATAAGAGACTGAAAACTTTATCAGAGAAAAACGCAACACAACCCAGGTGAACCCAGGACCTTTTGCAAAGCTTCTCTACACCCTACCTACATGTTTCTTTCCAACTCCTCCATTTTTTGTGATTAATTTCGTTGCGGTTTCCAAGACAGTAGGTTAGACTGGAACTCCCGCGTGTCAAAACTAAGTGTTCGCAAGGGTCATTCCTGGCTTACTGGAGTGGCGGGCATGAAGGTGGGATTGTCCCGTAACTGTACAGACTTTTCTACTCCCACAAGATAGAAATAAATTGTAACGTGCAAAATATATTAAATAAACCAATTTTCCCGGTAACATAAATGAAAGAGAAACAGTCAGAGTACCCAAAGCCGCCTCAAGCTATAACGTCGGTATTAAAAAGTTTCAAACTGATTTCTAAACCGCATCGTTGGTAATTGCTACAATAAATGGATATTTCTTACTTTTAACATTGCGAGAAAGTAGACGATTATTGTTTAAAAAATTTATAAATAAGGTACATGAACACTATAAATTAAAAAAACTTTGACAGCATCATAGGTAGAGATGGGTAATCACCCGGGTTTAAACCCACGCCTGGGTTAAAACCCAGTTATTACCCATTTCATTCCACCCAGTGGGTGTTTTGGCTGGGTTAAAACTAAAGAGTTCTTGAAATGGTAAAATAGTTTGGTTTAGTACGTTTATTTTGATTTGACATAAGCTCTTTTGATATTTATGCAACTGGTTTATGAGAGTTCAAGTATTGGCTTAGATTTCATGCTAAATTTGGCATCTTAAAGGGCCCGAGGAGATTTTTGAAGTCAACGATTTTTATGGTCCAATATTACCGATGCAAAGGCGTAACGATAACGTGATGGAAAGGATTATGTGGGTCTACGGCACTGAGCAAAGTTGCTGTCCGAATTCTTACAGCGCCTTGCACTTCTGGTGCTGTATAGCATTCCTTTACTTCCTTTAGTGCTTATAGCAAAGTACACACTATAAACCGGCCAAGAATGAGTCAGACTTGCGAACCGAGGGTTGTGTACGATTATGCAATATCTTTATACCTATATTTATTTCTTTTGAGATTGAAATGTATGTAATGTATATTAGTAAATATTAGTAGGTGACGGGATATCTATAAGTTTGTGTATGTGTGCGCACCATCTTTTACTATCACTCAATTTTAAACTTTGACTAAGAGTGTGAGTTTATTCCGGACTAGAGATGTAGGGCCGGTATTATACCATTTTTGCTGTTTGGTTTAATACGAAAAATACCGTATTAAACGGTCTTATACCATAATCTTCGGTATTTTTCGTTTTACATGTATTATTTACATATCATGTAGCTGTAACTTATTTTATTCAGAGAAAAACATTATTAATTATAATATTTAGGAGAAAAAAATAATAACTTGCGTACAAAATAATAAAAATAAAACATTAATTTCAAAAGAATTGGTACCTACTTAACTGCTTCTGTAGTATTTTTAATAATATGAAAATAATTACGTACCTACAATATGAATGTACTTAGAGAATCTAAATGTTTTTTTTTTATTGGTACGTCTATTTTGGCATCCCAAATGCCGTCTAATTTTTTTTTCAGTAATGTCTATATGGATATCGTTTTCATGGTTTTCGGGGATGGTTATTGCGAAAATTATGTCAATTTTGGGATCCAAGATGGCGTCCGCGAATTTTTCAATAATTTCAATATGGGCATCGTTTTCGTGGTTTTCGGGGATGGTAATTGCGAAAAACACTTCAATTTTGGGATCCAAGACGGCGTCCGCGAATTTTTCAATAATATCAATATGGGTATCGTTTTCATGGTTTTCAGGGATGGTAATTGCGAAAATTATGTCAATTTTGGGATCCAAGATGGCGTCCGCGAATTTTTCAATAATTTCAATATGGATATCGTTTTCGTGGTTTTCGGGGGTGGTAATTGCGAAAAACACGTCAATTTTTGGATCTGAGATGGCGTCCGCGAATTTTTCAATAATATCAATACGGGTATCGATTTTATGGTTTTCGGGGATGGTAATTGCGAAAATTATGTCAATTTTGGGATCCAAGATAGCGCCCGCGAATTTTTCAATAATATCAATATGAGTATCGTTTTCGTGGATTTCGGGGATGGTAATTTCGAAAATTATGCATCCATTTTTATCCATATCATATCCATTTTTCGCAATTACCACGGCCACAAATTTTTCAGTAATGCCAATATCTCAAAAACTCAAAAACAGTAAAGTTGAATATGGCGGGCATCTTTGCAATTTTGAGATCAGAACTATGCTATGTAGGCGACGAGATCGTCAAATATCGATTTTAGAGGCAATCATGCCAAAAACAGCATATTTCAAGATGGTGGGCATCTTTGCAATTTTGAGATCAGAACTATGCTAAGTGGTCAACGAGATCGTCAAATATCGATTTTGGAGGCAATCGGCCCCAAAAACAGCAAGTTTTAAGCTGGCGGGCATCTTTGCAATTTTGACATCAGAACTATGCTAAGTGGTCAACGAGATCGTCAAATATCGATTTTGGAGGCAATCGGCCCAAAAACAGCAAATTTCAAGATGGCGGGCATCTTTGCAATTTTGACATCAGAACTATGCTAAGTGGTCAACGAGATCGTCAAATATCGATTTTGGAGGCAATCGGCACAAAACAGCAAATTTCAAGATGGGCATCTTTGCAAAAAATGGCGGGAACCTAGTTAGAACTATTTTTCTATATTGTTCATCTACTTTCCTTGCCATAATTGAAAGAAAAGCATATTATGTAGCTTGCATTTAATGATTCATTTTGTCCTCGTGCTTTTTAGAGTCCTCGCTGATGCTCAGCCTCCAAATAAATGCTCAGTGAGGTAATGGATTACTTTTTGCTCGATACAATAATCTACTAATATATTATTAAGCAAATTAAATGAAATTTTCATTTCCACCCACTGAAATGGGTGCTTATGGGTTAAAACCGGGTTAAAACCTAATCACCCGGGTTTTAACCCAGGTGGGTGGATTGGGTTTTAACCCTCTACCCATCTCTAATCATAGGTCCTACATAACCTACCTTTCTTGATACGTGTCGCGTCGTCTCCACAGAATACTCTGAATCGAAGCACCTGTAAACAGAGCCTCCACAATTCACATGAAGTCAATAACAATCAAGTGGTCTATATTTATTTAGTAGATAGGGTACCTACAATTATATAGGTAGGTTACCTGGTAGACCTCTCTAATTGTATACTTTCTACGAAATTCATATCACCATTTTGTTTCCGAAACTGTTTGCACCCTGGAGAGTAATTTGCTCACGTACCGATGAAAAATATACTCGAACCAAACACACAGGGACTATAAAAAGCGGCGAAACATGGTTAATTCCAATGTCAAAGTTCACCAATATTGTGTGGCGTGGCATCTAATAAAGAAAGGGTCCTAAGTAGCCACCGTATACAGCTCCAGACCCTCAAGTTATACATCGTAACAATAGATTATTGTTATAACAGTAAAATAATATAGAATAAGCAGAACAATAACTTCCAAGAATAAATACATGTAACGTACAATTTACGAGCGTTGCGAACTACTAACGCCATCTAGTATTCAGTAGCATAAATACTTTGTAAAAAAGAGTCAATGTGGAATTCATAAGTATGATATACCTACGTAGGTATACGTTATTATTTGATATTATTTTTAACACTAGACTAGTGAGGACAGATTTTTCATAAAAAAACAGACAGAATTTGTAGAAATAAAATTAACAACACGATACCTACTTACAAAATTATGTCTAGAACTAAAGCAAGACGTAATTATATAAGTTATAAAGGTAGGTTACATAGGTACTTAAGTCTCTAGATACCCAATTATTATCACGCCTACATATACTATCAACCTATTACATCAATAATTCACGCGTAAAACGGGTTCTTCATTATTTTGGTATGTACCTATGTGATTTGTTTGTAGTATCTATCTAGGCTCTATCATGACTCACGATTTACTGCTAAATGAATGATTTGCGCGTTCTTTGTATCTTCCTTTGCACTTTGCCATTCTGAAATGTCTATTAGATAAGTACGTACGTTCAAAAGAAGCAATATTCAGGTTTTCAAGTAAGTGGAATAGCAGTTTTATATAACATTAACTGTCGCGTAGGCCTTCGCTCCCGTGGCTCTTTGTTTGGCCACAACTCAGCTCCTATTGATCGCAGCGTGATGTTATATAGCCAATAGCCTACCTCGATAAATAAGCTATCCAACACTAAAATATTTTTTTAAATTCGATTCACTAGTTCTTATATTAGCGGGTTCAAGCAAACAAACAATCTCTTTAGCTTTATTGTGTATTAGTATAGATATACATAAGTATAGCACGATAAATTATTATTCATACATAAATAAATTATAAAAAAAATATGTGTAAGTTCTAAAAACCTATCTCTGTTTTGTGTGTAGGTGCCTCATGTTATGTCTAATATTCACAATAAAAATCTTCATTATTCATCTCAAACACGATCAGGTAAAACTATATCTCTTTGTGAAATATAATAGATAAGTAACGTTACAGTACAAACAGAATTCCACATAATCAAACAAATTAGTTCACCTAAAACCTTTACAAGATATTTCCACGAAGCCGTATTTGTGACGGCGAGCAGCTCTTCGACTAATTGCCTAACAAGTTGCCCGACTAGTCGCCGCTTCATTTCGTGAACAAGCGACGTGTGCTGAACATCGGGGACCGCGCCACAAAATGTATTGTCATTGGGTCTAAACGTGTTGCTTTTTTATGAGAGCGGTGAAGATTTACGCCAAATTATCTTGTAATCTTGTATGGCATCTATTTTGAATACAATTTGCCTAGAATTGTTGAAAAGAGTTGAGAAAGCGTATAGCGAAAAAAGTATTTGTGGTGTGCTGGTACAAAATTGTCACAATGTAATTGGAATAGAAAACAATGTGTTTATAACAAGCAATTCCTTTGCCGAATATAATTAATTACAAAAGAATGCATATAACTCTGTTGGCTTTGGACGCCTTTTTCAAAAACTATCCAGTTTTTAGCCACAGAATAAAAAGCGTGGAAGATGGCTGCTACATTTACCCAGCAATAAAACAACATATTAAAAATATTTTTTTTAAACTTGTTAACAACTTATCAATAACCTATCAAGGCACTTTGGATAACGTAATTCATACAGAAGCAATAAAGAAATATTAAATAAACTTAACTCAAATAACTGCAGAGCTCCATCACTAAATTAACTCCCTAAAACATTATTTAAAATTCAAAACAGGCTCCTTTATACTTCCAAGTAACCTACTCCAAAGATTATTTCCTGAAGTAGGAACATTAAGTGGAGTTCATTATATTTGAATCTTTTTTACAAAACACAACATAGCATCACGCTCTATCCTCAAAGGGGTAGCAGAGATGCATCACAGCCACATTTCACCAAGGGGGCAAGGAAATTTATATTATGCGGGAACGTTTCTAAAATCCAGGCTATTACTGATTTCATGACACAAAAATTAAATAACTCCTACGTAGGGTTCGTATATCTTTCCGCTATGCCACTGGGACAGTTAATAGTTATGTATGTAATATAGATACATCAACTTCTAAAAATAGGTGCAGCCCAGGTACAGGACAACCCGTCCCCCGCCTCTCATCATGGGCCAGATATTGAGAAAAGCGGCAATATGCTCATTTTAGAAGAAATGTTTTGTATTGTACTGTAAATCTATTTAATAATAATAATAATAATAATATTCTACCACATTCACACAGCGCCATCTAGTCCCAAAGTAAGCAATTATATTTGCTTGTGTTATGGGTACTAAACAACTGATATACTACTTAAATACATTTTTTTTTTGTAAATACATACATATTATAGATAAATTACACCCAGACACAGAACAAACCTTTATGCTCATCACACAAAGATTTGTCCTGGGTGAGGATCGAACCCACGACCTCCGGCTTAGCAGTCAGGGTCACTAACCACTAGACCAACAGGCCAGTCAAAATTTAAAGTAATAGACCTAATTATAAATAAAAAAAATAATATTAAAAATCGGTCCATAATAAAATTGGTAAATGGAACATAAACGGTTCTAGGAACTCTGATTTTTTTAAATTTCTGCTTGATACCTGTACGCGTTCTTGAGAGGGGCATTCTTGTCAGATTGATCGGAGTGATCCTATAATGGCCCTGTTTTTTCCTTTTGATGTACGTAACCCTAAAACAGATACATACAGTAACAACAATCTCTTTTTTAACCTTACAAGGACGTCGTTCAAAAATTAGAGGCAACCAGAGCTAACTTTAATACAACTACGCTTCCCATTTCAAAAGATGTTTTAAAATCAAGGTCATCCCACCTTCTTTAAAATAAACAATTAGTAAATATACTTATAAAACAATAGAAGTGAAACGTTACAAGTCTACCACACTCAAGGAACTTATATAATAATATATCTTTTAAGGTATAATAAGTTCCTTGGCCACACATTGTCGAACCTTTCCCCGGCGCTCCCCCAGACACACGAGCCGCGTCAGACAAGAACAGAGTTTTTCGCGCGAACCCTCGTCATACCAACGCTAACTTATTTATATCATCCGGATTATCTGAGAATTATTTTCAGCTAGGCATATTATATTCTTTTCAGACGGGTAAAAAGCCAGTCAAACGTAGTGGTAAACCTGACGATATATGTATGAGTACCTGAATGATGTAAACAGTAATATTAAATACAATATCTAATTAATTATTATGACTCATTAATCCGTAGAATAAGCCAAAGGGAAAAGCGGAGTCGAGTCGTATTAAAAGGTCAAAAAGACGGCAAAGAACAGAATGGCTGTAGCGATTTTTCCACAGATATAATTTAAACTCTTAAGGCTTTTAGCACATGGCGGGACGGGGCGGGGTGAGGCGGCCGACCGCCGTATGCAAAAGGCCTAAATAGAAGAATTCGTATTAAAAACAAACATTGACGACAGAAAATACATTTTGAGAAATCGATCATTGTTTCAAAAGTTTGCGTTTAGCCAATTACATTATACCTAATAAAAACTAAATTAATTTAATATTTATAAAAACAAAACTATTTGTAAAATGAATATCAAAATACTTGAACAGTCTAAATCTCTGACAAATAAATTTCCTCCCCTTACAGGCAGTTTCATGGCAGATGTTATCATTCTTATAACTGAAAATTTGCTCGCGTAGCTATGCGTAAACCGTATTACGGAGAACTAATTTATCTAAGTAATCAAGACTTAGCTAAAAATATGTTTACACCCTAAAATTGATTAAGTGTGTTTTACTTGTAACAAGGTAGGTAGGAAAATATTTCACTTCATCAAAGCTTTTTCAAATACATAATCTGAAATTAGGCACAATTATCTACATCATCTAAATACATTATGTTTTTATCATAAACAAGTCTGTTTACTCAATTTTGATACAGCTAAATTAACTTAAAGAAAAAGAAAAGACTTTTCTAAAGATCAACGTTCCGAATTTTTAGGTTTATATTAACAATCAAATTATACCTAGGTAGATGCCGTCAAATTAACACTTTAGTTAGTAAGTTAAAACTAGGTATTTATTTTTTGTTTTCCTTTTCAACAGTTACCGGTCAATTTTTAATTTGTAACAAGCAAAAATTTCAAACTACGCAATGAATATATTTTATGTTTTATTTAATGTCTTCGAACCTTTATTTTACCGCCAAAACAATGGCAAACAAAGCTAAGCTCTCATAACGTTACACAAAACCACACTAAATTAATTTTTGATCAGGAGTCACGGGATTAAAGCGGGAAACTTTCTAAATTACGATGGATATTCATTTTTAAGACGTCATTGTTTAGAAAAACTGTGTTTACTTATGAAAATTTGGAAATTGTATTAGGTAGTTGTGAGATCCAACGTGGGACTTTGTGTTGTATTATGTGATAATTATGTTATGTACAATGTACCTACATTTGTTATGCTTAATATACATACATAGAACAATACTGACACTGCAAATGGTGACATTTAGTAATAACTAGCTTCAACCTGCGGCTTCCCGTGGTATGTCGGTAGCCTATTCCTTACCTGTAGAAAGAATGTATTATTATACTTACCTAAATCTTGGGTATTTAAACAGCTTTCAATATAACTGAACAAAAGAAACTGAGAATCCTGATATTCGATATTATAACTCAAGCTAGACTTCTAACCTATTTACTAACAGAGCTTTCCAACTTTAGAATCTAAAAATGTATCCCTAGATATCGAAGAATAACGTTTTTCAGAATGTCGATGACGATAGTCAGACATTTATTAACGTGAAATTATGTTAGTTCCATTTTAAATCGCACTGAGCTACTGCGGAATTTACAATCTTATTAGTTTCTATAGACACGAATATTATAAAGCTGAAGAGCTTATTTGGCTGACCCTGCTAATCTCAGAAACGACTGGTCCGATTTGAAAACACTCACGCACCGATGCAATTTTTAGAGTTTCGTTTGCTACGAAACTCTAAAAATTGCATCGGTGCGATGCGGCAAACGGAACAAAAAAAATTTAAATTATTTAAAGTAGTGTTATAGAAATGATCGATCGGGTAGGCTGTTGATACGACATCTGTTTTTAACACCATTGTACACAGTTTATGCAATAAATATCTTAATCTTTATCTTTTAATATGTCCGTCCGTCCGTCTGGATTTCAAAGGCATTTTCCTCAAAAACTACTCGATGTATATTGATTAAATTTGGAAAAAAAAAGGTGTCTTGTGTGAGCTACTGCTAGATTTGGTAGTTAAATAATAAAAATAGATAGTTTTAAGGGGGGCACTCTATACATGTAGGTACCAAACCGAAGCTGAATTTTTTTTTAACTGAATTGTCTGTCGTCAATAAATATAATAAAATTATACATGTCGCAGCCAACGGGTGAAATCAGTCATTTAATTAACTGCCTAGCCGTTTTACTAACCCGCGGCGTTCAACTAGCGGCCTAAATGAAATTCAGCCGTATCGTCAAATGCAACATTTATGAACTGACTAGATACCTACCTAAAAGACGGGTGGCGACAAAAACTGGTCATTACCGATTATTTCTGCTTTTTTCACCGGGCTCTACCTCAAATCTATCTTCAGTTTCATTCCGACGGTGATCGCTCTTGACGTTTACAGGGAACAACACTCCAAACATCCCCCTTGACGTCGTCCCTCCCCTCCCCGCACCGCACCGTACTTCACCCCTTCGTACACCCGCCGCCACCTACGGGAAATATTCCTATACCACGAAACATCTTCGTTCAGTAGAAATTTTCGCTATGACCTTACCATTACTTGTGGTTCTTGAGTGTTTACTGTTTACGACTAGGTTTACGCCATTCGTATAGGTAATACCGAGACCCTTTTGGTGCGAGGCTTTCATACGAAATGGTAACTTTTCATAATACCGAGAATTTGGTATGTAGTACGATGTATTGCAGTCTTTTATTCGAATCATAAGGTTTATAACCTTAATGGCTTCTGAAACTCGTAAGTGACGAGGTAAAGGTAGCCACTGCCTAAATTTAAATAGGTAGAAGTCTTTCTTGAAATTCCTTCTTCACTCCTATGAGCTAGCTCTGAAGACCACTGCAGCTTAATTTGATAAGGACTGAATCAACCCGTAACGATTACCCTTATATTCAATTATACTTACCTACACTTAAATAAAAAGACGAGTTAAAAACATATACCTACTTACATATTATCTTATTGATTTAAAAATGCTCCTATTTTTGCAGTTGGGTTAACCACTAATACACACTAATACATACTTAATCATCGAATAATAACAATCTCATAACATTCATTCAATCATTTCTTAAACAGATATTAAAGACTTAACAGGTTATTTCATTCAGTAAATAGCACTGAAATTATAAGAATAATAGAATTCAGAACAGTATAAAGAGGGTAATTACAAAAATATCTTTTGGCTACAGTAATTTTAGCCTGGACTTTTTACACAAAGATCTTAAAGAACAAAGGAAGCAGTTATGTTAAAGAGTTCACTTTGAGGAGCACCTACCTTTTTAATACTTCGCTATTTATTACGTATGAAACTAATCTTAATGCTTACGTTAAATAGTTTAAGAGTAGTAATTCTACTTACCTTTCAATGTAGTACCCGTGTAGTGACGGCTTAATAATACCTACACAATGTCACTACCCCACCTCAACCCGTGGGCGTGGTAAAAGGCGACTAAAGGAGTACCTTATGCAGACAAGAGTACCCACTGTGTGAAAAAAATTGGAAACAAACCCTATACCAACCCGTCTAGCAACGTGGTATAATAGTAGACTAAATTCCCTCATTAATATGTGTCAAAATTCATACACAGATTCTTTTAGACGTTCTTGCGTAATTGATTAACAAACATCCATCCGTAAATCCATCTATCCATCCAACTTTCGCTTTTATTATATTAGTAAGATGTGTCTAGTTTTCCTAGAGACCCGTTATATTATACAATGTTGCCCGGGGTTTCGCTCCCGTCGTTTTTTATTTGGTCACTGCTCAGCTTCTATTTTCCTTCCTTGCTATATAAGCTATCCAACAATAAAACATTTTTTTTTTCAAAGCGGAGTAGTAGTTCCTGAGATTAGCGCGATCAACCAAACCAACAAACTAATTGTTCAGCTTCATAATAGTACAGACAAATCAAGGTTTATGTGACAATATGTTTTTATTCATAACTTGTTTATATTGTAACTAAAGCTAGTTACGACGTGTAATACAAGTCAAAAGCTTGTTCTACATTCATCGCACAAAATACGCCCAGGCGTCATAGTAAATGAAGTTGCAATAATTCACCCCCGGTTACCGGATATGTGCCTTTCGTAGCCAACTGCCGCGTGCGGACTAGTCGCCCAATCTATCAGACGATTAGTCAAACGATCCGTACTACCACAAAGCAAGGACTCCTCTCTGTTGGGAATTAGATAATTTAGATGCTCAACTAATTGTTAATGACTTTTGGGTTTTGATGCTTATTTTTATTGTTAATAAAGACGACGTTTAGTATAATATTGGAATATGTTTAGATAAAAAAATATAATAATCGTGAAAATAATACAGCTATGCCTAAGAATATCGTTATTTGCTATATAAACAGGTTGCATTACAGATTAGCATTACAAATATTTGTAGGTACAAGCCCATTTAGCAATTTTAAATAACATGTAAGTAAATTTAGAAACATACAGTCATAATACAAAGAAGTTAAACATGTAATTACTTATAATATAGGTAATTTTAACAGAAACAATGTCATTTCTTAATTTATAACATATTTGCTCGTAAAGGGTCTCTTATTTCACCAATTTCAGTGTTGTAATGTATCTCATTACGCACTAGTGCGGTAATGTAAAGTAAATTGCACGGCTTCTCATGCTCACATACTAATAATCAAGGGGCTCCGTCTAAACCGAACGGTACCTACTTTTTTAAATCTTAGCAAAGAGTTTTTATTTCAGAAAAGTGGTCAACATTTTATGAATAAAATTAACTTTGGGAGATAAAATAATTATGATATAATTATAAAATAAACATTTAATTCTTTAATTTAATTAATTTAGACCATAAATTACAACCATTTATCTGTACTAAAACACAAAAATATTAATTTACTTTATTAGTAATACTGGCTGTTTTTGTGTTTTTGCCTTAAAAAAAGCGCTGATGCGCGCGAATCGATAATTTGTGACAAGTAAAAATTATTCCGCGTCCTTTTTCTTTTCGCTGTATTTGTTTTTTTCTAAGAAAGTCCCAATTTTATTTATTTCCTCGCAAATATGTTATAAAACGTCGTATGACATTCGTGCGCTTTGATAATTACAGCCTCTGCTTTCTTGTAGCAATATCGCCTCGTCTGTAATTATCAACTTACCGCACTTATACCATAATGTATTATTAGGGTTCCGTTCACATTACGAAACCTATTTATTTTAATATTTATTTACGGGACAGAGTTTTTAAGTTAGGATTAAAAATATCAAAAAATGAACCTGAAATCCTAAATGACCTAAAATCAAAGTTGGTATAGCTTTACCTTTAAGATTTTTACTGATAGGCTCCTATGAATATAATATATTCTATGAAATTTCCACAGGCCTCAGATAATATTATAGTTACGCAACAGGCCAACACCTAAAGAATTAAGTATTCAACCACGCCTTTAGAAAAGAGTCAGGTTATGTAATGCTACCAACCTATTTCAAATCACCTTTTTCGTTATTATTTCACGTCAGCAGAGATAAAAACAAATTATTTTGACAACAATTTTTTAGTGTCGGATCATCACTGTCTGAATTTTTTACACGACACACTTTCTGCCTTTATGTCAATAAAATCATTTTGTGATTATTTCTTTTGTCGCGGTGCGAAAACAATAAAAAGGAAAAAACCAAGGGAAAGTTTGGAACAACACAAAGTTTTTATCAATACATCAATAAATGAAGCGAAGGGCGCCCTGTTCCGTGGCCAGTTGCTCGTCAGTACCATCCCAAATTAACAGATTATCGGTATGTCTATCCGGTGATTCCATCCGAATTTATAAAATAATAAAATCTGGTGTTCAAAAAGCCAATCCAGCTGCTATATTACTATGGGCGTTCAGCAAGATACCAGCAAGCCACAAAGGTCTAACATCTCGAAGAGTAATATCTTTTTTGAAGAAACGTTACAAAATAGTAGACCAGCCGAGATATGGAAAATCATTTGGTTCAATCCTGAGGTGTGCAGTTGAGTACGGCCTCATAGAAAAGCGCGGCCAGAAGTACTTTCTGGGAATCTAATCTATTGGCTGAGTAAATTAATAAATTTGTTGTGGTGTACTTAATGTCCGAACTATCACAGATCGTTGTAGCGTAAGCACTCTAACCCACAGACCCTCATGGTTTCTTTCTCTTCTTTGAATTTATATATAATTTTAACGTCTCGAATATCACAATAATACAAAACGGTATGACTGATTTCGATGAGTTGTTGTGTTCGTCGCGCAATTTAAGATAATCACAAAAAAAAAAAACAACAATATCTCTAATACATTACAGAAATTAAAAACGGAAAATGAACATTAAATTTGATTACAATACAATTTGAGTATTCATTTTATTTTATTAGAAAAGTGAATTTAATTCAGCTATTATGTTAATAAGTGCAAGAATAAATTATTAGGAAAGTACACTGGGAAACAAAAAAAATACTAAGTACGTACTACTTTTTTTGCCATTAGGTGTAGTAGATAAATATGCCTAAAAATGACTCTGCCTATAAATTATTTTATTTGAATTGTGTCTGGTTCCCTAGATAAAGGATTCTAAATAAAAGTACTTACCTTTTCTTTGGGAACATGTCTTTTTACCCGATTATGCCAGAAGGAGGGTTACGTTTTTCAAAACACAACGTAAGAATGACTTATTGAATAGCCAAGCCCCCTGATTCTGACTCGTCGAATTGCTCCCGGATCGTAAAATTTTTCGAATCTTAGTAGGTACGACGTATTTTTACGGCTTAAGTTATTTAATGTTATAAAATTGTTTACCGTATAAAAAATTTAAACCTGATTAATATAAGATTTTTTCCTACAACAAACTATTTCTTTAACACTATGTTTTTTAACTTTAATTAAACTGATATTTCCGGCCGAAAATATTCCGACAGCTCAAAATCAGCTGGGCTGGCTGCTTCCTAGCGGGCTGGTTCCTAGTTCATAATTTATTGAATTCATTTGCTAAAATGTATAAATTTTTCACGCAAGTCTACCTATTCATAACTCTGATAATTTTGGTACATAATAATATAATCATTTTATCAAGAAAAGTGACGAATAAATATACCTAAATGATTATGTTAAAAAACGTATCCAGTCTATTTTGGAATACAACAATTTTAAAAACTATTTCTTAAAAGTAGGTACTAATAAGTAGGAGTGTCAAATAACATTTCAATAAATTACCGGGATAGCTTTGAAATTATAGAGTAAAACAAAGGGGATTGCTCTATCAGGATATTACTATTATGGATTCAAGGTATTAAGGCCGTTGCGACCGTCTGTGATGGCTGAATCCTGCAGGAATATGAAAAGACAGTCCGGGCCAAAAATGCCACCGAAAACCCCATAAAAAAAACATTTTTTGAATGGCTTATTATGCTAGTTGGCTGCGACATAATTATGCATATTAATGCATCTAGAGTCAATTGAACAAAACTATTATTTTGCTCGTATTTAACAAAGTATAATTACATATTTCACTACGAAATCCTATGTCGCAAAATTTTTGTTCCTCAGTGTTATTAATCCGGGTGCGGTTTTAAGTTTCAGAATGACGTTTCGATTCGCTTTGAGTCTGCGCTAGTATGAATTGACCCTAATTATTATTAGTGACTCTTAACACAATGTTCAAGATCACCGACCACAAAAATGTACCTATACGTATAGGGCATATAAAAGGCGCGGAATATTCATGTCAATGACCTTCCAACAAGCAAACCAGCTGTTTTTTTCATTCCATCATCATCATCATCATCATATCAGCCCAATGACGTCCACTGTTGAACATAGGCCTCACCTAATTTCCGCCACAGCGAGCGATTTTTTTTTTTTTTTTCATTCCAGAATGATGAAAATTAAATCATAATATTTTTGCAACTCTGCAATTATGGATCGAACTGTTTAACAAGAAGAAAAAATAACACTCATTGATTCAATAATAATAATTATATATTTCGCTTCACAAACTTGTATTTACATGATTGCTTACTTAACATAGGTATTAGTTAACCAACAACAATTCAAAACCATAAATACTTAATAGGTGTACTTATACTGATTTATGCTACAGCGTTTCTGAAAAGCTTCGAAAAAATAATAAAATAAAATGGTGGAATGCTTACACATGTAACACTTTAGCGATAGCCAATGATTGTTTATGACCTCGCTGTCAGCGCGAATATAAGTATAGAAACCGATTTAACGCACATAGATTACATAAAACAGTGATACAACAAAACTGTATTTACAACGTAGTGAACACTGTAATATCATTTAAATGCAGTCAAGTTATCAAGCCTAATTGGCATCAAAAACGTTTGTTATAAAGTACATTTTCGTTTGGGCCGCCTATTTGTGCGGTTCACTTGACTGCATGGCTACTAACAACTGTCTAGTGTCTACATTATGGAGCATTTAGAACAGCAGGTCTTCGTCGCCTTCGTCCAGCAAGTTCGCCGAATCGCGTAAGTCCTCCCCCTTAGCTTTCATCAAAGCCTTTCTCTGTGAACATTAAAAAAAATTAAGTTTTAAATACCAAATTCTCTTAGGCCCTGTTCATTACAAATTATCCGAAACTGCCCCTTAAGAGCATTATACAGACAGAGTGGTGTCGGAATTTAGTGTCATATTTTGTGGTTTTCAATTTTTATTATTAATCGGAGCTACAAAAATCATTAATAATTGAAGAAAAAATAGAAGTAAGGCGAAGTAGGGGTAGACCTAGGAGAAGTTTCAGCCAGCAAGTGAAGGAAAAAGGTATCAAGAAGTGAAAAAATTGCAGAAAATGGAGAAGAATGGCGATTGCTTCACCGACAAGAGCAAAGCACTTAAATAGAAGAGAGACAGAAATTCGGAGATGTATTTAAAAAAAAATTCTTACAATTTTTAGAATTTGGTGAATGAAAAATTGATTAATAATAATAGGTATCTCGCATTTTTATGAATCTGTGTTTTATCGGCTATAACCGTCGTGGGCCACAGGTCACGCTTGCGCTTATCGAGTATAGTCGAAGATGGCGTTGAACGCCATCTTCGACTATACTCGATAAGCGCAATTTAAGAGAGATTTTACATGAAAAGCTATGTCGAAAAACTGTCACTTAAGTTTTGAAACAAGGCAAGTGGTTTCTTATTAGGAGCTAAAAACACACGTATTTCATTGGCAAAAAGTACAACAAATTGCCATAGAAGAGAAAAAAAAACACTCGTATTTCTAATAAGATACCTGTCCTATGCATGCGAGCAAATTGACACATTTTCTTCTCTTTTTATACCTATCTTAGGGTGCGTTTTCACCAGAGATGTGCGAGGATGCGATGTTTATTAATGAACCAATAGAATCGCTTCATTTACCTGACCTCAGATTATTCTCGGGCCGTAAAATCGATGGACCACATCTAGCCGAACGGAATCGCACTATCCTATGTTAGTTTTTATCCCTTTCTGTCACTAACTGCCGCACTCAGAGACGTCAATTAGCAGTAATCTGTCAATAACACAATGTTTCAATGAAAACATTATGTTATTGACAGATAATCTAATATAAAAATAAAAATAATCGTCTTTAGGCGTATCGACTTAAGTATTACGTCTCTGAGTACGGCAGTTAGACACTTTACTAAAGCGAGACGATGACGACGATGCGCTCGGCTCTCTCTCTCTATCTGCTCTAGTAAAACAGAAAAGGATAGACGCAAAGGTGCGGTTAGATTTGGCAACTATAATGGGGATAGTGTTTTTTTGTTTTATATTGGTAGATAAGTATCATAAAATCACAATTAAATTTTGTCTCACCAAACTAAATTACTTGTTGGCAAGACACGCCCGTTAACAACGTGTGATCCATCCATCCAAATTGTCGCATTTATAATATTAATAATGAACTAGGACCGCTAGTAACTACACTATACAATTTTATATAAATGCTAAACAAGTAATGGAAAAATTCAAACCCACGACGGGACTTGAACCCGCGACTCTGCCATTCCATGTGCAGTACTCTTCCATCTGAGCTACGCGGGTGGCGTCCCTGAGATCGAATTTATCCATTACATGTTAACATGATGACGTCATAACAACGTTTTGCTACTTATCACCGTGGCTCGTTACAGAAGCCTACGGACTTAATGAAAGTAGAAACTCAATATTTACATTAAAGCAATTTCCATTGCTTTGGTTTAACATTTTTTATATAAATGCTAAACAAGTAATTTTTCCATTACTTGTTTAGCATTTATATAAAATGTTAAACCAAAGCAATGGAAATTGCTTAATATTTAATGTATATATTATATATGTTAACGGAAATGTATGTGTAATCCGTCATTGTATACAATTCCTAGGAAATGTATGTTCCTAAAATCGCACAGAAATGTGTGTGAAATAAATTATATTAGACACATTTCCTAGGAAATCTATACATATCCTAAAGAGCAATCGGAAATGTAAAACATTTATCATTGGGTACGCGGGGATAGCGGGGCGAAGGAAGGGTATTAAACTTAACACCCCAGCAATCCGATCGGTATCCGATATCTATGTATTAAATAGTTTTTGAAACAATATTTTATACATTTCCTTAATAGCTTCAGACTTGTATACATTTCCTAGGATTTGTATACAATTCCTAGATTTCATACATTTCCGGTAACATATACACTATACAAGTACAACTGTTAATTAACTCACCGCTTCTGCCTTCTGCTTAAGGATTTTCTTCTTATCCTGGATCTTCTTCAGCCGGTAGAACTCCTCACGCTCCAGCTCGTCCAGCTCCGAGATGATGTACGCTAAGGTGCGCTCCAATCGCGGAATAATTACTATAAACAAAAAAAGGCACCATTGGATATTTTAATGAAATTTCATTTACTGAAGATACATAACATCTTGCTACGGCCACTAGGGGCTAATCAGTGGCCAAACAAAGAACGACGAAAATATATAATATTAATATAATTTTATTTTGTGACACAAAATAATAATCCGTGGAATATGCTTTATGCTAAGGGGAACCTCTCACGGACTATCAATTTCTTCTCAAATTTTAAACAAAGCCGTAAGTATATACATTAATAGACTATAATTAAAACGTATTGTATGCTGCTAGAGTTACAATAAAATAGGTATACTATGTAGGTATGTTCGTATAGAACTCGACAGTTAATATAAATTTCGGTATTAAAAAGTCACTATTTAAAGAGGTGAGTGTGAAATATTTGTGACTAATGTATAATTTTAGTATTTCTAGACAATGGGTACTTGTTTGAATTTTACTAATACTTTGGTATCGTTAAATTAACTATAAATAATAATCCAGTATCTACACTGACGTAGTTGCAAAAGTAAATTCAAGTCTAGCCGGATTTACATTACGAAATGAGTGTCACAAAATTAGTTTCACGACACTATTATCATCAACAATTTCATGTGCTAACATCCATTTTATAATGTATACTGTGTTCATTTCCATGCATTATAAAACTTCGAATTTTCCGCCACTACAATTTGAACAACAACTGCAATGCATTCAAATCTCGCCGAAATATCAAGCTATCGCTTTCCCGTCCGGCACGTTTCACCTCACAGCAAGTGTACTTATTTTATTTTGGTCTCTTCAATAGGAATACACTGTTTATTGCATAAATGGTTAATTTGATTAGACCGAAGATCTACTTTTACTGATCACCCTGAGATCTACCTAATACCTACTTAGTCAGTAGTTTTTTTCATTACCTATATCAAATCATATAGGTAAATATATTAATCATTTAATTATTATGAAAGAGTGTTCAAGTGTTTAGTATAATTAATACATTTATGTTTTCCCTAATTTATTGTATTGCCCCTACATATTGCAGTTCATAATTTCAACCCACTGCTAGGCATGGGTCTCCTCCAGAGAATTTCACCAACTATACCAAGATGGCCGGACAGGTTGATACCTACAGAGTTTGTTTCGAATTTTACTTTTCTCCCAGTGGTCTTGTCTGAAAAGGTTGACTCCCTTTGTCGTCTTTTACGACACCCACGGATTAATTATAAATAATAAAATAAATATTCTACCACATATACTCACCATGCTCAATAGCATTTACACGCCTGTTGGTGATCTTAATGACCTCATCAAGAGTCACAAATGATGTCTGGAGTGAAGCTAACTCGACTAACAGTTTGACAGCACTCTGGAAGTTCTTCTTCAGCTTGGTGAGCTGCTGACCACCTCGGGCCAAACCCGCCAGCTCATACGTGTCAGTACCGTCCGTGTAAGACTCGAAGATGGGGAGGGTCACACCTGTAATGATGAATTATATTCGTAGCATTAAAAGTGGTTCAAATGAAAAGTACCACAGAACTGGATTAGATGCAGGCTTACATACAACTAGTCTTATTGAAAATCTCTTTATTGTGTGAAAGTAGGCATCCTACGCAGATAATAACATCATGATGAAAACGTAACTAGCCTGTTCCTAAGATGCATAGTAAAGGAAATTCTGGCTGTAGACAAAAGGGGTAGACAATATTTTTGTAACTTTCACAACATGTTACTGGGGCTTGTTAAAAATAAACTTAAGTTTTCATGGCTCTAAGCACAAAATATATATAATATAATCATTCAAAAAGAAAATACAAAGTACAATTTTTCTGAGTAGATAATCTTTTATGTTATTCCTCATAAAAATATTTTTTATAGCTATACAGAATCTAATTAGACTATCTATCTATACTAATATTATAAAGCTGAAAAGCTTTGTTTGGTTGAACTCTAGGATCTCAGGAACTACTGGTCCTATTTGAAAAATTCTAAAGTGTGGTATAGTACATGTATCAAGGAAGGTTATAGGCTATATAACATCACACTAAGGCCAATAGAAGCTGAGCAGTGGTCAAAAAAGATATCTAGTTATTTATAAAATGGATTATTGTCTACCTACCAGCAACATTGTCTTTCTTGGAACGAATCTTGATCTGAGCCTTGGTGACGTTTTGTAGAACAACTTGGTTGAATTCACCGGTTGTGAATTTGGCCTCTGCCAGTGAGAACGCAGCCTCTTTCATCACTTCACCCATAAGGGTTTTTGTCTATAAATATACGTAAAACAAAATTAAATTTTAAATTGAATTATTAAATGCATCAATTAAATAAACATTCCAATCTACGAAAACTACTCAAGACTGTACAATTTCGACTAAGTAAAATTAATAGAAATTATAAATCCTTACTTACAAGTTAAAAAGTCTGTAATTAGTCTGTAAGTAGTATGAAGACAAATAGGCCATGGCAAAATGGTTTATACAACTTACCTCAATAATTTTACTCAAGATCATACGGAACCTCACTTGGAGGGCGTCCGCCTTCTTCTTCAGGAGACCATGGCCTTTTTGTGCACCAGCCAGACGGGCCTTCATCAACATCTGAGCACTAAAACCAGGACAATTTGCATGGTAGTCACGACACAACTAAATTAAACGCAAAAGTTTCACATTTCTATATAAACTAAATGGGAAAAATATGCTTAAAACTTACCCCCGAGAAGGGAAAATCGGTAATCTATCTTTTCCAGACATATTGATTTAGGAAATTATTGGCGTTTTATCCCTTTTCAGGACTTTTTTTACTCCCAAACCTAATCACCTGATGACAGAAGACAAGTGATAAATATTGTCTATGGTAGGTCTTGTGATCTTATTGAAATGTCGAGTAACTAATTTAGTCGATTTTACAGTTAGAATCGAACAATGGAAAATGAAATAATTATCTAATATTAAAATTTGAACAAGGATAAAAACAAACTAAATCTCTATTTGTCATTCATCAGCAATTCAGCCATAGACCTAGGATCCGCGCGCTACCGCAGAAGACAAACATAGCGCGGAAACGAGAGGTCAAATTGATATGCACGCTGTAAAAGAGTGAAAGAGATGAAAGATAAAATGGGATGTGCCAATATTTTTTCAATTAGGGGGCCATAGCGGCTCGCGTGTTTTACTGTCAACTCTTATTTTGCTAAAATATATACAAATCGTGCAATAAATTGCTTAAAAGGTGTGCCAGTATCATGGTGATCTGTTCCGTAACCAATTGTGACGTGACAAGAAGGAATAACCCAGAGAAATTTCACGTTTCTTAGGTAAATACAAAAATCTAATGAATTTTTGCAAACCTTATTTTGTGAAATTGGTGCTTTTAACTGAGCAAAAACCTATTTTGTTGGACGTATTTAGGCTTCTTCTTCGTTATGTTGATAATATTTTATGTATATACGATATATTAAAGTTTTTTTCGTGTAAAATAGGAAAATGTTTGTTTACGATAGGGCTTGACGAAATTATGACGTCATGGGTATCGATAAAAGTCGATAGTATTTTTAAAACTGTAATTATTCCGTCAATTCTTTAAATCATCGTAATATGTGCGTTAACGCCTTAAGATAACCACTATTGTAATTGAGTGAAGCACACTAACTTATTTACATCTCTCTATGTTTTTAATACCTATTTTTAAAGTAGTTGTTTCTCACAAATTCAGTAGGTAGTACTTAAAATATAAGCTTAGTGAGTCAGGTGAGCCATTAAGTTAGTGATATTTTTGTCTTTTATTTTAGGTTTCCAACGAAAACAGCGTCACGTGACAAATGGATACGTATTATAAATAGACCAGACTGGACCTCTAAAAAATATTCAACTACTTACACATATATAAAACATTAGTTAAAGCTTTCGTCGATAAATGGGCTAACCAACCCAAAGATTTGCTGTATTTTCACAATTATTTGTTATATAAATGTTTTACGAATATAAAGATAAAAAAAAAATTATTTTATACAACGTGTTTAAATATCCTGTGATTGTAAACCATCCAATAAATTTTCTATCATTAAGTACAGCTATATAGAATATAATCGATCAGATATATTGTTCTAGTTCATCATGACATTGACCATAAAAAACTTAGGCAGTAAGGTTTATGGCCTGCTTTCTTACTCTTCAGCAGCCCATTAAGCCCCAATGCTGGGCTCGGGTCTCATCTCGAGAGCTGAGAGGGTTTAGGCCATAATCCACTTACACTGGCCTAGTGCGGGTTGGTGGATCAGACATACACATAGAATTGCTTCTAGGGTAGATATGTGGCTTTCCTCACGATGTTTCCCTTTACCGTCAGCAGATGGTAAGTCACTTGACTAGTACATATAAATTCCACAAAGTGGAATGCACATTGGTACTGCCGCCGCGTTGGGTTCGAACTAGGACCGCGTAATTTCCACGCAGGTTCCTTATTCATTCAGCTACCATCGTTTCTTTTTTGCTTTCTTACTATGGCTATATATATATGGTAGGTATCCTAGTCTTAAAACTAAAAGATAGCGGTTTGGAAAAAAAAAATTGCCTAACAGCACAATTTTACCTGATAGCATGAAAAGTTAACTTGTTGTAAATGCTTCTTAAAACATATTGTTGCGACATTATTCAAGAGTTCAAGACGCTCAATTACACACCGAATTCATAAGCTCGATAATCCCAAGTGCAGAATATCGATAGTGCACAACAGTTCGTTGCAATCACTATTTTTAACTCACACATTGACAATCACTCAATTGTGTTTTGGTCTCGCCTATAATCTGACATTGTTTATCTTGTACATACTAAATCTATGAATTCAGCAATGGAACAATGATTTATTTTCAACATTTTCAACTACGGGCTAGAGGCCCGGATGTCGGGGCTTCACTTTCGTCGTTTTTGTTTGGCCACTGCTCAGATCCTATTAACTGTAGCGTGATGTACTTATATAGCCTATAGCTTTCCTCAACTAATGGGCTACCTAACATTAAAAGATCGGTAATCGGTATCGGTAATCGGTAGTTCCTGAGATTAGCGAGTTGAACTAAACAAACCAACTCTTCAGCTTTATAATTATTTACATACAGTTAACTAATTAGATTCACAAAGTTAAATTCCAATGGATATGAGCTTAAGAAACCTGTACTTATGCAGATTTCCTTTGTATTTAGTGAACACAAGCTGATTAAAAAACAAAAACAACGACAAACAAAACAACATCAAAATGTCAAAAATAATGAAATATGTCAGAATTGTCAGACTATATTTTGGTTGTTGGTTGTGAAAAACTGAAATTCTGAATATTTCTAAAATAAGTATTAAACATCGTCATTACAATGAAAAAATTAAGTTTCTTAATTCTACACCATTTTAGGGAACTTTTAATCTAATTATTCTAATTAATTTGGAATACTAATTAATGAAACGATGGACGATTTAGCTACATGTTTGTGTAGAATATGTTTGCAGGATGGGGCTATTTTTCCAATATTTGAAAAGTCAGACACAGTTAATAATCTACTTGAAAAACTATCATTTTGTTTACAGTGCGACAAAGTAATTTTCTTAAACATATTCCTATTATAAATTTGTTGTTAAGAATACCTATAGTAACTTAAAATTTATTGCAGGTCGAAGATATTGACGGTTTTCCACGTCATATATGTACACCGTGCAATACCACATTAGATACTCTATGTAATTTTATTAATAAGTTTAATGAGACTAGGAAGATATTAGAAGATGGCCTGAAAATAGTGAAAAAAGAAAATAACAATGATGAGAGTGATGTGCTATCTGACATAGATATAAAAGTAGGAGCAATAAAGGTAGAGTCTGATAGTCCTTTTGATGATGGATTCAATGACTTAGACGATGAGAAACCACTAACTATTATAAAAAAAATAAAACAAGAGCCGATTAAAAAAGAGGCCAAATCTCGAAAAAGAAAGACAAAAGTTGGAGCTCCAACTAATAAGATAGCATCTTCTATATTAGAAGGAAACTTTTTGTGGAATGGAGACAAATGGAGGTAATATTTTGTTGGCTATTATATTTGTCAAACTTATTATTATACTAGAAGTCACACGGGGCTTCACTTCCGTCCTTCTTTATTTGGCCACTGCTCAGCTCTTATGGCCGTAGCGTGATGTTATATAGCCTATAGCCTTCCTCAATATATGGGCTATCTAACACTAAAAGAATTTTTCAAATCAGACCAGTAGTTCCAGATATCCTAGTGTTCTACCAACCAAACAAACTCTTCAGCTTTATAACATTAGTATAGATATGTGTAGAAAAAAAAACAAATTATGTATAAATGAAAATGAATGGCGCAATTATTTGGCCGCCATTCTAAACTTAGCTAGCAGACAAGGGGTTAAAAGGGGAACTGACCAGATGTCAAACATTCTTAGCCAGTAGATAGAGGAAAGGAGACCCTTGCGCAGCAGTGGGAAGTTAATTAGTTGCAGTTATTATTAAAACATATTTTATGATAAAAATAGCCTTTATACTGGCTAGGCTTCATGTGTGTTACAGTAGTGAAGTTTAAGAAGCAGACACTGTTTTGGCAACCTTGTCTGTTTGCCTGTCGGTGAAGAACATACAATCATTGAAATACTTTACGTCTTGCAGCTTCAATATTGGACAAACAACGTTAAGAAAAATAGGGGGCAACAAACAATTAAAGCCAAGACCACAGACTAAAGTAGTAGTGCCACAGTTAAACAAGAAACCGGAGCAGAAATTATGTGACCTATGTGGTACAGTATTTAATAGTCAGGAAAGACTTAATATTCACAAAAAAACTGTACATTACAAAAACCCGGTGCAATGTCCTCAGTGCACCCGAGTTTGTGTATCAGAATCGTATTTAAAAAGACACATGAGACGTAAGCATGATAATAATAGAGATTTCATATGTTCAGCATGCGGTCGAGGTTTTGTTTTCAAAGGAGAATTGACTACCCACTTTAAAAATGTACACAATAAGCATTTGAAGCCCAAGAAAATATATACATGTAAATTTTGTGACAAAACATATAAATGTCAGAAGTCTACTCTAATACATGAAAGATCTGTTCATACAGGTAAAATAATTATTTTTTTGTATGTGTATTAAAGTTATTCATCGTTTTCATGTCCACTAACTCTGATTATAGCAGTCACAAAAACGATTATTAGTAAAAAAAAAAAGCCTAAATCACGAAAAGGAATGGGTTCAGCAGTTTCTAAAATTAGCCCTCAAGATATGTTCTGTGTTCCTACCTCTTTATTATATTAGTTGCCTAATATGAGGAGCATGTATGCAAGGTATCGCAATTTTTGTAAATCATCATCATTACCCATTAAAGCCCCACTGCAGGGCTGGGGTCTCCTCTTCTATCTAGAGAGCTGAGGACTTAGGCTTTCTTTTAGGGTATGCAGGTTTCCTTACAATGTTTATTTCCTTACCGATAGCAGATGCTAAGTCACTTGACTAGATTACTTTTTGTAAATACCTAATACTTAAATTCCAGGCCAGAGACCCGCTCAGTGTAGTGTATGTGGCAGTAGTTTCTACCACGAAGACTACTTAAAAGAACATATGAGACTACATACTGGAGAAACTCCTTTTAAATGTCCAATTTGTGGACGAGGATATGCTCAAAGAGGTAACATGAAGAGCCATCTTAGAATACACAGGATATCAGAACTAGATGCTGTTACTTTAAGTAAAATGAAGCCGAACTATTTAAAACTGTTGAAGGTCTGAATTTTTCATAGATTTTATTTGAAACTGGCACTCCTGGAAAAATATTGATCCAAAGAATAATAATATATCTCAAAAATTATTACTATCAACGAATTATTGCTTCTCTCCAACAATGTATTCATTTGTGATGCATCTTGTATGTACTTTGTAGAGGTTGAGGTGAACCTATAGATTAGATATCTCAATTGTTTTACAATGAGATACAGCTGATGTTATAGAAATCAAGTGGTGATAAATAGTACACATGCAGACCGTTTCTTGTTTCTGTTTTTATGATCACTCTTAGTTAATTTTTCTCCATAAGCAATAATGTTCCTTGATAGCACTTATTACTTACCTACTATGTAGAACAGTACTACATGAACAAGTAATAAGTACTATAGAACTAGAGAACTACTAGAGAAGGAAATGGGCACACTAAATAATATAATTATACAATTTCTGTCTATTTATTAGGAGTGCTAGTTTAGTACTTTTAATTAATATTTTAAGAGAGGGTTATCTGTGATTTATATTCTTAATATCTATTAGAATAGAGATGTTTTGTTAATATTAAGACAGTATACAGACTGGTACTGGCAAAACTATTGGCTGCGGAAATTAGAATTACAACGAACTTGGCATTTAGTTTAGATAGAGTCCACATATAAAAAGGTAAAGAAAACTATAGGTATCTTATATGTATCTTTTTATTTAACTCTTATATCCTCTTATATATGATGGGAGAGCCAATCGTTTTGACTCTATTATGGTTATCTGATTTTAAGTTACATATACATATTTATAAGTAAGAATACGCAATAACATTTTAAAAAATTCAAAATGCTCAAATAAGTGAGACACAAGAATAATTTTTTGTCTTGTTAAATATAAAATTATTGTTGGTTTGTTTCATTTTAAAGTTGTGAATTTGTAACAAGTGTCAGTCCTATGCTGGTGTGAACGCAACTGTGCCGTCTTTTCTTTGGGGACCAAAATCTAACTGCGACCACTACCATGGCCTTAGTTCTGTAGGTTTTGCTCTTTCTTACACTTGCTGCGTAAAATGTAATGTTAAACAATGCTTTGTGAAAACACTAATGTTTTTTATTTGAAGCCATTAAAAATTTTACTGCCATTGATAGTATAAATCAGGGGTTCCCAAACTGTGCGCTGTGTCATCTTGATGCGCCGTAAGCCAGAAACCTTAACTATTGGCGGCTGCCTATTAATTTTCAAGTTGTTGGGTAATCTGTGGCGCCAACACCAAATACTAAAACTTGTTAGCCACGGACTAAACGGTTGGGAACTTCTGATATAGATTAAAAAAAGAGCTGATACTAAAGTTACAAATTAATATACATTGATTGTGGGCTTCCATAGCAAACAATGTATAGCACATAATAATATATAAAGCCTATGAGCTGATGAACATGATAGGTATGCAAAACACAACTTACTTTTGTAAACATTTATACCGACATTTGGGTAGGTCTTGAACATAGTTAATAACTTTGTATTATTATTTATTAATGATGAATGGAAATTGTTTCTTTATCTATTTTATGCTAAAAGCTAAGGTGCAATCTGTTGTATATTGTTATTTGAAGTGTAAAGTAAACCTTGTTAATTTGATTAGAATTTCTAAAATTTGTTTAATAGTAATATTTCAAAGTTTTATGTGATTTGTTTCTATGTGAAGTATATTTTATGTAAAGAAATTGGATTGAACTTGTCTTGTTATTTTATAAAAATATGAAGAAAAGAAGTTTTCTTTTTAAAGTATATATTTTCAATTATACTGTTTCTGGTTTTATTACATTAAGAATGTTGTTCTTAGTATAATTCTAAAGGGTATTAGGAAATCTTAAGTTGCCACTTCTAGTATGTTCCAATAACCTGGAAATAAAAAAAGATACTTTATTTTTTATTGTAATTTTATATTCAGTAGAAGTCACGCGGGGTTTCGCTTCCGTCGTTCTTTCTTTGGCCACTGCTCAGCTCCTATTGGCCGTAGCGTGGTGTTATATAGCCTATGTTACTCAGTGATAATGTAGCTTGCTAACTACAAAAATTTTTTTAGAGAGTTTTAAAGATTATTTGTAACATACAAAAAAATCTTCCTCTTTATAATATAGATATTGATTAGTATAGATTAAATTTTCCTCATATCTCCTCATATTTACATTGAACTATTTTTTTTATTGCCTGTGGTTTAAGCCTGTGCCATATCTAATGTGGTAACTGGCCCCTATGGACATTAGCAATGCCAGGGAACAGCAAAGCCACAGCCTACCAAGGAAAGAAAAGTGTTCTTAAAACCTAGTTTGAAGATGATCTTGTGATAGCTGTTCCAATATTTACATATGCGAGGGAGAGATGTATGGTAGCAAAATTATAATAATACATACTCTTTCAAAGAGGTGGATATGTCCCTAAAACATTTTAGCTTCTCGTCTTCTATATTTGTCAAATAGTTAATTTTATTCATTTCTATCTCTTTCAATCTTATCTCTTCTCCTTTCAACTTCAGTTCTATTGCTCTTAGTCTTAGTTCTTCACTTTTCTGCTGCACTTTGTCCTTTTCTAACTTTAATGTTGTTCTTATTTTAAATTCTTCTAATGATAGCCTTTTCTTTTTTAGTTTTCTTCCTTTTAATTTCACATTATTATCTAGGTCTGATGTTTCCGATAATTTGTCCTCTGAAAATATTATAATGAAAAGTCTTTTAAAATTCATGACAATAGTTTGCTTGGTTACTGTTTATATTGATATTTTATTTCTTAATCAATTTATAATGTAATCTTTATTTAATTGTGGTTTAATAATATTCATGTTCACAAAGAGATTGACAAATGTTGAGGAAACAAGAAGTAAGTTGGCTTGGAGCAATTACTGCTTTGTTGACATTGACATCATATGGCTATTATTTAGTGTATAATACATTTCTTCTCACCTTGTAAAACACAATCAACTTCACAAAATTTGGTGCCGTTAGCACCAACAAAACAGTCAGATGTTTTGTCTTCGTCATCTGTGGCTTGACTTGTATGTACACTGTAGTCTTCATTACGAAATTGTAAATCATCTGGGTTCTCAGGTGCTTCCAGTTTGGCTACCTAAAAATAATTAGGAAATTAATGAGAAAAATATTTTTTGATAATAAAATGCATTTTTGACTATTTTGTCTCAATCTAATAGTAGTGTGCGGCTGCTAAACATAAGGTTGTAGTTTTGACCTAAATAGTTGGATAAATATTTTCAGTCTACATATAGAATTTTCGAGGTGCAAAAGAAATTGAGTTGAAAGTTCCCTGGGAAACAGGTTGTTCCAGGTGCAATCGAATGTTCCTGCGCTCCCGTGACCACAGCAGAGCGCGACGAGAGGAACACCTTGGGGTTTTAGTGGGTGCGAGCCCCACATAACCCCTCGGTTCTTTCCCCAAGACCGAGGGGTATGCGTCAGGCATTTCCCCAAGTAAAAAAAAAAAAAAAAAAAAAAAAAAGGTGCAATTGTTTAGAACCAACAAACTTGAGCTTGTTTACCATTTCCAATTTAAGTGCATCCTCCTTATCATCCAATGGATATTTGACCAACTTTAAAAGCCGTCTTTCTAAAAGAGATAATGATGGTGATGGGTGATGTTCAAGATTATAGTTTTTTCTTCGTAGTAATATGTTGGCTTTCTTTTTAGTTTTATTTTTCCAATCTGCCCACATCTGAAACACAGATTTAATTATAGCCTTTTTATAAAAAGAGTCTGATTATAGTAATGATAGAATAGAATGTGGGGTGTGGTAGTCCTAATGATAGAAATGTGGAGATTTTTGATACCACAGTGGAAGAAAATAGTTTTAATTATTTTTACATTACTGACAGGTATTCGGCCCACATGATGCTTAGTAGTTTTTGTAGCCTATATTCGTCTGCAACACCAGAGGCAAGAGGAAAACAAGCACATTGACAATGTCCACTTATTTTTAAATTTATGTAACTAAATTCAGATACAGGTACTCATTTCAGTTAGATAGTTATTAGAATATAATGAGAGAAAGTTGACTGCCTCCGCAGTCAAAACATAAATTATTAGACTGGTGACTGATATCCTAGCCTGCTACGTGTCCAAAAAATAAACTTCGGACCAATTGTTTTTGTAACAATACAGAAAAATTAAACCTACTTTACACCATTTCCACGTGTTCTTGTAAACACCACCTTCCACAGAATTAAGCTGTATAGCTACACGCTTCCAAAAGTTTTGTTTATTAGTATTTGTGTATGCAACTTTCCCATTGACCAATATGCCGTCTTCACTCAGCAAATCTAATAACTTCTTCATCTGTAATTGACTTACTCGACTCATGTTTATAACTTACACTTATATATTTTTTTAAAGATACGTGTAATGTTTAAAGCTCCTAGCTATAATTTATTTATATTTTAATTCATAAAAATACAAATAAATACCTATTTCATTAAAATTGTCAAACACTTCTTCAAACAGTCAGTTCCATAGATATACACTATGTCAGTTGTCAGTTCATTGACACTTGATACGTTCGGTGTTGACGACGGCTCTTTTTACCAGAAATGTCTTTGTAAAATATTACTTTTTAGTTTTACTCTTTGATAACTAAAAGAACAATGTAAAGTTTCTGCTTGTTATGTACGATAAATAATCAGGAAAATCTTGTTGAAGTGTTTTTATGACGATTTTCGTAAACCTGAAACTTCCATAAAGGCACTTTAGTTTATAGTACTTTTGTGGTTGATATAAAATAAACAAAAAGCTTAATTTATGCCATCTTTATATCGAGTGGTTTCCAAGTTCAATGCGGCACTAAATGCACTACTTTTAGGAAGCCGAAACCACGACATAGTATATTAATTTATTTATCAATATATTAATCAATTTTATATCAACCACAAAAGTGTAAAAGTGCTGTACTAAAGTGCTTTTATCAGCTTTTATGGAAGTTCCAACTGTTCCAAGTTTACGAAAATCGTCAAAAACAAGTTAGAAATTATAGTGATGGACACACGAGTCCCATCACTATAATTTTAACTTATTTTGTTTGAGGTTTGCGTACTGTCAAGTCAACTGTCAGTAACGATAAACGTATCCAGCTGTGCTCATACGTAAATAAATGCATCAAATATTGCGTTATTTCTTTAATTTTAACGAGCAGTAATCTAATTAAGCGTCGAAGTAAATAGTTCAGTACACTATTCAATATGTTACGTGTTAAAATACATATAGTCTTAAGTGCTATCGGGGCGGTATTGGGAATATCAGCATTTATATGTTTTTGCCTTGTTTACGCGAATATTGAAGCAGGAATGTGGGCGCTACTATCTGGTAAGTCAACTGAAGTGCATGTTTTTCCACACGTAAATAGAATAGACCAAGTAAACAAGGTTTGTGCTTAAGTACTTCATTTCGAAAGATTTTCTGACATTGTTTATGAATTTACAATATATATAATAAAAGGACAGCTGAACAAGTAAAACACTGCGTGCCCAGCAGTGGGACGTTTATGGGTTGTAATGATGAAAAGGTACAGAGGTGTCAAGTGGGGTGTAATTGTAGATATAATAATATAACATAATGATAATAATTTATAAGCATAATTAATAAATCATTCTTATAAATTTTAAAACAATTCTCCTTTACCTTTAATACTGTTACACAAAATTTTTACCCACGACGGAATGGAGATGGTATATGCGTTTGGGGTGAGAGGTTGTGTGTTTGTGTGTTCCCACATAATGCCATTTATTACGGAAACGGTTTGACCGATTTAGATGCGGTTTCCTGTAATACCATAATATTTTTCTTTCTTTTAATAATAAAAATTTGCAACAAAAGAATGTTCGGAAAAATTACCTTAAATTTCAACAATAACTGAAAACAAATCTATACCCATAAATATAAATCTTTCATCAATTTCAACATCATATCAGCCCAAAGATGTCTACTGCTGGTCATAGGCCTCGCTTAATTTCCGTCACAGCGAAGTTTTGCCACCTCCATCCAACAACCAATCAATCTTTATTGATATCTACAAGATCCATCTACATCTATTGAACAATAAACACATTTGTATTATGTTTTCCAGGAATCCATGCATCACTAGCACTGATGCTACATTGTCACTACTTGAAGGAGTCATTGCATGTGAACTTCTCTAGAAAAGCACTGCAGTACATCGGTGACTTTGGCATTGTTGGTTTTGTTTCTGGAACTGCACTGACTCTGTTCTACTTGTTCTTGGAGATTTATTATAAAACTGGTAAACAAATCTTTATTTTATATCTTTATTAATTTAGAGAGAAGAAAAAAAAAAGAAAGAAGAGAATTATTTGCATTCCTTTATTTATGCTCACACTAAGTAAGTAAGTAATTTTAAGCATCATCATCATCATCATCATCATATCAGCCCTACGACGTCCACTGCTGAACATAGGCATCACCTAATTTCCATGGATTTTAAGCATAATCTTTAATATATATATATGAAATTTTTAATTAGTCTTGCTTAGAAAAATAGCCAGACCTATGATGTAACTAAATTGGGTACTGAAATGTCCAGGGACAGTTTTAAAAAAATTATAAGAAATGTAGTATTAACTTAAAATTTGTCTTCCCATAAGTAAGTCCCAAAGTACTTATAACTGCTTACCATAAGACGGGCCACATGTCTGTTTGCCAAAATTATGGTATAAAAAAACTGTTCTAAGCTGTCTGCAAATTTTGACATTAAATTGGGTCATTAAACAATTTATTATCTAACTGTATATACCATTTGTATGCGCATATAATATTATAATAATAATATAAGGGGTTAAACAAATAGGTTGCAACAAAAAACGTGGACAATAACAATAACATTGTTATTTGTAATGTAAATGAAAAAGTTGTGGATGTAAGATAATGAGATGAATGAACCCATTGTCCAATAATACATTTTAATTATTGCACAATTTTTGTGCAAAACACAGTTATCAGTAAGAATAAGATAACTATAGTGTATAAAGTGTATGTATTCATATTAACTAGGTACCTAACTATAATTAGCCATTATTTTGATAGGGTGATTAACTTATTTATCACTGACTTGTTATTGTATTTTGGCAATAAGTTCAATATTATAATTTAATTCTAGATTTTTTTAAATGTTAGAAGTAGAAAGACTTATTCACACTAAATTGTAACCAGCACATATAGATGTCTGACATCTACAGAATGCATACTGCACAGGTGCTAGTAATAACAGGTGTCTGTTTTTTTTTATTTTTTTTTATTTATTCAATAATACTGCCTCGGTGGCGCAGCGGGAAGTGTATACGACTGCTGTGCACGAGGTCCCGGGTTCGAATCCCGGGTCGGGTGAAAATGGTATTGGGTTTTTCTATCATGAAATTCCAGTATTAGGATTTTCCCGGAGTTTGGTAAACAAATGTTCCCGGTTGATGACAATAGGCTCGCCCCCTATTTCATGGGACCAAACATAGCTGGCGAAATGTGGGTGTGAAACACCTCTGCCTACCCCTTCGGGGAAAAAGGCGTGATGCTATGAATGTATGTTCAATAATATAAACACAAAATACAATATTACACTTTAACATAGCATTACGGAAAACCTAATGTATGTTATGACTGTGGGTGTTGTTTATGATGTCAATAGTGAAGTAGTTAATAATCATAGTACCTACTTATACAATGTCGCCCATTGGCATGTGACGGCCCGAAATTTTCTGAATATTCATGAAAAATCATGTAAAATTAACTTTAAAACGGGAGTCAAGTTTGCAGTACTTATGCAGTTTTCAGTTGCATAAACTTGCATAAGTTTGTCACTTACAACCTATTGTTACTGAGCTAAGCTGCTGTACTGGCAATAGGGGATGATTGATATGATTTCTACCGCCTTTTTTAGATTCAGTATAACCAGAACGCAATAAAATTGCACAGTTATAACGCTAATACGATATAGCTGGCTTCATTCACGACCGATGCCAAATTGGCAATCTTTTTTGTACGCAAAGATAACAATGATAACTCGATAACTAGGTATGTCTACTAAAAAAACAACGTAGTTATAAGATAACTTGCCTTATTGTCCTATATAATACCCACAAAACCTTGTGTCACGTAACAGATAATAACAATCTTATGCCGATGTTTTCTCAAGAAAATATGGTACGGGTTTCTTAAAAAAAAACTTGGTAATTTTTGTGGTTTTTGAAAATTCTAGTCACCTCCGACAAGAGCTGGCAGTTCTCAAAACCAGTTTTAATAAAAGCTGCCTAAGAAACGATCATGTCTGTTTTTAAACAAAAAAACGATGCCACAGACATACACACAGACACGTCAAACTTATAACACTATTTTTTTGCATTGACGGTTAAGAAGGGAATAAACAGGTTTTTGGTTAGGTAGGTAGGGTTGAAATTATTTTTTGGTAATAAAATACTTAATTTGATTATAAGGGTAACATTAATGAACATTTAGTGACGGGCCTGTTGGTCTAGTGGTTAGTGACCCTGACTGCTGAGCCGGAGGTCGTGGGTTCGATCCCCACCCAGGACAAATCTTTGTGTGATGAACATAAAGGTTTGTTCTGTGTCTGAGTGTAATTTATCTATAATATGTATGTATTTACAAAAAAAAAATTGAAGTATCAGTTGTTTAGTACCCATAACACAAGCAAATATAAGCTTACTTTGGGACTAGATGGCGCTGTGTGAATGTGGTAGAATATTATTATTATATTATTATTTGGGTCGCAATTTCTTTTTTTTTTTGGTGTGAATTTCCCTAAATTTGGTAAGCAGTTAAAACGTGAAACTATAAAGATCTCAAAAATAGACATTTTGACTATTTGAAAAATAAACTACCCCAAACTTCTCACAGAAATGTAGATTAATGTGATCTAATATATTGTTATATTATATATTGTTTCATTGTTAACAGATGTGATGCCAATAGCGTCGAGTATAATCATCCGCATGGTGTGGTCGTTCATGATGATGAAGTGGGGCCTCATGCTCTATCTCTACACTAAGAAGTACTTGAGGACCTACAACGACCATCAGCTCTTCTCCGAAAACCCTAACATTGAGGAGACGTAATTATTTAACTATATTATACAAAATAAAGATACTGTAATATGAAAAGGCGTAAGGGACACGTGAATAAAATTGTTCTTTGTTTTAATTGTCGTAAGGATTTTCTTTCCACTTTGATTTGTCCTTTACCCTTTTCGTAGTTAAAAATATATAAATCTAAGAGGTTTTGTTGAATAATTGTATTTGTGTATTGTTGGGTTATATCAACCCTAATGGCGGATCATTAATTTGAGACACTCAGTCGATACTCTGATTTAAGAAATTTAAATTTTACCTTTTTCTGTGATTATTGACTAGTATAAATCTTTTATATCCATAATTATTTATTTAAACTATAGTAAATACTCAATATTACGAACAAATTATATTTTATTTACCAAACATAAGTAGCCATATCTCTACGAACTTATCTCTATTTTTTTTTAAATGTCAACAAGTACTTACCTTACCTAAAATATAGATTGATATAAACGTTACCTAGTATATTTTAAGATTCTAAGAGCCTAGACAGAGGTTGTCACGTTTTTCTGATCAAGAGCCGCAAAGGATAATGTGTCGTATCACATTAATGGATCGGGTAATTTAACACCATCAAACATTAGACTTTTTTGAAAACTGTCGATTCGATAAGTTAGTTGATACTTAATAGTGCAAAATTAATTTCAATAGATTGGCTATCGAAATGGAACTTTCTACTAAATTGACTTATGTTGCATGGCGCGAATACCGGCGCGGGTCGTAAGACGAAGACGGGTACAGATTCGTCTAGCCCATATTTGTTGTTGGAAAACACCGAGTATCTCTAATTAATGTTGTCAGCATGAAAATTAACACATTCTATAACTAGCTTTGCTTTTGACACAAAACGGGGCTTCGGGAAACAGCTTAAATAGAGTTGTTTTAACGTAACAAAATTCCTGAAGTTTGACTTTTTATCAGTGAAAACCTGATACAACAGGGTGAGGTCATCACGGACCATGAAGATAATGACATTCTGGACAGGATACCATAAAAGCTGTTTTCATCATTTCCTCGGGCGTTTGAGGGATATAACTCGCAACGTGCCAAGTTTAAACCTATCTACTGAATCAAAAGTTAATTCTAAGATTGAATGTGTCTTTCTCTTCATTAAGTTTTCGAAGTGATTTACAAACATTTAAATAGAATCGACTATCCTAAAATAAAAAAGTGCGTTGTCAATAATTGATTTTTAAATGTTGTTATTTGAACTGTTTGTTCCGCTACCTACTTCATAAACTCGAATTGACAACTTCGAATGCACCTGGCGCCCCGTCACAGGATATCGCCGAAATCAACCGAAACCTACCTGACCACCTGGCTCTGGCACTGGCTCGGGCGATTATATTATATTAATGATGACAAAAATTCTAACAATCATCGTTTTGGGTTCTATAACGTTTATAAAATCCCCCAGTAACAGTTTATCTCATTTAACTTCCATGTACAGACATCGACCCGTTAGAACTTTAATATATGTATAGATAGATAGATAACGTGTCACCTTAAATAAAGTCAAACCTAATATTTTTGGCAGGACCGCCAATGATTTTTTATTAGCAACCAAAATCTTGCTTGTAAATTGGCTAATTCATATAAATATTGTTTATGGATTTCTAATAAATCCTCTTCTAGTTATCATCGTAAATTGATGTAATAAATTAGTAGTAACAAGTCTCTCTAGTAAACATATCATTCATATTTGTTAAGGTTTTCGAATTAGATTCGTATTTAAGCTCAAATTTGTAACTTTCAGTATTTGCGATAATCTCGATCTGTCAACAAAACCACTTAGATGTTAGAATATAATTTATGTATACTTATTATAGTTATATTGCTATTCTTTTGTGATAACTAGTGACCTTTTTATTGACTGAATTAAAAAACTAGGACGAATTTAGGCCAACTCTTTGACTGAAAATTTTTTAACGTACCTTTCGTTTTTTAATCCATTGATGTTTGGCTTTACAATAGGTTTTACTTTTTATATTTTCATTCTTAAATATAAGAAAATAATAATACTTATGTTACTATTTAAGTTCTATTTTTGATCTTATACATTTACGATAGTAAGATAGATTTATATAATATTGGTAATGTACCTAGTTACCTACTGTATAAAATTCACTAACTTCGTTACTTAACATTTATGTAAAATTTTTCATTCATTCGATCGAGCCGTTTCTGATATTACCAGTGCATAAAACTGTATCGAAACAAAAATAATAATTTTATCGTTAGATAAACGCGCGATATCCCAATATTGCCATTGCGATAGTAGAACAAAGTAAGTAGGTAATGTTAATGAAGTTATGATATGAATTAAAAAAAGAAACTAAATATATACTACATACTTAAATGTTAAAGTTCGTTTAAAATTTTATTAGAGTCATTAATAAAACTTACTTATATACTTCCTAGTGATATAATAAGTCAAACATATAACTATGTCGAAAATGTTAAAATGATTATTGTCAAATGTAGTTAAGAAATAAATAAACTGTTTTAATAATATATAGTTTTATTGTTATTGCCTAGTTCGCTCTGATTGTCTGACAGGTGGCTGACGAGCTTATAGCTAAGTTGTGGTCGAAAGATGGAGGGAGTAAGAAGTTCGAATTGAAAGAAAACATTCAGTTCATAGACAAGCGCGCGGTGCGCTGGCCGTTTACGCACACGTCTTTCCCGCGTTCGATTTTTAAACACGCGCGCGTAAAATGAACTATTAAAAATAAAATTGTGTACAGATGATATATTTGTAAAGTTTATTGTCTTTTATTTATGAAAAAAATAGTGCTGTGCTGGAACTAAGGTCGATGTGGAGTCAAGAGTTTCTGCTATATTGTTATAAGTAGTGGTAAGTAAAACAGGATTGCTTTGCATAACTTTATTTAGTTATTGAATTGAATATGTCTAATGAATGAATTATGCAAGATTACTTAGGTAGGGTATTCAAAGATCGTTAGATTTTTACTAATTTCCAATTATTCCAATTTTAAAAGTTTTTCTTGTAAAAGACTTCAACGCGGGATGTGATTGTAGTTTATAAGTGCAGACAGTTTTGAAGTTATTTACAAAATAAAATTCTGTTAAAATTATTATAAAAAATAACTGATATCACTAGTTCTAAATCCTGTTAAAAGTATTTATAGTGAATATAAAAAATCTGACTAAGTATATAAAGATTTACCATCCTGGCCATATCTCCTCGCAATCTTATCCTGTTATGGCGTAAGCTCAATGAATAATTAGTTAATTAAGCCCGTAAAACATGTAATTGGCTGTAAGATTTTCTCAGCCCATTATCATAATAAATCATATAGGACAGTCGGCTCGTTAGCTTCTAAAGTCTGACGACTGATGGACTTGCAATTTCCAATTAGTGTACTGCTAAATGCAGGTTCCCTATATTACGAGAAATAAGTGGAACTTCGCTCGTTTTTATCGCAGATTGCTTGCAATAACTTTTACGAGTTAGTAGAAAGATTTAGAGTTTGAAATAAATAAGTACCTACCTACTATAGGCATAAAACTTATTACTGCTCATGTTATTTCCAAGCTCAGTGCCGTATATTGTTAACTTTTACTAAAATCGATTACTTACTGACTAAAAAAAATAACAAAAACATTTTACATTGAAAAAAGCTTTGTGTACGCTCGAAAAAATAAAATCATAAACAAACTTTAGCGAAAGTTACGTAGAATTGAATTGTGCATTTTTTTGTAAGTGCAGGTAATATAATATGCTATTCTATTTGGAATTACGCTACAACTCGTGAGTGAAAAAAATAATTCGTGCACGTTAGAAAATAAGTAGTAGCTACCTGCTTATGAAATGGTTTGCAATTTTGAAAGTAATAGCGGCGAAATGGGGAATAATAAAAATATTATGTAGAAGCCCTTATTCTAAACAGAGTACATTTTTTTTAACACGGCATTCAGGATAGACGGCTACCTATTTAGGAGCGTGACTTATGTATTGCTATCCTCAATAAAATGAAATAAAAAACAGCCGAAGTAGTGTTGTAACTTTAACACTACTATCGGCCTGCTCGCTCACAGGAACTCAGGACTCTAAATACCAGTTGGGTGGAGATACTGAGGTACGATCTAGTAAAGCTATTCATTTCAGCTAGAAATCTACCAAAATATTTATTTCTTATTTGATATATTAAGCGGGCGGTCAAATTAGCCAGTCGTCAGTATTTCATAAATTCAATCTATTAATCAGACCAAGCTTTGAGTGACAACAGACTAGACACGGCAATCGCTTGATTACACGATCAGTCTGGACCACACTAATAAATTGAACTCATGAAATATTGACAGTTAGGGTGACCTGTCAGAGTTCGTATATTTTTAAAGACTCCGTTGTTATATTATACCATGACAACATTAAAACAGATATCGGGTCTAACTCAAGCGTTTCTCTATATTACGATAGTATAAATAGATATTACTATATTATTTTTATGAAAGATAGACTACGAATATTATAAGCCTTTAGGTATATCTCCTACTTTATTTATTTTATTGGCCAACCAACAATCACAATTAATTTATAAAAATGTAACTACATCTTATAGGAAAGCACCGCATGCACCTTTGTTTCTAGCAGTTATAATAATAAGAATACATGCAAGTTAATTAATTAATTAATAAACTGTTGGGCAAATGTCTCTTCTTTTCTAAATATTTAAAAACAGATTGACTGGCCTGTTGGTCTAGTGGTTAGTGACCCTGACTGCTAAGCCGGAGGTCGTGGGTTCGATCCCCACCCAGGACAAATCTTTGTGTGATGAGCATAAAGGTTTGTTCTGTGTCTGGGTGTAATTTATCTATAATATGTATGTATTTACAAAAAAAAATGTATTTAAGTAGTATATCAGTTGTTTAGTACCCATAACACAAGCAAATATAATTGCTTACTTTGGGACTAGATGGCGCTGTGTGAATGTAGTAGAATATTATTATTATTATTTAGAAATTTGAGAGGGTACTAGGTCATAATTCACATGATGGTCCAATACGAGTCGGTGGTTCAGTTAAAGTATATTTCTTTGCGTATGTGCACATTTAGACAAATTGTACTGTCTCACTTGTCATATAGGTAGGTAATAGGTACCTACCTACGTTCTTAATAACGTGAAAAGTGGTCCTGACTACTAGGTTATCGACTGGCTAGTTAGACTTAAAGTACTCGTTCTTGGTCGGTGGTATTAGCTTTCTTCATACTTAGTATTTAACAATTTACCTAGATTGGCAAATGGTGTTCCATTTTGTGAAAATACAATACTTATTTACATAGTGGTTTAGTGGTGGGTTCGATTTCCATCCAGGACAAATCTTTGAGTAATGTAATTAATCTATAATACCTAATATGTATGTATTTACAAATAAAAAATTTAAGTATTTAAGTAGTTTAACAGCTATTTAATACACAAAACATAAGCAAATATAATTGTTTAATTTGGCAAATATTATATATTTATTATTATATGTATTATAGTTTAATTTCTATAGGTACCAGTTACGGTAAGGGTAGTAAAGAAACAACTATCTGACCCTGTACCTAATTGAAAACTTAAATGATAAATCAAGTAGTAATAGGTACAAGTATCAGTTATAATTCTATCAGTTTACAATCTACAAAGAAGGTTTTCGTTGTATGGTAGACAATAGACAGGCGAACTATCACAACACTGCACTTTGTTAACCTTTCACCTATTACAATTGGGGCTAACTTTGTTTTGCTATTATATAGTTTAAATAATAGATGTAGTACACGGAAGTTTTCCACAAATCTTTGCATATGCCTGAGATTGATTTCGAAACTTGGGTTTACAAAATACCAGGGCTCGGACATAGATATTTTGTGAGTATAGGAATATATATAACACAAAAATAATTCATTTATTTATCTCTGCGACTTTAGTTTGCTAATATTAACAGAGAACAGCGAACCTCACTTTAAATAAGTCTTGCATGATGTTGAAAAATTGGGTTTTAGGTGTTCGTTGATATTGGTATTGGTATAGGTTAATTATTTATTATAGTAAAATATATACCTAGTATTAAGTTTGCAATCTTTTCATACGATATCATGCATTAAACTACACGACTACGGAGGACCAGAGGGTCGTAGTGGTCATAATCTTGGTCGCAGAAGCTCGTCTCTCTATAGTTTTCTATAGTTTATTTGGTCGTTCCGACGACTGCATGTGGTCATGGCCTTCTGACGCGAGATCCCATAACACTTAATTTAACGTAAGAAATATGTACATTCATAGATATTTTACTACCTTAAATCGAAGAACCTATATCATACATTTAGGTTAGGTTTTTTTTTTCATTTTTTTTTTAATACAGTGCCACCAAGGGTTCGGTGCCTTTTTTACTATTTTACTCTTGCATACTTTTTCTCGCTTTTATGCCTCTCGTACTTTTATTCTTCATACTATATCTTTCTTTTATTTGTCATCTTTTTTTCTCATGTGGGTGGGTCTCATACCTAATCTCTACCTACTATATTTTCTTTCTTTTTATTTTGTGCATTACAAAAAAAAAGAACACTGCCCTGCCGTTATTTATTTAAGAAATACTCTTTCTTAAATAAATAACGGCAGGGCAGTGTTCTTTTTTTAATTATTTACAATTTATCCTTATTTTCTAGCTTAGGTACTGTAGTACACTTTTGTACTATTTCTAACATAGGTACCTATGTTAGAAATAGTACAAAAGTATATGAAAACTGAGTAAAGTGTAACATTTATGACTATTAACTGTAACTACGTTCACTTTGCGTGGGAGCAAGGGTTCAGTACAAGATAAGCCTTTATAGCACACAGCCTATTAGAGAAAACCAATGTTTATGAAACCTCATTGCATTTTATCATGCAAATCATAATACAAATATAAACAAGTTGTTACTTAGTTTCTTAACTCTAACCTTAGAGCCCTAGTAAACATTACTGTAGAAGAAGCATATCGCATACATTGACGTAGTAAAGGATTTTTGGTCAATCAATCGTTTTGAAGACATCATACATATCCAGACATCTTAACTGATAAGCTGTTTGAAATATTAAATAAATAAAAAAAAAAAAAAAAAAAGATAAGATAAAATTTATTTGCTAAAAATGTGGTAGTACATAGGTGGTATACATATTTATAAAAGCTCAATACACATTTTGCTATATAATACTAGCATGCAAATTTAGTTTGGTACATGATATTTATACAATTCTCCGATATAGCACAGTGAAAAAATGCGACAATACACAGCAAGTACATATATAATATGGCCTTAATTTAATTTAACTTTCGTCTTGTATAACATTTTATTTTGTTTAAGGTTAACAAAACATCCATGTCACATCTCCCTTTTCTCATAACGTTGTGTACATAGGTATCCTGACATATAATGTGTAATAAATCTTTGAAAAATTATTTTAGTATTGTATAACCCATTTATTGAGGAAGGTTAGAGGCTATATATCATCACGCTACGGCCAATAGGAGTCGAGTAGTAGCCAAATAAAGAACGACGGGAGCGAAGCCCCGCGCGTCTGCTAGAAACTATCTACCTGATATTTTTTTAACTATTAAATAATTGAGTTTTTGTCATATACTGCACCTGTTGTAAAGCTCCGACTCTGATAATGCAGCGTTCCTTGAACGAAACCGTTTTATTGCTAGAATTACACTTTGCTATCCTGACATACTATACCTAGGTACTTTCCTAACAAACAGTTCTTTTTGGTATTTATTTAGTTATTGGCTTGCAGTAAAACGTTTTATGTCATGATCATTTACCATAAATCACTTCTACAATGTTAATACGATGACTACTTCTAACTACGTCTAACTTGTAATCGCCTTCAGCTAATAATCGGCAACGGGCTACGAGCAGCCGACCACTGGTTGATTCAAATCTTTAAACTTTTTATCATTCAAACCTTTCACGGAAATTCACTGAATTCGTGGCTCATTAACAACACTCTCAGATTACCGATCGAGATACACGATAGACTTAACGCAATTACACTTGCTTTAGATATTTGCAGGAGCGGATCTATTAGGGGCTATAGGGGCTGCAGTCCGAGGCCCCCGGATATAAGGGGCCCCGAGCTACAATAGAAAACATTGTGCATTAAAACAAATTTAATTGAAATATAAGAAATTAGTAGGTAAGTAGCGGGATAGCTATAAGTTAGAATAAATAATAAATATTTACGTAAAGATAGGTAGATGTACCATCTTTATGAAATGTTAGTGCGGAATAAATATATATTTACGTAAAAATAGGTAACTTTTACGTAAATATATATTTATTCTAACTTATCCTATCCAGTTATCTACTAATTTCTTACATATCAATCACAAAAAAAGGTTTTTTTTTAAATGGCAGTTAATTGAAACTTAGACAGGCCCCCTAGGGGCCTCCGAGTAGCATCAGCCCAGGGCCCCACAAACTCACAGTCCGCCTCTGGCGATGTGTATGTATATTGCTGCTAATTAAACGCACAGCTTTATTCTAAGTAACGAATTTAACAAGAAGGATATTAAATGTTATGTTTCGGCCATGCCTAAATATGCTTGGTTGCGGCACCAATTTCTGACTGAAAGCTATTGAAAATTAGTATTTAGATAAGGTATATATTTTTCATTGACTTGAATTGTATCGAATCAATTAAAGTTTTCCATGTAGTGACGGATTAAGAATACATAATGTCACTACCCCATTTCGACTCGAGGGTGTCGTAAAAGGTGTGCTATGGCCCTTACACGGTGTATCATACCTTCTCTGTTTTACTATACGAGTAAGACAAAGCGAGCACGAAAAGTGGTATGCAAAACTTGCTGCGTGTAAATCAGCCTTTAAATTTATAATTTAAAATTAACAATTTAGCTAGTATTGGTTTCGGCTTTCGGCCTACCTATGTCGTATTTTGGTCAGACAGTAGCACTGCACTCGTAAATTACCTGAGATTTTAATTTGAAGGTTCAAGAAGATCAGTTAAGCAACAGTTAACAAGATCTGTCATTCAATTAGGCAATCAGCTCGACTAGGTATTGAACGGTGAGACTGAGAACTAAGCAGTGACGTAAGTTTTCGTGACAATAAATACTAATTTAATTTTATAACGACTTCTTTATTCAAAGAGACTGACAATAAGCTTTGTTTTCGGGATTATTATTATAATGTAGACGGTCAGAATTTAAATAAGTACTTACCTACTTATACTTGTTAATGTTCTTGCCGAGTTGAATTGTTGAAAAAACGACCGTGATTTACTTTGTGTTTAGTAGATGTAAAAAAACTTCATGCTATTTCCTAGTAGTATTTTTACATAAAAACCTAGTCACTTTTGTTTTACTTTATAATTAAAATATATCACCTAAATGAAAGGTTGATCCTAGAGCTGGATTTGATTTTTCATTAATAGTTTGTATTAATTTATAGGTATTATTGAACTTTCAGAAAGGGAATTTCATTCATTCACGAAATAATGATTGATTTTATATGAAAGCACAGTTACATTATTCAGTATTTTACAGTTTGTCTGTTTCAAAATAATCTTCGTTTGTTTTTAACGATGCAAGTTGATAAAATTGTTTCGTGCTGCGTTTGTTTTTTGGTGAGAACGACGGAGATAGCACACAATGGACATTTCACCAAAAACAAGCTCTGTGTTACATAAATTGATGATAGAAGATTCTCAACCACATACTTTGTAAAACGTGAAGTCAGCAAAGAATTACTTGGCAATAAGACAACATAAAGATAAGCTGTCAGCAGGAGATACGTAATACGGACTGAAACAAGTTTATTCGTTCCGTTCCGCCAGACAGGGTAATGGTTCATCATTTATTATTCACCACACCACCGCCAGATACAGGAAAAGGAAACATTGTAAACATACTAATGATACTTCTTACGCTGTCGTTTATTTACATAAAATTTCATCCATACACTCACGCAGCGAAACTGCATCAAAATTTTAATGGAAACGCATTAGAATTATATCGGGCCGCGCCGTGAATCACCGATGCACTGTCGTTTCCGCATTTGGTTATGCATTCTGAGGACGTAACATACAAATTAAATAACAATAGTGTAATAGTCAACTACACCTACTGCTGAAACTTACCCAATCTTATGAATATACTCAGGTACTTACTACAAAAAGAGGATAGGTGTTATGTGAATTGTTAACCACTTTGTTAAAAACAAGACGCAAAATTTCCAAAACGTGCGACTTTGTTTTGACATACGAGTATTTATCGTTTATTTGAAAGCTTCGCTTGTGTTTTTAGGGTTCAAAATGTTATAGCATTTTTGTGTAATACTGTCCGATATTTTAAAACCGAACCTCTAGTACCTAGGTAAGTTGCAACAGCACTTGCATCTTTGAGGAACAATATGAATAGCTCAGGAAATAGTTTATCTTGCCCGAGCTTCCGTTTACACTATTGTTTTAAACAATGGAATATTTTTACTTTGTTAAACTTAATGAAATATTTAATTACAATGTGTAACTTATCAATATCGAAACGGTCTAACACCTTCCAATCCCGGTCAAATTAATACGCGGGCTGGGATGCAAATTCGATATACCTAGATTACGTATTGAGCTTTTAAATTAGTTAAGAATTTTATTCAATTACATTTTTTTTTGTGCTCTATTATTTTATACAATTACATTATGTAATAGTTGACGTATGCTGTGGCTTTGTCCGCATGAATAATTCTTTATTCTATATTCTATACACTTATCATAATTATTTTATTAAAATAACGAGCAGTTTAATATACGTAAAGTCGATTTATTTATAAACTTACGAGCCTGTACTTAAGCGAGCTTAGAAAATAATTCTCGTGAATTCCCATAGGTAAATTAATGTTGTAGCTCGTATCTACTTGAAAGTTCTTACACGCCCACTACTTTATGCAAGGGTCTAATACCTTTATCCTTGTTTAGCACCGCTGGAGTGCCTTACACTACATTTTTATCTAGGCATTAACATGTACATACACAAACGTATCATCCTCCATAAAGAGTTCGCATTGGAAACGATCATAGTATCTAAACAGAACCTATTCGTAGTTTTAAAATAAGATTATTTTGTAATGGCGTAAACAGCAAATCTAAGTATAGAAATCTTTGGCAAGGATATAGGGTCATTCGCACAACTGATTAAAGTATAATATTTAGTTATACTTGTCTTAGTTTACATTATCGTGAAATCGTGATTATAACCTACGATATATACGAGTCGTCTAGAAAGCTGCTGGACTTTGGGGGACATATCAGTAGTTAGTATTGAATTAAGCTAACAAATAATTCAAAATTGGCTAATTCTGTTAAGTAATCAGGCTAAACGATGTGGCACGAACCGATAATGGCTTGCAAAAGATCCGGTGACTACCTTCAGTATACGAACTATCCTGCTTAACTAACGCGTTTACCATTGTATCATGTGTTCATTGTTTGTGTTACGACACATGACTCAATGATGTATAGGTTCGTGCCCTAAAACTTAAAGAATACCCTCACTAAGTCGTCAAACTAAATCTTTTCTCAAACAACAATGTATTGAAAGTGAAGCCAGTGCTTTACATGTGTAAGGCCGTCTGCCGGTGCAATATTTATGTTAATTAGGAAAAGATTTTGCATTCACTTTTTTCGCCGTAACAAATTTTGCACAAAGACTGAAATCAGTTCACGGACATTGTTTGAAGTTTGCACGGTAGCGATTTGTTCGGCTATTCGACATACATTGCATGTAAATTTAAGAGCACTTTGTAATTAGCTTTAAAGGAAATGAGAAGTGTTTTGAGGTAGTTACAACATTGGTGGTAATAAGTCTTAGAAGAAGAGCAATTTAGATATTCTAGGCGTGTTTTGTACTCAGTTCTAGAAGTTGCTGATTCGTATGTCTATATAGCCCAGCTAGGTAAACTCAACTTCAAGAAAGAGGTCAATCGCCACACCCAACTTGGTAGCGTTAGGAAAACCGCGAAATATCTTCTCGTCCGACATTCCTGAGTGCCTCAAGTCGAAAGTCATCGGTGATAACTTTTGGCACTGAAACGTGTCGGAGCTGTGGAGAGGCCAATGCTCGGCGTCTCTCTGCATGATCGTTTCAAGATCATTCTGATATCCGTAGAAGAACCTAAGTTATCACATTGTGTACCAGATTAGCAAATTTAGTGGCAATCGGTAGTGCATATCGCACGAACTTATGGGTGAGACCAACGGTAGACGTCCAACGGCTGATACGCGAATGATATGTGTTCCTTACCTCTCAGAATCTACTCACAATACGCGCGATATAAGTTGGCCGGCCTGAATTGTCGCGAGTGGCTGCGCAGAAGTCGTTTTTTGAAACTAAACGGTGACAAGTACATGCGCAGATGTTTAAAGCTGCAACTTCAGCCCGGCCAACTTAGATCGCGCGTGTTGTACTAAACAACAAAGATGTCAACACTAAAGTGTACATGTTTGCCATTGTCATTGTTAAATATTTTTAAAAAAGCAACCAGTCTTTATAAAGTAGGTTGTTTGGAATTATTTAAGTGCGGCTCCCGATACCGAGTCCGAGAATAGAATAATTATAATAGTGGTGTAATTACCTGCTATTACTCGGTACATAAATAATAATCTGAGCGACCGACGTACAATAGTAACAAGCTTTTTTTATCACTCGTTCAAATCCAGATCTACAATTTGAATTATTATGTATTTTTATTATCTCTTACTACAGAAAGTTTTTGCAACTTCATAACTATTTTTAGATTATGAATTACTTATAATAGTTGGTATTTTAAAATTATAAACAAGAAATTTATATAAAAGCTCCTAATAAAAGTTCTGAATCACAAATACGACAAGAATCTAAATCATGAATCTAGGAAAAAATGACAATCAATTTAAGGCACGACGGCCCTGGGTCCATGTCAAGTAGTGTCTTGCTGCAGGCATATTTGGATGAAACTTTTTTATTGAAAAGGAAGAATATTTTTCAAGCTTCTTATATCATCGAAAATTCATTGGCATTATTTTATGTAAGTACCTACATACAATTATATAACTGGCATAATATATACAAACTGTTTAAGAAAAATAAACGGCAAATTGAGGATACATACAACGTAACCTACATTTTATAATACAAAAGTATATGCAGTATTTCAGTAAATTTACACTATTACGTAGACAATTGTTTGCTTACAGCGAGGTATCAGGTACCTACAATTAAGAAGCTTACTTTCTAGATATTCTTGTTGAATTTAAATGTACGTTACGTGAGATACTCCTCTCATTTCGAATACAATAAACTGTTGCACTTTCCTATCAATCACAACACGTGCACAGAATTACGAAATAAACAGACTTGTCTGTTTTTGTAAGTTTTTACTTCATCGACTTTGACCGTGACTATTTTTATGACATTGTTTCTGTATATCTATTTTGTTCGTAAACTTTATTTCTATGTTATGTCATAGTTTGTTTCAATCGTCAAAGAACGCAATATTAATTGTTTTAACTTAAACGACGTAAAGGAAAGCTTATAAATATGTCTACCTTAATTTAGTCAGACTTATTTTACGTAAAATGCTTCCCTAATCCCTACTCGGCCATTCCCAAATCTATCGAGAACTCTCGGGTAGTTCTTAAAGAATGCTTTTCACATAGGTTGGTATTATTAATTGTAGACAAAAACTTGGTTTCCATTCCATGAATAGATTCGCGTGATAAAAATATGAAGATAACGGCATGTCACAGTAATTATATTCAAATGATCTTTTACCGACTAATAAAGTTTATAATAACTTGAATAATAACGTAATGCCATTGAAATGGAGATGGGTTATGCACTCAGCATTCGGTTTCGGTTGGATGCACACTTTCGCGTGTTGCGCAATAAGACGTACACAAAACATTACGGCTTTTTTACATAACCTTTATTACTTGGTGCATAAAGCTTATATTACTTTGGTAATCCTAGGTGGTTGTTGGCATGTTGCTTGCAACAAGGTCACGAGGAAACAGTACACTATACTGGGGTCAGTTTTTTATAGATTGCTTTATTCCTTATTATTTATTGTCTTCTTGATTAAATCTAAATCTAATGGTAATATTCATAAAGTTTATTTTCATGAAAACGCCGCGCCCTTTGGGAACGCATAAGTTTTGTGTCTTGGTGGACTTTATAAAAATACCATTAAGGGCCTTCCCTCGGTTTTGCACCAAAAACGGCTTTTTTCTGAAGCCTACTCCTCCTAAACGACTTGTTCGAAAAATTTGAAAAAAAAATATTTTGATAATTGATCTATCTACTACATTTTCAACATATGAAATTTTCGTACGACTAATACTTTTGCCTCAAAAAATATTTTAAGTTGAGATATATTTTATCTTAAAATCCCTAAAACTTTAAAACGGCTTTATAGTTTGAAATTATTTTTACACTGATAAATTGGTGGTAAAATTTACTTTAATCTGAACATAGCATATGTAAATCGATCAATATTTTCTTAAGAAAATAGGCCATAATACGATTTCTGTACGTTAGAAATTCAAAGGTGCTCTGCGCGGGCGCGGGCGGCAGACAGGCGTTAGCCTTTAGACGGGAAGGCTGTGTCGCTCGTTGCTCCATTTTTACTATCGACTGAATATAGTGCTTACAGGTATAATATACACACAAACAGCGAGCGCGGCGGGACGAGTACATAAATCTAAGGTGTCACGCAGAGCCGTCACGTCTTTCTCGCTGTGTGCCGAAACCTTTTGTGCAAATATTTATGAACTTTAATATTTTTTTTTTAATTTTCTGACGACTACTCCTCCTAACCGTTTAGAAGGAGTAATCTTTTTGCCCCATCGGCCATCAGTTCTGCGAGCTATATTCTCAAACAAAATATTTCAAATGATCCAATAAAATGGTTTACAATTTATAATAGTAGTTTATAACGTAATTACAAAGTAAGTGTTGTAAACAAAACATTAAATTCATCAATGAAAATAGGTAAATATTTTTTTTAATACAAAAGTAAGTTAAAATAGTTATTTATTTAATTATAATTTACAAGATAAAATAATTATCTTCCATACTAATAATAAATAAGTACCAATAAAACTATGTAAGTACTTACATAAATACCGAAAGCAAAACATTGAAATTAAAAAAATCTCAATACATAAAAATATCGGCAAACAAATAATTGTGTACACGAGTCCTTTAAACTCTCTATACAAAATAAAATACCAATTTTAAAACTGTTATTCCGGAATCGTAGGTAAAAATGCCGAGGTAGAAGCGCATGTCTGCGTTTACGCTTATTCTGTGACCATTGTATTATAGTGTGCGCGAGTTGGCAAAGGAGCGGGGATATGCAGTGAAATAAGCTAAGCTCCACCCATACTCTCAAGGTCATTGGCGACTAGTTACGCCTTAAGGGACACAAAGTTTGTTCAAAGCGATATAGTACTCAACAGAATCAACTCAATCTACATTATTTTAAAGCATATACTTATCATCACGCTTGTCTCATAATGGATAGGCAGTCTGATACATAGTGCGTTTTTTTTTACACAATTACACAAGATTTTAGCTGCTTCAACATGAAAAACTTTTTCATGTAGGCATGAAGGTTGGTTGAAGTATTTACTATGACAATTTTATTATATTATTCATTTAACATTAGTTACAGAACTACAACCATTGATCATTTTAATTAATCCAAATGGGTTTTGGGTGAGCGAGTCCTTTCTATAAGTTTCATAGTACTGTTAGTACCTATGTTATGACACGTAGCTATCGAATACGAATAAATCGAATACAATAATTATAAATTGGATAAATTCAAGCGTTTCCGTGTAACACGCAAAAAGTAATTGCGAATTTTAATTGTACGAAGATATGTTAATTTGAAGGAAAGATGTTTTTCTGATATTGTGTAATAGGTTACATCGATACTTATTTCTACAATTATATAATCATTTACTTGTATTGATTATCACATCAGACATTAGGTACGGAAATAATTTGGTTCCAAACAAGATTGATTAGCTTTTAATGCATAAATTAGAAAGATTGATTACCTATTACGTAGTTAACGTAGTGAATTAGATTCGTCATAATATTTATTCAATCACGAGGGAGAGGTAGGTTTGTTTAGACTCTTTTCATATTCAAGAGACACGTTTAAGAGGGTTCATACAGAGGACTGGCAACGAAAAATCGAAAACCACGAAATATGACACTAAATTGCGAAGCTGCCATTCCTATGTATGAACCCTCTTAATGTTTTCGTACAGAAGATAAAGATATTTATTCGCCAAGAATATGGTACAGTGGTTGTGAGTTGTGACTTAAAATCCAACATATTCACCTTTTTAAGGCATGCCAATTTTACAACAAGTTCTAAGAACACGATTAAAGCGATTCAATTGTAAAAAAGAATATACAAATTATTCGTTTTAATGAAAGGCTAATTATTTGAGATCAGTTCCTTGAAATCTTACAAAGAAAACATATTAACATTATTGTTGTACGAACCCTAACCTAAAGTGGACAAGCCTCATATAGACTACTAAATGCTGAGAATACTCTCTACATCTCAACCAGTGAAGCACATTAAGATTTTCTAGAAGCGAAACAAAATGCAGCGTTCCCGCTTCATGTAACGGTGGTCCCATTAGCTTGTGTGCAAGCCGTGCTTGCCTCTGGTATGTTGCCATGTCGGCATGCGACAGTATCCAGACCTTTTTGCCGATAACCCACAGTAAACGACCATTAAAATACTTTAGTTTTTACCTATTGTGTTCATCATGAACGCATTCCTCTCGTGACCCATCTGAACCGGGATAATTTGTTGAATGTTTTCAGGGGAGTGGGAACATAAATCCTTTTATAGGGAAATGGAGTTGATATTGGCAAAGTCTTTGAAATGTACTGGGTATTGTAAGAGTTAGGCATGCTTACCTAATGTACAAATATTATACAATTAGTCCATCCAGACAATTTTAATGGAATCAAATTGAAATCGCTACTTTCCGATCTTGATACAATAGCTTTAACCAATTGCGTGATAGCATATTAATGAATTAATTTAATGCAAAAAATACTTATGCACCTCAGAAACTCGTAAACAAGCCTTTATCGAACTATCTATTCAATAACCCATTATTATAACGCCAACGTAAACCTTTCGTTCCGATTTATTTACTATCTGCCTTCGTGCATCCACTGAGCACCGACCAAAGTAGATAGACCTAGGAAAATGCACTACCTCCTCCTTCCACGACTGTTCAAACAAATGTGTGGGGGGTGGAGAAGGTCATGTTAAGTTGGCTGACCATTTAGAACAATGAGTTTAAGGTTGATTGCACCTGACTATGAATAGGATTTGCAAGTTCGCTACACCGCGACTTTGTTCTTCCGCTTGTTGTATCATGCGCATGCGATCACATAAGAAAGAGTTTAATGGCCTTTATTGAAAACCGGGTGAATAGTTATCGAGTTACCATAGAATAGATTACTGAGTTATGTTATTTTTTGCCAATTTCAAATAGACATTATTTTTATTGTCCATTTGTTATATCAGAATCATTGTAAATACCTGGGTACCTAATTTAAATACATATTAGAACAATTTTATTAAAAGTGGGGCAAGATGATAATAAAGGTTGCTAAATAGTAGAATTAAAAATTGTCTTTATAATTATATTGCATATACACTGCCATACGACATCATTGTGTTCAAAGGCGTAACTATAACATCTGGGGTAAATTTATTTTAATTGGGACCCTATCAGTAAGAATTTTATTGTCACTTAGTTTAATTGTGTACTTAGTTTAATTTTAATAATCCACTTTATAGTTTGAATTTGTATTATGGTCTCTAGTTGTCTAAGATTTAAGCAGATACTTAAAAAATGTATTTATGAAGTCTAATATTTTTTATATAATTCAGGTACATTGTTAAACATTTACTTCTGAACTCGGGGCTTCTTAGCCCGGGGCCCTCTGGGGTCGGGGGCCCGTGGACCGTGGACGATTTATTTCGTATTATATTTTAGTTTGATTGTGTTCTCTTTTTAACCGTTCAGTCGTTTTTGCAACTACTGGAAAATTTACACTGGTAAATGAATCTCTTGCGAACAAAATCTATAAAAGCTGTTTGACAGCATGTAGAACGTCAGTTCACTTTATAATTTATATATTTTCGTTGAATCATTGGAATGTGTATATTTATATAATGTAGAAAGGCATTCAACTTCGCCTTTCATCAGCTATTTTGTTGAATCAACTTTTTGCACTAATTAATTACACGAATCGCAACAAATATTTTGGTACCCATTAAAATGTTTATGTCAGTTCATAAAAATTATGGATTCAAATGGGCAATAAATAATGTAATTATGAAATAAAATATTTAAAAAGGAAACCATACTTTTACTTAATTAGGTTTATAACTAAATACTATAACAGTATCTATGCAATTTAGTAAAGCTCTTACGGTAACTTGGTTCAATTAAGAGGGTTCATACAAAGAAATGGCAACATCGCAATTACGTGTCATAAATTAGTGGTTTTCAATTTTTATGATTTAATCGGAGCTATTTTTTTTTATGTTTTCAATACATTGTTTAGGATTACGTGAACTTGTATTAAAAAGTAAGTGCCCGTAATGCTTACACTAATTTTACTATGAAAAAAAAACGCCCTGCAAGTTCAAATGTGTTATTTGAATATAAATAGAACTGTAAACACAATGATTTCGTACCTTTTACACACCTTTCACCTAATTCTAAGATGTGTATAAACATTACAATAAACAAATAGCTAATATAATAATAAAAATCGAGAATCACGAAATATGACACTAAATTGCGACATTACCATTCCTCTGTGTGAACCCTCTTAACTATGTGTGTACTGTTATTGATTTTTCATCCTCCTATTTGCTTTGAACTTACATGAAGTAATAATCAATGTGTTCCACAATACCAGCCTGCTTATGAGAAAAACGCAATTACAAAACACAAGTCAAGGAAACATACCTCAGGTGCGTATTTTTCCTTGACTTGTGTTTTGTAATTGCGTTTTTAAAGATTTTGATTTGTTTCAGGGTGTTTGGTTAAAAATCCATAAATAGGCATAAAAGAATATACATTTAAAAGAAAAAAATCTCACTTATTTTTAAAGATCAGTGACTATTCTGTCATGAATTGCTTGTCACATTTTCACTCAAGTTTGTTAGCTTTTTAAATTCTGCTGTAATGTTTACCTTTTATTGTCAAAGACATTCTTTCTCTAAGCTATTGTCCCAAAGTAGAAGAAGAGTTGATTAAAGCGATTGAAATAAAGCAGCTACAAGATTATCCAATACTTTCAATAATATAACCGACCATGAATAATCTATAATTAATATATTAGTTACATCAGATTAAGTACAATTTCCTGCTAACTACTGACTTGTATAAACTGTGACTTGGTTTTCCGTGAGGCCAGAATAACGGACCAGTCATTAGACCCGTACCCGCCCTACGCGCTGACATTTACTGAGAAAAACAGAGAGTTCATGCTCTCAATTGTTATATTTTAATGTCAAAAGCTACTTGTTGTGGTCGGCATGTCCAATTGTTGTTCATTAACATAAATTGGATTTATTTTATTGCTTGTCTGAGAAAACGTGATAGGAAAGTTCAATCGGGTATGTCGCCATTATCTTGAGTATATTTTACTAGAGTCGTTTTTATTTTGCCACTGCTCAGCTCCTATTGGCCGTAGCGAGATGTTATACAGCCTAACCTTCCTCGATAAATGGGCTATCAAATACTAAAATATTTTTTACATCGGACTAGTAGTTCCTGAGAGCCTAGCGTTCAACCAAACAAACAAAGAAACAAACTCTTCAGCTTTATAACATTAGTACAGAATATTTCAATCTTTTTTTTTTCTAATAATATACTACTACATTCACTCAGCGCCATCTAGTCCCAAATTAAGCAATTATATCTACTTGTGTTATGGGTACTAAACAACTAATACACTACTTAAATACCTAATTTTTTTTTGTAAATACATACATATTATAGATAAATTACACCCAGACACAGAACAAACCTTTATGCTCATCACACAAAGATTTTACCTGGGTGGGGATCGAACCGACGACCTCCGGCTTAGCAGACAGGGTCACTAACCACTAGACCAACAGGCCAGTCTATCAGTATAATCTAAATTATAACTAAGAAATTCAGCAGGGGCATCAGACGATGTTAGGTATGTACTCTGTTGCCCGGGGCTCCGTTCCCGTGGATCTTTGTTTTGCTACTCAACGCCTTTTAGTCATATTGTGATGTTCGAGCATCGAGCAAGGCTATATCCTTGCTCTATAAATGGGCTATCCAACACTGAAATAATTTCAATTTAATTCGGTTCAGTAGTTCGTGAGATTAGCGCTTTCACAAGCAAATAAACTCTAGCTTTATAATATTAGTACAAATAATAAATACATCCTAAATGTGTCAATTAACAACCGAATACGTCCCAATGGACAATCAAATTTATGTATTAAATGCTGCATGTTTGTAATATAGTTTATTGGTCCATCCAAATACCTACTCAAATAGGAAGCACAGTTAAATTCCGGGTCCATACACGTCACAACGAACTAGCTTTGTCAACAAGCTTGTTTACTTTCAGAGAAATAATTTATCTACACGACCAGTATGAATAAGAATTAGCTATGAACCGTTGTGTTTATATAATTCAACAATGTTTAATAGGAATGTTGAGTTGGATTTTATTTGTTTGAATAAATCAAGTTAATTTGTACATAATTGTGATTATCAGCTATCCCCTTGCTACTCTTTGAGAAAAATGAAGGTGCGACGCTTGCAAGAAATAATTACATGTGTACCTACTTAAATTTAAAAAAAAAATCAATTAATTTATAATTATGTTTGTAAAATGCCGCATGTTGATTTAAAGGAAAATATCTCTTTCGTCTGTATTCGTATTGTAAGTTATAGATTTAGAATAGAGAATAAATTGAAATTATATTTTTTTTTATTTCAGATTTTTATTCCGCCAAGACCTAGCTTTATTATAATAATGAAAACATTTCTATTCCACTTTTATTACAAACGTGAACTGTTAATTATACTTGGAAGATGTTCATCATTCACGAATCTGCTGTTGTTCCTCAGTCACGAAGACACGATCATTATCAGCTTCAAACCGTGATCTCCGTGAACCTAGGGTCGTTATTTTTGTCCTAGAATTAGTGCTTGGCGTATAACCTAAGATACCGCAGCGTATAACGGTTCAATACCTTCCTAGGTATAACGGAACAGTTGTGTGCCTCATAGCTAGTGGATTAGCATAAACGCTTGTATTTCTCTTGTTTGAAGGAAATTACTTGTTTGTGTTAACATTGCACAACTGCAACGCCATACATGGTTTGGAAATTCCTGTCTTGTATTCGGAAATGTTAAATATATAGTAGCTATACAATATAATTCATAATAATATTTGATCACGTTCACAGAGCGCCATTAAGTCCTAAATTAAGCAATTATATTTGCTTGTGTTATGGATACTAAACAACTGATAACAAACCCTATACCCGTCTGGCTAGCGTGGTTATAGTAGGCTAAATTTCCTCCACATTCTTTGGCCCCGTGATGATGAAGACATCACTATATTGGTTCACGTCTTCGACTATAAAGATTTCATTTTTATGTAAATAGACACATAAAATATTTTATTACGAATATAATTATTTTTAATTACAGTTAATTATGAATATCTTGTGGTACCTAGTGAAATTAATGTTGTAGATAGAAGTAAACTATAAGATTAATTTACTATGTAATATAATATGTAACATACAAATTTAGATTTAAGACACTAAAGTTTAACCCTCTCAGCTCTCTAGTTAGAGGAGAGGAGACCCGAGCCCAGCAGTGGGACTTAATGGGTTGATGATGATACTAAAGTTAAAATTACCTTTCGAGCTTAGTTTTTTAATCAACATGCAATAATTTTGTTCTAATATTTTGTAATACCTTTGCACTTAATTTAATTATTTATTTATTCATGTTAAAAAAAGACTAACTAACAATAAGAACCCATATGTACTTCTCTAATAGGGCTGATCAGTAGAACAAAGTTATTAAGAAAGATAATTCAAAATATTTCTCATAATATTTGAATGTTACTCAATCTTAACGAGAAATCTCGCCGAGCCTCCTTATTATGTTCACTTTTGGCACAACTTGTTTAGTAAAACCAGATAATTACGTAGTGACTAGCGTCCTTATGTCATGTTAAGTAACATTACGAAACAAGAAAGGTAAAATAGATGTCAACGTCTACTCAATAGACTCGTAGATCTTAGCGAGACTTGTAACGGGACATGTAAGTTATGCGACCTACAAAAGGGCTCGTTACATCAGGCTATATCTTTAGCTCATAATGTGCTATAACACTGCGGAATCTACGCATATAATCTTTGGTTTATCGGTTAAGTACTGAGTTATATTCCCTTTAACGTGCAGACGAAAAAAAATTTACTTTTAAAGTGTGGGCCTGGTGTAATGTGAGAAACTACTTTACGGAAAATTAAATTGAACTCACTGAAACTGAAAAAAAGTATTTTACTTAATTTTTATTTTTGTCTAAATTGTAGTTCAAGGACTTGCCATTTTAAATTTATTTCCACATTTACCTGGGTTGGTGTGGTGGGAAAATAGTTCCCTATGCCCGTTAAAGGGTTAAAGTGATGCAATTTTTATATCAAATGAGAATATTGTCTTTGGTCTTTACTTAATTTATTTAAAATTTGCTTGCCACTGCAAGAACAAACAAAAGTTGGGTTTAATATTAAAATACCAGCCACAATTTTACCAGTTCACAAGTAATTTAAATATCCTTTCTCGTTAGGCATGAGTTCCTCAAATTGAATTACCAAAAATTATCACTGATTCATTGAGAACGCAAGTAAATTGAGCAGATAGAACAAACAAAATGTGTCGATGTTCAAAAATATGAACAACAACATAGTTGTTATACCAGGTAGTTAAACGCATACATCACACAGTCACACCAGTAATTGTTGGTAAAATGTTTGATCTCGGTAGCATTGCTGCAGTACCGGTTAATGACTACGAGAAGTGCCGAGTCACTGACTCGGTCACGGTCAAATAACGGAGCACTGCCCTACATAAGGGACCGAGCTTACTTCTCAACATTTATTGTCTTAACACATTTTATTTACGACTTTTATAGAAATTTTTAAACTTTACATTTTTATTATATTGCCAGTCGTAAAAATATTTAATTAACTGCTTTATTTTATACAAGCTTCGGTTAGGTAATTCTATTGCGTTATTTAATTAGCAGTTATGTATTAAAATATTTATTTAGGAAGCACCGTTTTAATTAAAATAAGTTTGATGTTTTTTTTGGAAATATTTTTGTTACTTTTTACGCAACTAATTGGTTCCTGTTCCGTTATCTTCGTATTATTTTAACGAAGCTTGTTACTTTGTCCTTGTTAGTATCTGACAATACTATGTAACCTGGCGATATCATGAGTATATATCAGAATTAAGAGTTGTAATACCATACGGCCCCCACCAGATGGACCGACGGCGACGACCTGGGTCAGGGTTGCGGGCGGCCGTTGGTTGCAGGCGGCACGGGACCGTTCGCAGAGGCGTAAATTAGGTGAGGCCTATGTTCAGCAGTGGACGTCGTTGGGCTGATATGATGATGATGATGATGATACCTTACGACCTAGTAAAGGTAGCGGGTGGTCGTTGTGGACCTCATTGGGCTGATATGATGATAACGTCCTGGCCTACAAAATTACGGAGTTTATAAAACCGTTGCAGTCTTCTGGAGGGTAAAGGTTCATCATTGAAGTTGCTCGATTCGACAAAGAATTTTGGCTGTACCTACTTGTAAACAATAAAATTGCGACAATTACAAACACTTTCCTTCCATATCCGATACACTTTAAGTACATGCCTAACTCATTAGCATCAATGTATCTGATCTTACTTCCTACCTTTCCCGACTTTCACCAAACTAAAGTCAAGGTTCTTTAGGTCACAGGCACAGGTCGGGCATGCGGCACCCATATCAATCGATACAGCACCAAACCACCTTGATATAGAACTTTAAACCTTGTCTCTTTGTAGTAAGAGTTGTGATTAATATGCGTGATATGAATTGAAATGATACCGCGGTATTACGTGATTTGAATTGTGTTAAAGTAAGTTAGCGGGACAGTTTTATAAAGACATCACAAGGATGGTATCATTTAAAATTTATATTTGGTTCTAAATACTCTACCATAACAAGAGCAAAAGTACATACTTAATCGTGACATTAAGCTTATAATTTTGAATTTATAGGCTAAACGTGTGGATTTATTATCTACGCATGAACAACGCTACTGTAAATAAAAATTGATGACAAAACCGTAACGATGCCGGCAAGCGAAAAAATCGCAAAAGAAGACAATAATGCTCACCGAGTTCATAAAACATTTGTTTTGGATTATATAAAATTGTTCACCGACCAACTTTATCGTTTTGGGGTAATGCTGTCTATGCTGGATTGCAAAAAAAGTTCGCACATTTTGCAGGCAATTAAATCAAAGTTAGATAACTTTATAATTGTTATATTAATATGTACCTACTAGTTAACAAAAATTTGCGTACATAATAATAATTCGAGAGCCATAATAGCACTTAGCCGGCCATATGTAAATAATAATCCTTTCACCGTCACAATCTTCACATTCCCCATAACGTAAACTACACACCACATTTTATTTGGTTTTATCTGTATTTTACGTAATAAGTGAAGGGACAAAAAGTAGTAAGAAAAATTATATCACTCCTATATCTCGCGGGAAAGTTAAGTAGATAAGTAATCTATTAGAAAATATTATAGTTGTTCAGATTTGAAGCAATTTTATATGAGTTTTTGTCATTAATAATAAAAAACCGGCCAAGAGCGTGTCGGGCCACGCTCAGTGTAGGGTTCCGTAGTTTCCCGTCCGTCACAATAAGTGTTAGTTCTTGAAAACTATAAATTCATGAATTGGGTTACTAATTAATACATAGACGTGCCAGAAGTTTTCGATGGTAATTTTGAATTGCGAGAACCTATTTTAATAATTATTTTTTTGTTTGAAAAAAGATACGTTCAGGATAATAAAATATTATGTAAACGAAGTTAAAAAAAAAAATACGGGCAAATGAAACTTGACCTCTGGATTGTATAGGCGCTCATACGATTCAGGGACCAAATTATATTGGTTAACTGCAGTTTCCATCTGTTGTTTCCATCCAAGTTCAAAATAATTTTCCTAGAAAGTCCTTATAAAGTTCTACTTTTCAGATTTTTTTCGTATTTTCTAAACTTATGGTTCAAAAGTTAGAGGGGGGGGGACGCTTTGTTTTTTACTTTTGGAGCGATTATTTCCGAAATTATTGACATTATCAAAAAATGATTTTAGTAAACCCCTATTCATTTTTAAATACCTTTCCATTAGGGTTAAAATTAAAAAAAAAAACACTTCCCACTTTACATATAGGGGGGCTACCCTAATAAAACATTTTTTTCCAATTTTTATTTTAGCACTTTGTCGGCGTGATTGATACACATATTGGTCCCAAATTTCAGCTTTCTAGTGCTAACGGTCACAGAGATTAAGCGAGGACGGACAGACGGACAGACAGACAGACAGACAGACAGACATGGCGAAACTATAAGGGTTCCTAGTTGACTACGGAACCCTAAAAATGATTATATATTAAGTATTTATCATTTTCAAATGTAAGTACGTCATATACGCCATCTCAGCTCTCTAGATAGATGAAAAAAGAACGTATGTATCCAGTAAATTCTTTATTGTATTAAATTGGCACGCAAGTAGATTATAGTAGGACATAGGTAGGCATAGCCCATAGGCTACTTTTTACCCGCGTATACCACGCGGGCAAAGCCGCGGGTGGTACCTAGCTAGTTGTGATCAAATTTGTAATTTATTGGATCTAATTTTAAAGCTTGGCCAAATTAAGCTTTAGACAAAACACTCATTGATCGTTCTATCAAATAAATTTCTAATCTGTCTAGACTCTAGACTGATATTGTGATAAGTCATTGCTATTGACGCTGTATTTGTATTGTTCGATCCAATCGAGTTCGGCACGCGTGTCACTTACATAACACATCGGTACACCTACACAATGTGCCTTCATTACTGATATACACTACACCTGTCATCTTGGTTACTACATCGAACTTATAGAGCAATTATTTATTTATATTGAGTTGTTATGAAGAACATGATAGTCTTACAATAAGACATTGTCTCTAGCTCTGAAACACTGTCGGTATTTTGTATTCTTGAATTAGCAAGTTATAATAACAACTTATTGATGTCCTGGGCATTGGTCTCCTTATCTAGGGAGAGAGTATGGTGTCTAGTATCTACAAGATATTATAATGATAGGCATCAATTTAGGCCCTTTTGTTATTTTGGTAATAAAAAATTAAAATAGGGGGAAGGTAGAGGTGCATTACACTCTCATATAACCTACTATGTTAGGTCCCAAATAATAGGGGCGAGTATATTAATAATAATAATGATGTTTGGACATTCACACACAGCGCCATCTAGTCCCAAACTAAGCTAATGCTTGTAATATGGATACTAGACAACTGATATAATACTTGAATAACTTTTTTTTTGTAAATGCATACATATTATAGATAAATTACACCCAGAAACAGAACAAATAATTGTGCTCATCACACAAAGATTTGTCCTGGGTGGGAATCGAACCCACGACCTCTGTCTGAGCAGCCAGCGTCATTTACACTTACCACTGAGCCACGTAGGCTGCTATTGCCATTAATTGTCAAATACATTGTCAAATTTGGTCTGATACTGAAAGTTTTACGACCGAAAAACCAATACCATTTTGTCATAGCCGGGGATTGGACTGCGTCAACGAGGAACGACTACAAATATACGCAATTTTAACTCAAGATAACTTTAGAAACTCGCAAGCATTTATTTCGTAACATCTCTTAATGTGTATCCTATTGATGACACCGCATAGTCGAAATAAAACAACAATAAAGTCTAAATGAAGTGTGGGTGACAATTTCCCGGCTCTGGTGAGCATCACAAACGGTTAGATAACAATCGGAGAGCCGCGAGACTGCAACAGTGAAAGCGTTCCGCAAGATTCACATGTGAGCTGACTTGCTCACGGCCAAGCTGTTACGTCAAATGTTAATGTCATTACCTTCAACTGATATAAATAAAAACTTCGGTCTCATGATTTTCCTCCTTGGTCGAGTTCAATATCGCTGTCAAATGTTTAATCATTTGACAACTATATCAAATCGTACAATCGAGAGTAGAGATCAGCAATGTAATCAGAGATGGGGCGGACCCTTGCTAGAGAGTGTCTTTCGTCGATTCATACCATGAGTTATTCGTCCTACGGTATGAATAGCACAACGCAAAGAGTCACTGAATTTCATATTAAATCTACGGGTCGCTTTATAGTTTAACAATAGTTTTGATATTTCTTTCATATTTTCAAAAATAAAAACATTTATACCAACCACTATCCAAACTTCTATAACCTTACTAACACACAGTATACGAAAATGTATCTGACGCACGCTTTAATGCCTTTATTACTCTAGTTTCACAAAGATAATTTAGGAGATGGATTAAGATATGCGCTTTTACAGTAGGTAATCCATAACAATAATTATCGAGACCAACAGGCCAGTCAATTGTCCGTGTAGTGACGGATTTAGAATACATAATGTAACTACCCCATTTCAACCCGTGGCGTGGGTGTCGTAAAAAGCGACTAAGGGACCTAACTTTAAGCAGACAAGAGCACTGCGAGAAAAGGAAAATTCGAAACAAAACCCTATACCAACCCGCCTGGCCAGCGTGGTGTAGTAGGCTAAATTCCCTCCACAATCTTTGGAGGCCCGTGTCCAGCAGTAGGACGTTTATGGGTTGAAATGATGAATCATTTTAAGTTTACGCGTGTTGTTTTGTTGTGTTATGTGTCTATACCTAGGTTCAAGGTAATGAAGTAACTTTATCGGCGTGATTTTATCCTATAAAAGTTTAGAAGAAATCGTTCTTTACGTGGAAAAGGTTAATAAAAAATTGATGAGTAACTAACACCAATTGAACGTTTACGCACGTAGGCAATCATTTTTTAGCGAAACTCGATTTCAAATCGATTTCTTCAATTACTTCCCGTGGTTATTAGCTGATATTAGTCCGTAATCACCTATTGGTGATGTATTATTGCTTGATGAGATGATTTCTACAAAAAGAATAGGTATTTTAAAACGATATATTCACTTGGAACAAATAGGTTCAATATCTCATTTGTTGTTCGGCACCCGGCAATTTGGCTTATTCTATTAAAAGCCGCCAATCAACAGGCAATTATAATTCTTTTTTAGATAATTATCTTCAGTTTTTTAATCCAGTAGCTAGTAGATATTACGGTGGGAAAATGTTATTCTTTTTATTATGTTTTAATGGCGCAGGGTATGGTGAGAGTGTGAAGTAGCATTTATACTTATTATTAACTCACTACATTTATCTGATTATATTCTAGTGTGTTATATTAAATATCTTGTCTTGGTGGCTCGGTACGCAAGATGTTTGGATCCTAGACATCTCATAATTGGGTAATTAAATAACTTAACATAACTTAGCACCACGCCTTTTTCCCCGAAGGGGTAGGCAAAGGTGTTTCACATCCACATTTCGCCAGCTATGTTTGGTCCCATGAAATAGGGGACGAGCCTATTGTCATCAACCGGGAACATTGTTTACCAAACTCCGGGGAAATCTCAATACTGGAATTTCATGTTAGAAAAGCCCAATACTATTTTCACCCGACCCGGGAATCGAACCCGGGACCTCTTGCACAGCAGTCGTATACACTACCCGCTGCGCTCGATGGTTAGGAGTGGAGGTGGAGTTAGTATTTTAAAAATGGTTTTAAATTAACTAATACATAACAGTATTTTTTGTGTCATGAAATAGCAGCTAGGAAAAGTGCTCTACTAATGCCTATAGGCTTGCCCCCTATTTCATGAGACTTTAAAAAACTGTCGAAATTTGGGTGTGATGCCTCTACCTATCCTATCCGATAAAAAGTTGTGACACTGTATTTTGGTGGTTTTCAGCTTGCCTAGAAAGAACCCTACGGTACTAAAACGTAAGGAGGTATCTCTTGCAAGAAGTGGGAAACTTTTACAAACTATTGTATTTAAAATTACCTACATACATTTTAACAGTTCTGGTCATTGCCTGTAGTAATTGATCGTAAACAATCGCCAGCACTCAGCACTATCTACCGTTGAAAACAAACACGCTTCATTAATAAATCAGTCAACATACTGAACAATAAATTACAAAATAATATTTTGAAAATGGTTTTAGAAACACTACTAATAACGTTTATTTCGGGAAAGTCCATATAGTGTTAGTAAAAATGATCTTATAAACTAGTGTTAGTAAAAAACATTATTTATTAAAGCTAGTGTGGAGCTTCATCCAATGTTGCATCATTGGAGACTCCCATTTGTCAAGAAACACACTCAGGGTACCGTTAGTACTGCCGCGTTCGCGTACAAGGAAAGAGGCGCACCTTTTACGCATTATTGCTGAAAAACTAAACGAACAGACAGATTAATTATGTTATTCAAGTTGCTTAATCCACTAAACCTTAATAATAGTTCCACTTCAACCCCAAGACGCTTTTAAGAAATAATTCTAAACCATACAATATATTTTAATCCACTTAAACTCCAAGAGTGAGAAGTAGTGTCCGCACAAAAGTAAAAGTTACAAAGGAATTACTAGAAAATGCAGTTTTGCTTTTGTCTTTACAGATTGAAGTATGGAAAATTAAACAACTCCTTTTAATGACAAAAGGAGTTGTTTGTTACCAAAGGCAGGATCCTTTGGTAGTCGGGGCCTATCCGTTAGTAATCGACAGTACGAAGTATCGGTACCTCGACATTGTGGTTACAGTTAACAGTTATCTTCGAGCTCATGTGAGAATTCCATATATTCTCTACATGTTGCATATGCTTCATAAAATTAAATTATGTCACCGATAAATCTTTTGTATTACAGATGGGATTTAACGGAGTAGAAGCAGCTTAAAGCTTAGCTCGCGAATGTCATTAATTTAATAAAAAACATGTTTAATACCTTTATCGGTGTTGACATTTAAGATAAAATTAATATGCAGAATTAGCTTGACAGAGATCAATTCCCGATGAAGAATTCTCGCATTTATTTAGAATCATGATGACAAACCTATCTCTGTTCTGTGAATGAAGCCGTGAATATTTCAAATATTATGCAACGCATTAAAAGGAGCTTTCTCGGTAGAGCACGGTGACTAGTGAGTAACTCCTTTACAAAAGAATAGTTGTGTTCCTGCTAGTGAGTTGTGATATCCATAGCAGCCAGAGCTCATTGGGGAAGGGAGGGGCTTTAAAGGATCGCTCCATTCCTGTTTCAATCCAGCGCACCAGCATACATTGAGTAAAAGGATTGGTCGTCTACCCCCTTATTACAAAATACGCACTAAGCTTTAAACCAGGTTTAAATTGACAAGTTTGACACTAAACCAATGGCTTATGTCAATTTAAACCTGGTTAATTATTTAGTCCATATTTTGTAATAAGGGGGCTTAAGTGTAAACGATTCCAGTTTTTATATTAACGATATTACGCTCCCTCGCGGTCGATGAACTACGCATTGTATATCGTCAACAACACCATCAATTTTTGTTAACTTGTCCGTTCCGAAGCTTTTCATATCTTACTTACACAGATTTCTTGATTTTATTTCTCATAAGACTAATAGTCACTTAGAATGTGTAAGCCTATAATTACTATTAAAGTCAGGATCTCATGTCTTTAATTATCCACTCAGTTTTAATGAGGAAACACGTCATCACATATTATTATTATGTCAATTATTTAAAGGAAACGTATGAAGTGTAATTGAACATGTACTGTCTAGAATTCTAAAAGGTACAGATGTCGCATAGTGCTCACCAGACACTGCTGTTAGTTTAGATATTTATGAAGTCTTATGTTATCATGAAGTATTGATGATTTGCCGTGAGTGTACTCACGGCAAATCATCAAGAAACAGTAAAAGGCACCAGATGAAAATTATAAATCATGAAGTACTGGGTTAATTTATTTCGAATTTTATGTATCTCTCTTTTCTATCATATCATTCATGCCCCATTACAATATGAGAACAGCAATGCACGAGTATTTGCAAACACACTTGCACTAAACTCAACGGCTATAACTACCCGTCAATGTATGTATGTCTACTCTACTCTCACATTAGCTACTTAGAGACTTATAAGTCTATAAGTCTCTTTGAGACTTTATCATGAGTAGATAAGCTTAGTTTTAATAGATACCTATTTAACCAAATAGAAAATCGGCTTCGTATTCCAACTGTAGTTAAACCTAATAAGGTGCTCGGCAAACTATCAGATGTTAAAGCACAGGCATTACAGGCATACAGCCAGCACGTTCCGTTCATCCGCATTCCCGGTCCGTACTTCACAAAGTATCGTTATGTGTAACGTTTGCGTGTAACGGAACGTGTAACTGTGCCCGTTCGAATGCCACCAAGCGTCTTTGCGTACCACTTGCTATAGTAATAGCTTTACAGTAAACAAACTATATAGTCTAAATTTAGGCTACTATCATAAAGAACAGGTTGTTAGCTTACTGAATGTTTCCGTTGTCTATAACAAGACCGCTTTAAAATTCATTGATCTCGTGCCAAATGAATAGAGATATAAAAACAAAATAAAATTGTTATTAATTACACTTAATCGGTGGTTTGGGTGATAAAGTAATTGCTAAGGAATTTAAGAAGGAAATGAGGTTCTATCTTTCATGTGAAGTCGTTATAAACCTACTGGCAGTAGACACAGGTTTGAACCAGTAGTGGTTAGACGACGTCACTGTTGCTTATACAAAAATATATTATAGTAGTCATACGCCGTTAGCGTCCTATGGTAGATGTTGGAGATATACGTTCAGTAAAACGCATTCTTTGTTGAACATCAATAAAACCCAAAAATCACGCAGACCCATAGATGAGGCATAAGAATCTGATGAAAACTACTAATTAGTTAATCTGAATTCCAGAAAGGAAATATATATAGATAATAAGGAAATGGTAAAAAAAAATTAACAACTAATCTAATAAAAATATATTAAATTATTATAAAACGGGTCTGGGTCACGTATTATATTATAAGGAATAGTAAATACCTTATTTATTTGCCCGACGTTTCGATCGAATTGCACCGATGTTGGTCACGGGCTGACTATAATCTAAAATAAATGCACACGTACAGCTAAATCTAAATTTTATTTTATTTTATTTTATTTTAATTATTAACAAAAAGCTGATATTATTAACTGCTGTATTAACTGCTGTGCAATTCTTTACACTAATAACAGTAGCCTTGGTTCACGTTCTCGTAATGATAGCATCTCCCGAGCACTAAGCCCTCCAAGCACCCGGAAAGATAAGAAAGCATGTAGCCGTAATTATGTCGCTAATGTAATTTCTACTCAACAATTAAACCTCTTTAAAATCTATAGCACTAAGTAAACCATAGAACAATAAGGTGAAACTCATCGATTAATTTCCTCTGGTGGAAACTCGTGGCAATGCATGGGAACCGCATGCTTTATGTGATGTTTCAATTGAAACACAATTTTATTGGTGGAAATAGAAAATGTGTATAAAACACGATGTCACGAATAATATCAAATGGGTTTTTGTTAATAAAGAGTTGTTAGTGAGTTGTTTTCAGAGTTTTTTACCATGGACTAAGATTGTTGCAAATTTTAACTTGGTTATGAGACAATTAACTTCTTGTAGTGATAGTATAATATTTAGTTAAATGTGTAAAATTCTTATACTTTTTTTACATAAATCTATATTATTATTATAAAGCTGTAGAGTTTGCTTGTTTGAACGCTAGGATCTCAAGAACTACTGGACCGATTTGAAAAATCTTCTAGTGTTGAAAAGCCCATTTATCGAGGAAGGTTATAGGCTATATAACATCACGCTACGGCTCTTGAAATAAATATTCTGAATATATTTTTTTTTATTTCTGAAATAAAATTCCACCTTTCACCTATTCTCGTCGATGGCGATTTATAAAAAATAACGTACCTATTCAAGTCAAAGTCAAGCACAGTTTTTATAACGGCACATAAAATTACGACCATTTTTGCTAATGACACAGGCGACATAATGCGATCGTTTATCTTATTTTGTGACACCATTCGGTACTTTTGAGCTACACCTTACTCTTTCCGTTCTAAATGAATTTATTATTCTAAGGTGAGGCTCGCGTCACTTTATTTATCGGCTACTGGCTAGCATTGCTCAATGTTTGTTCCCTATTTGTCGAAGTCAGTCCCTTAGCAGATACGCTCCGCAGGAAGACCAAATTGCCACCATTAAATGTAAAAGTCATTCAAAATCAGTAAGGAGTTCAAGACTATTTTTGTTATATTGAAAGCTTCCACCCCCGTGTTACGCTAGAAAAAAGTAGCCTATGCTCTCTCTATCTGTGTTCCAAGTTTTATACAAATCATCTCAGCTGTTCCGGTACTTCCCAACTTTCACGTTTATAATACCTATTAGAGGCTATATTGACTGTCACCGTGGCGCAGTGGTTAAGGTGGTCGCCTCGCCACTACATCGCCGTGCTGGGTGACGTGGGTTCGATTCCCACACGAGACAAATATTTGTGTGATTCATAGATATTTGTTTCTAGTCTGGGTGTACTTTGTGTCCGTTAGTTTCATGTTTGTAAAAGCTCCCCGCGACACAGGGCTTGTTCCCTAGTGCGGGCATTGTAAAAAAAAAATTAAAAAAAATAAGTACGATTTTAATATTCATCATCATAACAACCAACAAACGTCCCATTGCTGAGCTCGGGTCTCCTGCAAAGAGGGAAAAATTTTGGAGTGAATTAAGCCTACTATACCACGCTGGCCAGACGGGTTGGTAAAAAGATTTGTTTCGAATTTTCCTTTTCTCGCAGTGCTCTTGTCTGCTTATGACTAGGTCCCTTAGTGTTATTTTATTCCAATATGTCTATGTTTGTTGTTGTTTTATTTCAATATTAGTCTAAGTATTACGTAGACCTGACATAAGATTAAAAGGGTTAATTTTTTTATCACTGTGATCAGGCTCTATTAGGAATAGTAGTTTAATAGTAGTTTGATAGTAAAATTTTTGTATAGGTTTTTTTCTCATACAATCTAAGAAATTTGTCAAACGGATCTGACAATACTAATTAAGGTGTTCGCTGCGGTCACAGCGGGTAGTCTAGACTTCATTATAACAAAGGGAAAGTGTACTGTTGATTACAACCATAATAATGTCGAATACTGTGACATAGATTATTAGATTAGATTTTTGGAATTAAAAGATTTCAAACTACTCAGTGAAATACGTGCAGTATAACATTTTGATCCAATACGTACTTTTTTCATCATACAATTGTGTCATTCTAAAGGTGAAATTTCGTATAAAAAAACGAAACGTCAAATATATAATACAGATCCCCATAAAATTTCATTAGTAACGCATTAACAATTGTATATCGATGTCGCTTTCTTATTACAAAATAATCATAAGTCGGCATTGTAATAAAATAATCGATTTTGTACTATGCTACTGTGTGGCTTACAGAATTGATGATAATGCCGCATGCTGTCAAAATGAGATGTCGATGAACTTGCTAGTAATGATTGGAGCGAATTACTGACGCCATTACCTATCTACTGACAAGTTATTACGATTGATCTTGAAGCTCACTTCCTTAACACCTGTTTTTATATTTATAAAAGTTCACCACTGATGTCCGACAACAGTCTAATTCACATGATTTCAGAAACTATAAAAAATGTATATTAATTATAAGATCTTTACTATTTTTACAAATAAATTAAAACTTGCCGTTTTTGGCATATTAACAAAAACAACGTAGATATACCATACCTCTAAAAGACTTAAAAAAATGTTCGTTTTATGGCAGAAAACTCACTCAAATGTTTTTTGTAAGTATGTCTTGGAGACAAAATACTCGCTGGAGTATAACTAATCATATTCGATGCGGCAAGCCAAACGTCCGAATAATGTACCACAAGTTCGAAAAAACCTCTCCTTTTTCCCTTAAATTATTCACACAAATGCCTAAAAGTCGTGCAGCACGCTTCTTTGCCGGCATTAAGAGAGACACGTTGAAAATCTAAAAACCAATAACACTTAGTACAGCAAAAATATTCAGTAGATACTATATAGAATACCTATAGAAAAAGGCGACTGTAAAACATTAACAATATTTTATTTACTCATGATAATTATAGCTTTTAATTGCATTTATAATTTATACAGTGAATTAAATTAAAGCTAAACCTGGTTTGGACCATAAAAACTAAATAGTTCTAAATCATATATGCCTCGTTTTGCAATTAGCCCATGTTGTGTTACGAGTGGGCAAATGGTTAGCCCTCGTTTACGCGTGCCCTCCGAAAGTCCGAAGAGAATATACAAAAATGTATAGTCTCTTCTAAGGGCGAAAACGAGGTAAGTACAGCATTGGTTTCTTCGTATCTACAGAGCCACCGAGAGAGTAACTAACTACAGAATAAAAAAGTACCATGCTGCTATATAAAATCTTATTTTAAAATCCTGAACCTTATGACTGATAAATATTTATTGATTTTAAACGGGTATTCACGCGATTATGATTTAGGTTTTACCTTATGGTGCTTGACGTTTCGACCAGGCACCACCGGCATTTATGACTGATGTTAATACTTTTGTTTGCAATACCTACTGTATATACTGTAGTCTCCCGGTGGCTCCATAAAGCTTTGATATACACACTTAGCAAATATGCGTATCGCATACCATATCCCCTAATATTTGCAATAACAACACTATTATTACGATTCAAACAATAGTGTTCACTGTTCACACCTACATCAAAGTCCGGGTACATGCCGGTATGCGGCACGAAATTCTGTTGTCGGAAGATGGGAATGTAATAGGCGTGGAGACTAACAAATAGATTATTACGATTTGTCAGTCCCGTTATATTTTAGTTCTCATAGCAATGACAATGCAATGTGTATCTTATATTAATTTCGTCTACGCCTCTACGACAGATATTTACGAAAGTTTACGGTCAAGAACCGTTAATTTTGACTGGAAAAGCCAATTCCAGCCAAAATTTATAGTTAAAGAACTATATTGATTTGTATTTGTGCAATATTACATTATTACCTTCACAATTCATATTCCTAAACTCAGCTAATATGGTAATGGAAGCCCTGCTAACAATGAGCGATTATTAAAAACTTTGTAACTGTTTTTGTTTATCCTAAAATTAACTAAAACTAGAAAAAATTGTGAAGGGTGAGGAAAAAATTCGACGGGAATGCCTTGCGACATAATGAGTAAGTACCTATTGAAAACGTATTGGAAAATTGAAATCGTGTAAAAATTGCAGAAGATATGGAAAATTTTAGATACTTGTAGATAATAATTTTTATTATTCTAAACTTTAAAATTGCGGTGTATTTTATTGATTGAAGTGAACAACATGTCAACGGTGTCATTCAAAAACAGTTAAACAGGTTATAGAGACACGCAGTATAGCGGTATGAGACAAAAGTTCTCCTATAACATCCTGTTCATCGCGTAGGCGTTCTGATAACCAACGGGTCTAGGTATTCACAATAGTTGTCAATATGACCTAGAATAACTTATTGTGTTCAATATTTCTTTGATTATAGCATATTATGTTTACACCCTATTGTCTGCCTTTTCAATAATTTCAGCGATCACTAGATGCAATAGAGCCGTTTTAAATCAAATAAAAATATGTGTTCAGTAATCATTGATATTTTATTTTGTAGCTTGGAGAGAGGAAATTTTATGCATTTATCTAGTACCTTTTTTAATTTGAAATCATCATCATTGAATCGTCATATTGTTAGTAAGTATAGTTAAGGAGATTGATCACACAAGTTGAGTCGCTGAATTTTTTTTACATTACAAAATGTAGTAGAAGGTTTTTATTAACTCTGGCAAAATTAAGCGGTTTAGGAGGCGAATAAGCGAATCTAATAACAATACTTGTGCTTTAAACTACTCACGCGAATAAAAATTGCTTTCACTTCAATCGATATTTAATCCATTTCATCTATATGTCGTGATCAACAATAGAGTTTTATGGCATTTGACCTCTTTCATGTATCGAACTAGTTAATCTATGTTAAAAGGTGAAGTCCAAGTAAGAGCGAAAGGCTTTTCGAGATCTAAATCTCGATAGAGCGTAGTAATAATTGTAAAAAGAACGTACCTATTAAATCTATCCTAATAATAAAACGCTGAAGAGTTTGTTTGTTTGGTTGAACGCGCTAATCTCAGGAACTACTGGCCCCATTTGAAAATTCTTTTAGTAGTGGATAGCCCATTTATTGAGGAAGGTTATAGGCTATATAACATCACGCTACGACCAACAGAAGCTGCGCAGTGGTCAAACTAAGAAAGACGGCAGCGAAACCCCGGGCACAGCTTACTAAAATACCTACTACTAAAATGTCAAATCATGACAATTAGGAATATTCTTATCACACTACAGAAGATCATGTAAGCCAAAATAACAAGCAAATAAAGAATTTTAGTTTAGGAATACCTTCGTCAAAATAAGAAAGTCTTTATTTAGAGTTTTGGTATTTTACTAAAACTACTTTCAAACCATACTCATGCATGAGTCAATAATAATTAACACTCCTCAGTGAAAGATGGAACATGAAAAAAGCTCTGCTCTCAAATTAACGTAAACAACGACCTCATAATTGTAGGAATGCTACGCAGATACCGTACAATTTTCACACAAAAAGCTCCAAACAGAATTCACATAATACTCGTTTTAATTTCTATCAAATTACGTCAACGGAATTAGTGGAGTACGCTTTAATAACCCTTATTTTCACACGTCTCAGTCGAAGTGTCGGCGCCGACCAACATACCAGATGCGCGATCTCACTGTGCAAGCGGTCCCACATTCGAATACAGTTGTAATTGCCCACTAATTGTAAATTACGCAATACCATAGCTGTTTATATAATTGTTTTTGTTTGGACGTTTGTGATAAAGCCAAGTTGCAACTTGTAACTGTAAACAAAAGCGGTTGTAAGTAATAGTGTTATAACGACCTCGACATTAAAGTTGAAATAAGTCTTTGGAATGATAATAATAGAGGCGTTTTTGTTTGTACTGTCACTTGTGTTAAGTATACCTTTAGGTCTTGGCAAAATCTAAACGTGTACTACAAACAGCAAGAGTAGCAAGACCGTTATGTTATTAAAGGTGGCAGATGAAAAGAAGATTGATTACATCTAGAATTATAGAAACGTACTCCAAGTTTCCTTTGCAGCCACAAAATTCTTCTTTGATTCTTGCATTACCGTATGATTTTGGAGATCAAGAATTAGTTTGAGAGGATATGAGATGTCGGTTTATTAATAATGAAGCCGTTCTCAGGATAAAGCTAATTTTTTTTTATATTCGTTGATGTCCGAGGAAGGTTCTTTTGAGGGATAAATTGAATATCGAATTTCTATTTCACTAATTATAAATAAATTTAACAAATAAGGAGCCAAGGAAATTTTACTGCTTCATCATCATCATCTCAGCCTATTGCAGTCCACTGCTGGACATAGCCTCCCAACACGCTTACTGTTACTGCTTAATAAACCTTAATTCATCTATAAATATGTAAGTTGTTAAAGTGACATCAGTAGATAGGTACAGCTAGAAGTTTATTACTTACATGTGCAAGTCATATTATGGCTTGTTACTCTCATTAGTCCATGTTCGCGTGAGAACATTTCAGTTCCCTGACAGTGAAAACCCCTTATTATAAGAGCTAGGATGAACTTTACTAAACAGCCTACACTATAATTTTATGTAACCCGTTCTGTGTAACCTGGGATTAGTTCAAGTGCTTAAGTCAATTTGTTACTTTAACAGCCAGCGCTTAGACTATATCGTATTTATTGTAATACATAATATGGCTATTTGCATGGCTTTAACGGGTAGATAGGTATGTACGCATCACAAAAAAAATTAACAACTCTGTACCACGATATCTTTGGCAAATAAAGGGAAGATTCATATTAGACCGACCCGTGTCCACGCCGTGCACAACCATGGTACCTATAGATAGATGAACGTCGTACGGTAAACGAGCCTGGACGGGACACAGATCATGCACTGTGTATTATAAACTGTTTCACACAAAATGTATTTAACGTTTCAAAGCCGTCCCCCGATCGGCCACGCACACGGTACGCCCCGGGCACGGCCTGGTCTGATATAAATATTACCAAAGAGGCTTTACCTTTAACATACTAAATAATATAACAAAGCATTATATATATAGACTGGCCTGTTGGTCCAGTGGTTAGTGACCCTGACTGCTGAACCGGAGGTCGTGGGTTCGATCCCCACCCAGGACAAATCTTTGTGTGATTAACATAAAGGTTTGTTCTGTGTCTGGGTGCAATTTATATAATATTTAAATATAATTGTTAATGACTGTCACCATGGCGCAGTGGTTAAGGTGGTCGCCTCGCCACTACATCGCCGTGTTGGGTGACGTGGGTTCGATTCCCACACGAGACAAATATTTGTGTGATTCATAGATATTTGTTTCTAGTCTGGGTGTACTTTGTGTCCGTTAATTTCATGTTTGTAAAGCTCCCCGCGACACAGGGCTTGTTCCCTAGTGCGGGCGTTGTTTTTAAAAAAAAAAAATTAAAAAAAATTCTTTAATTTGGGACTAGATGGCGCTGTGTAAATGTGGTAGAATATATTATTATTATACCTAAGGAAGTTAAAAAGTAGAAAGGACTTTTATAGAATAGAAAGGCCTAGCAGATAATATCGACGCAACTATTGCGATAAATATAATAAAGCTACAAGTACCTATAGCAACAGTTTTCGATCAACCATCATATTACCTCAATCATTTCTCAAAGGCTCTTATGAATATTATTTCAAATTACCTCACACATTGTATAAGCCTATTAAAATAGAAACCATACGTAAAGCAACGCCAAACGTGTCTTAAAATAATGATATCCATTAAAACTCATTTAGTAAATCAGCTTAGAACATTCGTGTATGAACAGATTAAGATTCGCCGCTGTTCATCTGCTACGGTCTCACCATAAATCACATGCAAAAAGTGAAAGAAACTGCCGCTAATTAATAAAGAACGTACTAGGTAACATGCAGGCGCCATGACAGATCGAAAGTAAGACTTCTTTTATCTTATAATCTCGCGACATAGATCATAAGCCCCAATTCAGTGAAACATTTAATTGCCTATCTAATTGTGCCATCGGATTTTCAGACAGACAGCGGAAACAGCGGATAGCTAACTGTTATTCCCAACAATATAATACTTGAGATTAGGGTTACCAAGTGTCCGGTGCGTCCGGCTTTTGTGAGGTTTGTGAACAAAATAGCATACATATAAAATTACTATGCACGCAAATAGTTAATATATTATAATATTTTTGTACTAGCTGTGCCCATGACTTCGTTCGCAAAGACAACTAATCTTCCATTCTATTGTCACTGAACCGTAATATTTTTTTCCAAAATCAAAGTAATCTAAGGTAGGTCCTACTCCTTGTGAAATTAGCAATCCGCCAGTAAAATTCCCTTTGAAATCAGTTCTGACGTTTTTGGAGTTTACATCAATGAAACAGATGAAAAGACAGACAAAAAATTTTGTAAAGGGTGTTTTGTTAGAAGTACCGTACACGACACAACGACACTTCTATTTTATTTATTTGTATAGATGCATTTACAAACTATCACAGCCTCTATCAAATTTCAATATAGACCTGCGATGCGAACAATGTGATGTATGACTGCGAGCCACACATTAGAGAATTGGGTGATTGACACCACTAACCAAAAACAATTTTGATAGAGTCCATAATCCACAGGTATAACCCCATAAAATTGTGGTGTGTTAAAAAATGCAGTTAAAAGTCAGTCCCCGTGCTAATAAACGTGTCCTGAGTCCTGGCTGAACTATTATTAGCCGCGGAATTTTGTATGGAAAAGATGACAGCCGATCTCCATTAAAGTTGAAACATGTACAAGTAAAAATGCTAGACCATTAATGAGATGACAGTGACACCAACTTTTACGATTGTGTTCGTCCGGCTACATTTAAATAGAGTCCGAGGCTACAAATCATATTGCATCCGTCATTTTTATTTAGGTATTCCTGGCAACCCTGCTCGATAACTAACCGTTTAAGAATTAAACAATAAATCTTTTTAATACGCTACGGTAGTAAAATACAATGGATACTTTTTTAAGCATATAGAGCCTCTTTCAATAGATAATGTTGTTGATTTATGCCAGTCTAGTACGTTCAACGCCCTGCTGGCTGAGGCAAGTCACAACTTATCTGGTAACTTGTTGGACTCAAGGGTTAAAGGAAATACGTGTGGTGTTACATTCAGTATTTATGACATGGATTACACTTATAAATTAGTCCCTAGGATCTATAAGACCTAGTTGGAAAGGAGCCGTACCTACTAAAAAAATATTCGTTCTATCCATACTATAAAATATCTTAACTATAAAATTATATAAGTAAGTACCTATGTGATTATTTTAGATCTGTTTGTATTTTTCATTTTCAAAAGTTACCCTATGAAACTGATCCTAATAAAATTGGTAGATATGAGTACCCATAGACCTAGGATAGTACCTATTATGTCTTTTCGTTTGAAATCATTACAGCGCAGCGGTCATATATTAGAATACTGATGTATAATAAGTCTAGCTGGCGAGTCGCTAAACTCGGCCCACCCTCAGGAGAATGAGCGCGATCCTTTAGGAACAGATATACAAACCAGTCATTCAGGTTTAGCTTATAAGATTTATTGTTATAGGTTTCATTTTGTAGACTATTAGACTCGCATGTAAAATTAATAAATTTTAAATCAATAAAAATTTTAAATCTTAAAATAAATATTATTAATCGTTGTTGTTTTGAATCGGCGTCCATTCGTCCTTCTTTAAGCTCTTTTGACCTCGTCTATAACATTTAATGACACCTATATCTTTAATGAAATTCATTCAAAAATAATACGATGAATCCTGGTGTACGGAAAAACCGAAACTGATTTAGGAATACACTGAAAATGTAATAATTTTATAAGCTGTTTGTATTGATAATAAATAAATAAATTCATTAGCAAGATAGCATACAAAGTTCAAACTTCAATTTCGTAATTGATGTTTCAGATGAAGTGTAGAATTGTCTCAAATTGCTTTCATATCCGCCACAAGAGCTGCGATACTAACCGCAAATTGTTGATAGACGTGGTTCAATACAGCACGGCGCTCGGTAACCACAGACAGATCAACCCGCTTTACCGAACACCTTCACATTTTATTATTAGATCTCAGCACTTTAGATACACAACAGTTCTATGACCCTTACTTTATTACGCAATGAAAATATCTGAACGAGTTTAAGAGTAACTTATAAATAACTATTCATGTGAACTAACGTAATTTTATATGATGGTTTTGTTTAATTAAAGAGGTTTTAAATTTTTAACTATGTTGAGAAGGTACAAGCAGCCCACTAAACATACTTAAGTATGCATAAAGAATGTTAATTTCTTTTGTTTCTTATATTTGAATTTTTAATTAGATATATTATGTTATAAAATTACTATATTATTAATCTATATAATACACCTTAAAACATAGAAAATTAAATAATTATTGTATTAATTAAATTAATTCATTATAAATTATATGAGATATGATATCTTAGATACTTAGATATTAATATGTAAATTTTATTCTCACTTTTTTTTAGTAAACTGGCGATGGTCTGTTCAATAATTAAATAGCCAGTATTACAATTGCACAACATTACAATGATATATTATACTCAGTCAATGCTAATATTTTAAAATAAATTTAACCTACTTAAGTATTTGAAACTTAATAAATAGTATTGGTATTTTAATGTTAAATGTATGTATTGGTATTTTAATGTTAAACAAAGTTATTTTACTGCGGTCTTTTGAAAGGTAAAGGTACCCGTTATGAAGTGCTATAGCTCATTATGCTATAAATCTTCAAATTTTCATGTCTAAATCCACGCAATCCTACCGTTCGCATCAGGTCATCTGTCCACCTTTTGAGTGTGAAGTCCTACGCTATTGCGTGGTTTTCACTTGAGAAATTTACTTTTGTATCTCTTTGGGAGGCATGTCCTATATCATGATATAAAAATATCCTTTTTTAATTGCAGGATACGCCAACATGTGGCGTGCGACACTACTAATTTGGGGGGCCACCCTGGCCTCCTGTCAAGTGAAACCTAACCGGGTTGCCAGTCTATCCACAGTCTGCGATAAAGCCTCCATGACTGTGCACTTGGAGATGGCGCAGCCGTTCAAGGGACTTGTGTTCAGTAAAGATTTCTCCAGGGAATGTCGAGTGCAAGGTAAGATTTTCGGAAGGAGTAAGCGGTATTATTAGGTGTTATACCAAAAACCTATATCTTTGTTCTGTGGCTATACACAACAGTATTCTAGGATAAAATTAATAAAGATTAAGCAAATGTTGTTTTAATAAAATGTATGTTGGTAAAATCAAACTAGAAGAAGAATAACAATCCATCGTAACACATAAGAATATTACAATTTACAGCAGATGCGCACTTTACTAGAAGTGCTTTCTTAGCAAAAATGTTTCTGTGATGCAGAAATGGATAAGGGACAAACGACGAAAAATTTTTGTACCAAAATTGTCTGTCTGTCCGGGTAGTCTGGGCACAGTCCACCGCTTATAAAGAGAGACTCATAATTATGTGCTCAGCAAAGAGTCGTTTGTGTTGTTGATGATATTATACCACAGTTGATGATGACTGCAGCGGCCCAGGTTGTCTTCTTCTTTAGGACAGAATAGATGTATTAAACAGTATAAAGAAACGTCTTGGAAAATTTCTGATTTCTTTCGTACCCTAAGATAAAGTTGAATAGAAACCCGTTCACAGAGCACATTTTTATTACGTTTGAAATAAGGTTCATTTTTACTATTATTTTTTTATTTTTTATTATTGAGATTCTTTTGTTATTGATTAATAAAAGTACACACATGTAATGTGTGTATTGAAGTAAAATGTACATGTAAAAACAATACCCATCCTGACAGTCGGGTAAAAATAAACCTTATTAAAATGATTCCAAAACGCTCTCCTCTCTGAGCCGGTCTGTGTGAACGGACCCTAAACGGGATTTTTATCAATATCTAACTTTCTAAAGAAAGTTTTTTAAACATTCTAGGAAACCATGAAAACAAAATAACTATAAATTTACCATCGAACGCGTGTGGTGTCAGGACGTCTGCCATCAACACAACTGTGAACGAACCTGCTGATGATGAGCAGTTGTACTACAATGTGGAGCTGGTCGTGCAGATGGACAGGCAGCTGCAGCAGTCTTCAGACCAGGAGCTTTTTGTCAGGTAAGCAACCCTTGCAAAGGCAGCCTTTTTCTGCTCTATTGCTGATGATCACGGCCACATTATAACATAAGCCTCTACTGCGTACGATCATAGGATGTGTGCAATGCACAGTGCATAGTTAATTTATTTATTTAATGAGATATGGATTTTACTGCCAAGAAATTATTTTTTTTAGAATTAACTTTATTCAAATATAATAATGGTATATATTCTACAGTTTTGCCATCATTAGAAAAGCTTAGCACTAGGTATAAGTGCATACAAATATTTTGTTTTGAAGTTTAGATATGATTCAAGAAATATGAGAGCTTTGAACTCAGATTCCCAATAAAAAAAGACATGGAAATATGTCCTCTTATGTAACAACTAAGAAACCGGCTTCACATGTTGTATACAAGAATATTATAAACTCTTGCTCTCTCAATATGCCGCGCTTATCCATGAATAGTTCAAAACCTGATTGGCACATATTGCTGGTTTTGTACCTTAGAATTATTACTTTTTGCCCTATTATCCCTGTAAATGTCGAACGCTGAATGTAATAGTTTCTAAGGAATAGGTGCTTAAAGTCCGCTAACGTTTCAACAGGCAGGACATCGTCATCAATATGATAATAGCGAGTACACATTGCGTAGTCAGGTTGGTGAACACAATCTTGCGTATTTTTGTTAAAAAAAAAAATTTTTCTACTAATTATACATTTTGTATACGACGATACGACATTAAATGAAACCACGTGTAGCATGTGATGTTAGAAGGCCTTACCAAAAATATTTAATAGAAATTTGCAATAGTTTAGACGCAAATATACTTTCTTTATTTCAGTTTTTCACAGTTTTAAACAACCTGTAGGTATTTACGTTAATCATATGTTGTCATTACGTCATTCAATTCATTTAAAAATCTCTGACTCTTTCATATTATCTTATCTCTTACTCTGTTTCGCACTTTTGTCGTCGTCATGTCGAAAACGTCATGATATAAAAATAATGTGTAGTTTTTTTTTTCTTTTTTTTTTAATGATTAATATTACAATATATTTATAAATGTTAACTCTGACTGCCTTATCATTTAATGTCGTATCGTCTATACGACGATACGACATTAAATGTATATACATATAGCCTTTTTAGGGTTCCGTAGTCAACTAGGAACCCTTATAGTTTCGCCATGTCTGTCTGTCTGTCTGTCCGTCCTCGCTTAATCTCTGTGACCGTTAGCACTAGAAAGCTGAAATTTGGGACCAATATGTGTATCAATCACGCCGACAATGTGCTAAAATAAAAATTGGAAAAAAATGTTTTATTAGGGTAGCCCCCCTATATGTAAAGTGGGAAGTGTTTTTTTTTTTAATTTTAACCCTAATGTGTGATATATTGTTGGAAAGGTATTTAAAAATGAATAGGGGTTTACTAAAATCATTTTTTGATAATGTCAATAATTTCGGAAATAATCGCTCCAAAAGTAAAAAACAAAGCGTCCCCCCCCCTCTAACTTTTGAACCATAAGTTTAGAAAATACGAAAAAAATCTGAAAAGTAGAACTTTATAAGGACTTTCTAGGAAAATTATTTTGAACTTGGATGGAAACAACAGATGGAAACTGCAGTTAACCAATATAATTTGGTCCCTGAATCGTATGAGCGCCTATACAATCCAGAGGTCAAGTTTCATTTGCCCGTATTTTTTTTTTAACTTCGTTTACATAATATTTTTGTGACGGACGGGAAACTACGGAACCCTACACTGAGCGTGGCCCGACACGCTCTTGGCCGGTTTTTATTGATAATTAGATACTTCCACACCCTGCCAGGAGCGTATTTTTTTGCGCATTGCCAACCACCTTAATAATTATTGTGATAAAATGCAATTGCTATACCTACCTACAGTTTCTGTTATTAGTTTTTAAAATAAAGTAAACCTGCCTACGGACTAACATAACGATTGCAAAAAATAACTTCTTATTTGGTCAAAGAAAGGCTATAAAACCGCTTTACTCGTCCATATGGTCCTATTCTGATAAGTGAGAATCTTGGATAGAATACAAATGTGGTACCTATACTTAATGTTCCAAGTACTTAGGTAGGTAAGACATTACGTGCATAGAAGTTGTTTATAAAATTGTTCTGCTTTGAATTTCAGATGTAAATTACAACCTCGTGCAGTGCGCATCAACAGCTCGGCATTAGAGACGGTAATCAACAACAAATTACGCGAAATGGCCGGCAGGGAGGCGAAGAAAACGAGGTAAGCTTTATATTATGTATTACTTGTGCTTACTATAAGTAGAGAATATTATATATTGCAGCCAAATAATACTACATTTTCGCTACTCGAGCATATACTTATACTAGTTTCGCGAACGCTTCACAATATTTTAAATAGAATACATAGGTAGATCGAATACGACACTTACACAGACCCATATTAAAATAGCCATCATCATCATCGTATCAGCCTAACGACGTCCACTGCTGAACATAGGCCTCACCTAATTTACGCCACTGCGAACGGTCCTGTGCCGTCTGGCCAGCGTGGTATCAGTAGGCCAAATCACCACAATGAACGACACAAAATTGCCATACTGAAATAAATAACATAGTGGGTAGTAAACTGTTTTATATACGGGCATTTATTTTATAATCCTCTATTGCTACGATTTAAAAATTCTGCAATTCTACTAAAACCTTACATTTTTATCGTTACAGGACGGGTCGCCAGCGTCAAGAGTTCGCAAACGCAGCAGAATTAGAACAGCGGGAATGGTTGATGGCTGCAGCTCGAGCCTGGATGGAGTTGTCACCAGCTGCTGCCGTCACAGAGCCTGCCACTGTCGAAGTGGGACAGCCCACTAGGTTGCTCATACAGTGCACTTTGCCAGGTAACCATTCAAGTCAAGACTCAACTAACGCGGCAGAGTTAGAACAGCACGAGTGGTTGATTAGCGCGCGGATCCTAGGTCTATGGGTTGATGACTGCAGCTTGGGCCTGAATGGACTATTCACTAGGCGTAAAACTATAAATACAAAACTGTGTTAGAATTTAAGAGACGTACCTAATATGTAGTTCACAAGGACCATATAGAAAATAAGAATTGATTGAAGAGAACAGGTGCCGCTATAAAAAAACAAAAACGATAATCCTAGTCATAATGTCTAGTAGATAAAGAAAAATTTCTCTTTATAAAAAAGGCTGTTGAACTCTAGTAAATTACAACATGTTCTAATTCATTACATTTCCATTTTGTAGTGGGCATTGGACTCCGAGTAACAAACTGCGTTGCTCACGACGGTTTGGGTGAAGCTTCGCAGAAACTTCTCGACGAAGCAGGTTGTCCAATCGACGAAACAATATTCAACAAACCATCAATCCATGACCACAAACCGAAGAGCTCTGAAATTGACTTTTCAGAACTACAGCCTGTCGACCCTCAAAGGAATATTGACGAGAGTATGACAATCAAACGGGCGAAAGACGACCCTGACAATATGTTCAAGAATATCATGACGTATCAACACGCAATAACCACATTTGCTGCTTTCAAGTTTCCAGACAGAGCTAAGCTTCATTTAACTTGTGGTATCGAATTATGTAAAGGTCCATGTCCTGCTGTAGACTGCAAAGCTTTGCAGAAGCCGCAACAGACCAGGGATGGACTGTTGAGGAAGGCGAGACTCGATAAAGACGCTAAAGGCAATGTGATCGATAGGCTGGAGGTGTATAACAGTATTGAAGTACATGCACCAAATATTGAGTTAGAAGATGAAGCGTCTATAAGAGGTTAGATAGAATAGTATTACTTTATATATACTGAAACTTACACGTGCCATAACAAGATTTTTATTTATAATGGGTTAATTATGGAAGAAGATCCCATCGATACCAAAACTGATGATACTACTGATACAACATCCTTAATTTCGATACCGAGAGGTCTATTCTTCCACTAGTATCTATTATTTATCAGAATATTCCATATCTCGTCTCAATTTAGTATTTAGTATGGTATATGGTTTTAATAAAGGTTACATTACAATGCATAGATGTTATTATTAAAGCAAAGATAGGTGTCAGAGATAAAACGATAATGAAACAACTCAGTTACGTGTCATTGTATAATTACACACCTACTAAATTGTATGCTAATTTATTACAAGGGACTTCCCCATCATAGACTATGTAAGTCATTTTAATGTTACAGCAGTCAAAATAACTAAAAAAATCTGTTACAGGTTCAAGAAGAATAGAATCAGAAGAAGACGAATTTGTCCGAGGATTCTCACCAGGAGACAAGACCATCTGCTTATCTCCAGGAAAAATGGCTCTTGCATTCTGCGTTTTAGGCATCATATTCTTATGTGCTATTGCTGTAGCATTCATCTCATTGGTACGAGCGAGACGTCGTTTAGGACGGGAGCCTTTGCATACATCTCTCTCTTTCTACACGGGCAGTAAGAGTATGTTCTCGTCTAGTGAAAGCTCAAGTTCTGGCCTGAGTGGTAGCAAGCTGCTTCTTACTGATAGTCCATACTTAGATCATCATTCGTCGTCGAGCAATAATTGGCCGTACTCCAGGGCTTTTTGACGAGTTGCTGAATGAAGTTATACGAATTTATATAACGTGAGCTAGCAATAGAGTACTCTAGCCTCGTAAACACAAGACTGCAGGGTTTTTTTACTGTTGTGGTACTTGTAGTCACTATTTATTATTGTTAAATTGTCTAAGGGAATATTTATCAAGTGGACCCTTAATTAAGTTTCTAAAATTCTAAAAAGATACTTACATTATTGTCCAATGTCCATTTTTAAAATATTGGATTCAAATAAGGATTAATTATGATAATACGGTGAACATTCCTGGATCAAAGCATATCGCAGATCAATACTGGCTGCATTTCAGAAAGGCCAGTTTTTCAGTTGCTCTCAGTAATTCTCTATGACAATTTAAAAATAGCAATACTTTACAATTCAAACGTTACAGAACTTTCAAGTTTTTAATCCATACATTGAATTGTTTTTCTTTTGAAACAATACATGAAGAAGACGTATGTGAAACTGACTGCCTTGTATTGGACGTATTTTGCAAAATACGGCGGCTGATCCTAGAACCTATCATAATCTAAATTGTCAATGGTTGTGAAAATAAATTGTAAAATCAGCAAAAAATATTTTTAGATATAATTTTGAACAGCATTCGATTTTTTTTATTCTGGAGTGGGGCTGGAACTCGTGCCTAGCGCTTTCCCGCCTGAGCTACCTAAGTTATAGGTACTTGCGCCGTAAGCTATTTTATATATTTTAAGTGACAAAATTAAGTAAGTATGGACGTTCTTGTGAAATTTGTGTTAGTGGTAAATTTGATCGAAGACTGTAGGTACTTGTATAGGGACCTCCCAAAGCTTGTCTGTTTCTAGCTTCATAGTTATAAATGTGCTATTTATTTTTAATTATATCGACGTTTTTGTCGTTTGAGGCGGTGCTTTTGATATAATAATTTAGGGTTAGTATAAATTGTGGAAGGGGACTCGTATAAGGCTCATTTGTTTTTACAAGTTTTTCCATTTTTGTTTTCTCACCGTGTAAAGCAGAGACAACCTACAACATAGGAACCTTTTTCCAGAACTTGCGGAATATCATGGCGGTATTACGGGAAGTCAGTGATTCTGAATATTGTGTCATTTGCTGAGCTGCTTCTTAAAGCTTTGCCCCCTTCCACTAAATATTATAGAAGAAAAATTGGAATCTTAAACACAAAAATTTGTTCATATATTGTAAAATGTAGAATATTTTATCATTTAGTGAGGGGTTGAATGTAGTTTTTTTACCCATTTTTTATATTTTTTTGTCGATGATTATTTGGGGTGCCTGGAATTTTATGGCAGGAGTCACAGAGTACCTTTATATCGGCGCCATTATTTTCGGTGCAACTATGATGTCGTGCTGCCTCTCTTTATTTTGCGTTCTAAGTAAATTTCATTAGCGCTGCCTCGAAATTATAGCCTTATTGATGTAACGTTAATTATTATCCTATTAAAAACATTCAAAAATAAGAATGTATTATTGTGATGTAATATGAGTTTATTAAAAACAATTGAATCAATATTTTATACTTATACAATTTGTAATAAAATATTAAAATAAATCGGCTTGTTTTTTTTTTCGTCCTTTCTTAGTAGCAGCAGCAGTGAACGGCTTTTTCAAATTTTCAATTTTGTTTTATTAACCATGGATAACCTAAAATTTGTTGTAACGCTACAGTTGCTGAGCTGCTTCTTAAAGCTTTGCCCCCTTCCACTAAATATTGTAGAAGAAAAATTTTAATACATCCCCGACAAGAGCTGACGACCTTGAACGGCTGCACCAATTTTAGAACAAGCAAGTTTCTTGATCATGAAGACTTTATATAGAGATAGAGTGGAGTTTTGTAATGCCACCGAGAGGGAAAGTTTCTACTCTAAATACAGACTGGTGATTGGAGATAGTTATTTATCCAATGTTAGAATGTTTGTCTGTTTGTTCTCGTGTATCAAAATCAAATCAAATCACGAATTCATGATGAATCCTTAGAGCAACTTGGATAGATCAACTGTTTTTTACTTCGATTTTGACCAATTATGACAGATGTTTTTTCAAGAAGACTCATGGATTTAATTGATCTTATTTTTATTGTAAGACTAGAAGTCACTTCCCTCTCGTCGAGGGTCGTGATGATCGTGATATTATAAGTATACCCTTCCTGGTTAAATGGGTTATCCAACACTAAAAGCATTTTTCAAATCGGGCCAGTTGTTCCTGAGATCCTAGCGTTCAACCAAATAAACAAACAAAATGTAAACTCTTCTGCTTTTTAAATATTATAGTTTAAGTTAGTATCAAGGAAGGTTTTTATAGATAGGTTCACTTATTTCGATAAGTGCCATCTAGTTCAAACTGAAGAAAACATTTCAAGAGAACCTCCAGTGATGCGCTCCATAAAGGTCTATGATTTCATTCTTCGGTGATGTGATGATTACAGAGTGAAGCGAAAAAAAAGCGATTTTTGATGTAATGTTTATATACTGCCCTTTGCAAGTCAATGACTCTAAGGATATAAAAATCAGTAATCTGAAAAATCTTAAATCTAATAATATTCATTAGTAAAAGAAACTCACTAAACTATTTGAAAACCATAGACAATGCACAACTATGGACGTCACTCGACAAAGTCGTAGATGATGTCATACAGTGCAAAGATTAAATAAATCGCCGAAAAATAGAACAGTAATTGAATTTTTATAACATACCTAGTTGAGTTGACAATAAGAAAAATAATAAAAAAAAATGTATTGTTTACTAGTTCAAGGCTTAAAAATGAAGAAAATTAATTATGTTCAATAAAATAATATAATTCTATTCTATTCTATTCTATTCTTCTTTATGGCAAGCGTGCCGATGACGACAATTCTGCCAATGTCAGATGTGCAAAGGAAAAGCAAGTGTACGTAACGTGTCAATTGAAGCTGGCAAATTTTTCGTTGAAATGCTTGGACTTAATGTAGACCTTGTTGAGTTAGTAAGGGACTGAAACAAACATAATAAATAAATATAATATTAAAATTGTTAATACATACAATAAAACGTGAACCACCACCAACATACAACATATAAGGGACTCATAACTTAATTTCATTATGGCGAATGAAAGACATCAAGGCTATTAGGAGTTTTGGAGAGGTATATGTTAAGAGGGAAGCCATGTTAATTGGGACCGGGATCTTTAATTTGGGGAGATGACGGTAAAAATCAAGGGATGGATCGTTATTAGTGCATTCAAAGAATATATGATCCAAGGTGCCTTCATCATACCCACATTCGCAGAGGGAGGAATCACGCACCCGGATCTTGTGTAGAAAGAAAGGGCAGCAGCAATGCCCCAAACGTATTCTACAGATGACAGAAATCACAGTTTTCGACACTTTTTTGAAGTTGAAAAACCAGGGTTTAGGCTTTACGATAGGTTGAACTGCGTAGTAAAAACTGCCTTTCTTCCTACTAGTGGTGTCATAAAATTCCTGCCAAGATGACTGCAATTTGGATTTTGGTATAGAGAGCAGGTCATACGCCTGGTATCTACAGTGTGACATATCAGAAACCGCAGATGAGCTGGCCGCCTTGGCCTGGGCATCAACGAATTCATTGCCAACAATACCGCAATGAGAAGGTATCCAAACTAGCTGAACAACCTTTTGACAATTAGAACAGGAGAGAAGGGACTGTTTAATTTGGAGAATGAGAGGACTGTGAAGCTTACTTTTAAGGGAGTTTTGGGATAGGGCTTGAAGGCAGCTAAGAGAGTCGGAGAATATTACAGCGTTGGTTATGTTGTGATGTGACTGTACAAAAAGGCAAGCTTCAAGTATAGCCACACATTCACCTGTGTATACTGATGACTCCTTAGGACCTTTATACTGGAGTATAATCTGAGAGTTTTGATAATACACTGCAGCACCAGTGTGGTTGCAGTCAGATAATTTAGAAGCATCAGTAAAGAACTTGTGAAACCCATTCCATCGTTCCTCCACCACCGCATTGAAGGCGGAATTTGCCGAAGGGGAATTTTTGGTTATGCCAATATTGAAGGAGATATTTGGGATGAAACAAAGGACTTCATAGGGAAAACAAAAGATAGGTAATTTGGAGTATTGGACAATAGGGTAATCTAAATTTTGCAGTTCACGGAATGAATTTAGTATTAACGGGGATTCTTTATTTTGCCAATATTTAGAGTGCATGAAATTTGCATCTAAGGTATGCAGTAATGTGAGGAGGGGATGTGAGGACTTTGGTAGGACTTTAGACACAAATCGGGAAGCAAGATACTGTCTCCTAAGAGCCAAGGGAGCTTCGGCACATTCGACCTGCAAGGCGTTGATAGGGGACGACTTCATACAACCCAGGATGATCCGAAGACACTTCGACTGCACTCTATCCAGCCCAGCCAGGGCACCTTTGTTGCAAGGGATCAGGTGGTATGTGCCATAGTCCAGTACACTGCGCACCAATGCATTATAAACTAATTTCATAGTGTAAGGATGGGCACCCCACCAGCAACCAGAAAGGACTTTAAGTATAGAAATTGTTCTTTCACATTTTTTAATTAAATGGTTTATGTGATACACGCCGGTTAATTTGGAATCTAAAAAAACGCCTAAAAATTTAACTTTATTCACGAGTGGAAAATTGAGACCAAGGAAGCCTACTGTGACTCGTGGAATAAGCTTTCTACGCGAGAAAATCACTGTCGAACTCTTTGGAGCAGACAGAGATAGACCGTGACACTGTAACCAGTCATACAGCGAGTCCAGGGAGAGGCACAGAGAAGAAGCCGCGTCGGATATGGAAAGGTCTGACACATATAAGACTAGGTCATCTGCATATTGTAGGATGCGGCAATCTGTGTTAAGACAGGAGCTGATATCAGCTGTGTACAAGTTGTATAGCAGAGGACTCAGAACCGAGCCTTGTGGCAGACCCCTCCACGTCCGCCGCCCATCCAATTCCTCACCCTGGACGCGCAGTAGTAATGATCGGGACATAAGAAGTGCACATATGCATTGAATCAACCTCGCCGGAATCCTCAACTGATGCAGCTTTTGCTTGAGAAGGGGAAGAAGAACGCTGTCATATGCGGACGAGATATCCAGGAATGCGGCGACGATGGACTCGTTTTTAGTGAAGGCTACGCGAATGTCCGCAATTAAAACCCCAACACTATCCATCGTACCATACCCTTTCCTAAAACCAAATTGAGAGTTCGGCAGTAATTCTCTCGATTCCACTATGTACTCTAGTCGATTTTTAATCAGGTGTTCCAGAAGTTTGGCCAGGACTGACGACAAAGCAATAGGTCTAAGTCCATTCGGGTCATCTGCAAGTTTGCCTGGCTTCAACAAGGGGATAATAATTTGGGTTTTCCACTGATCCGGAATCCATCCAAAAAGGAAACAGTGGTTTACAATATTTAGGAAATATTTATGAGCCATTTCACCAGAATGGGTAATAAAAGAATATGGTAGGCCATCAATACCAGGGGCTGAATCCCGGACATGATTGAGTACCACACTCAGTTCCTCAAGAGAGAATGGCACATCGAAGGGATCCTCTGATGTGACCAGAGGGAAGTCCGGCAGTTCTGATTGAAATGGCACATAGGGAGGGGCTAATTTGTCAAAAAACTGTTCAGATATTTCCTTAGTTAGAGGAGAGGAAATTGAAGGAGAACAACCTCGTCTAAATCTGTTAATATGACTCCACACCGTAGATACCGGAGTAGAGGGGGATAGAGAAGTACAGAATGAGAGCCAACCTTGACGTTTTTTCTTACGGAGAAGCCGTTTGGATCTTGCATAGACTTGTCTATATGCTAGAAGGTTTTGTATGTTCATATCCGAGTTGTAAAGTCTTTCTGCCTCTTTCCGTTCCCTAATGGCCGCTGAGCATTCGTGATCCCACCATGGCGGGGAAGGAATCTTACCGCGAGCAGTATTTTTTAAAGGGAAGCAGGAATCAGCACTAGACATGACAGAATTAACAAAACCCTCGTAGCAGCTCTTAACATGGTTGTGATCATGAGTAATCAAAGAAACAGAATTTAAATTTGGAAGGTCTTTAATTTTAGCCTCCAGTGCTAAAGCAAACCCAGACCAATCAGGCTTGGACAGATTATACTTCAGCAGTGGAGGTAAGGGCTTAACTAAAATAATGGGATTGGCCAAAGATATAACAATAGGGTAATGATCACTGCCATGAGTCAGAGTTGTGCATTCCCAATGCATAGACGCAGCCAAGTCTACCGAACAGAATGTAAGGTCGACACAGCTTTTATGTTGTCCTGGGGGGGACCGACGGGTTGGACATCCGTTATTTAAAATACAAAGATTTAGGTCATCCAAGACATCAACCAAGCCAATGCCAAAGGCATCACAGCGTTCTGAACCCCACCTGAAATGGTGGCAGTTAAAGTCACCCATAACCAGTAACGGACCTGTAACATTAGTTAAAATGTTCCTAAGAGAAACTAAGAAGTCCTGATGGGTATGTGCAATGTAGATTGAGAACACCGTGATACCATCAACCCTTCCAGCAGTAACACTAATATCACCCCGGAATGGAGGGAGGGGTAAAGGGAGGAATGGGATAAGGTTATTAATTAGGAGTGCAGATCCTCCGTATCCGTCGGATCTGTCACACCTAAGGATATTGTAGTGTGGGACACGGAAGCTAAGACTCGGGGTAAGCCAAGTCTCAGCAATAGAGCAAGCCAGGGGCTTGTACTTATTTAAAAGGAAAATGAGGTCGTGCTTTTTATGCCACACGCTCCTCACGTTCCACTGCAGGAATGTTTGGCGAGACGCCATTTTTAAAATCTAGGAGTAGGGTTATAAGTTGGTCTGCAACGTTGGACGGTGATTGGGGAGTATTAGAGGTTGACAAGATTATGGAGGGTAAGATTTTGATAATGAGTTCTATGATAGAGGAAATATTGGGGGAGGGAGCGTTATTGAGTGCACAGCCGTTGGACTGTGAGGTTTGGGGAGTACTAATAATGTGTTGGTGGGCAAATTTATCATAGGATGGGGACAAAGGAGCATGGGTCTTGGGTTTCAGGAAGACGGTCTTCCTATAGGATTGTGGGGTGGATTTAGCCGCATTTGAGTAACTCTGAGATACAACAGGCACGTTTTTGCTGGCTTCGACATAAGAGATAGATTTTTCAGCCATTTGTGTCTTAATGGCCTTCTGTCTACCAAGCTCCGGACATGACTTGCTATTAGCAAAGTGATTTCCAGAGCATAGTACACAGAATGCCTCACCTTCAGAAATGTTGCAACCATCACCGGGGTGATCGTGGCCACATTTACTGCAGCGTGGTTTTGACCTACATAAAGATTCTACATGCCCAAATCTGCAACATTTGCGGCATTGGATGGTTGGGTAAACATACTGCTCCACTGGAAGGGATGTGTAACAACAATACACCCTCCTCGGCAGAACTTGACCATCAAAAGTAAGGACACAAGTCTCGGTGGGCTTCCATTCCGTATTGCCATCATTGTACACCTTTCTATTTAATCTTCTAATCTTGAGTATCTGTCCGCACCCAGAAGGTACTGACAAATACTCAAGGGCCTCCTCATCCGTGAGGTCACTGGGGACGCCAGTGACTACACCCATGCGAGTAATATTAAATGTGGGAATGCTTGCAGTATAACCGTATTTAGTGAGAAGAGAGTTAATTATGAATGCATTTGCATCTTGCGGAGAGGTAAATTCGACGGATACTCGATTCCTGCCGACCTTTTTTATACCGTCACGAGCTATGTTAGCGATTTTATTTTTGAGGAGGAACAGGCCAAATGACACGGGATGTAAAACTGAACCTGAGTTTGACTGTGTCTCAACACGAGAAACGTGTACAATGAATGGCGATCTATCAATTGCAGAGTATCTTATTCGACCTACCTGATTTTTCTGTTGTTTAACCGGGGGGCTAGGCGAAATATTCGAATCCGTAACGGGGCGTTTACGTGGTTGGGAAGCCGAAGCCTGAACCTCGGATATTTTACACGCCACTTCGGCAAGTTGCGTTAAAGGGTTAGGAGTTGGGAAAAGATCCACGGACGCAGGTATAGTAATGTCCGGAGGGTCGGGATCGGGTGGCCTACTTAGATCCATGTTTGAAGGTTCAAAACGTCACAAACAGGATACAAACCTGTTAAACACACACAAGGGAAAACACACACAGAAAAAACAAGTCACAAAAGTCTTGAAAACACCAAATAAAAACTCAAAATTCTAGACACACGTGCTAACCAAAGACACTCTGTGGCGAGAATCCCAATAATATAATTAATTTATATTTGTAAAAAAAAAAGAAAATTGTAAAATTACGTTCATCTGTCACGTGACATTGAAAACTAATCAGAGCGCGTTTCGTGATAGGGTGGCTTTAGTTGCCGAAATAATGGCTGTTCAACAACTTCATACAATGTTTAAGTACTTACCAAGTTGCCACGCACCCTATTGAATCATTTGACAGTTAGGCGCGTTTTGGTGACTGGTGAGAATATTATATTATGTCAAACTGTATAAAACAAAAGTAAAATAAATTATTGATTTATATTATATTTAAATTATTATATTATATACCTACATATTTATTTTTATTGTTGACCTGTATTATATACAATATTATTAAATTTGAATAAAAAATTAACTAATAAAAAAATACATTTAATTTTTGAAATGTATAATAATAATAATGTATGAATTTTGAATATTTTGAGTAAAAGACCATTTAGGGTACATTAACTAACCACTTTCCCAAAAAATATACCTACCTACTGAATTTAAAATAAACTTTTAGTTTGTTACCTACACAGTCACATCTGTTACTATCTAATGCCATAATCTATGACATGAGCGGCGCGAAGGTGGATGCTTTCGCGGTCCGTCTTTCGCTTCGCCTTCGATGCCGTGTTCGTACTCGCAGTCACGGATGATATTCCAACGAATTCTACATGAATAGCGATTATTTATAAAATTCATCTCAAAAGTGTTATGTTATTAATTCTGAATGTTGGTTTTAGAACTATTTGTCCAGTGTTTGTGTCGTTGGATTGAATTGGGTACAATTGGTTACGGTTCCCACATCCAAAGTGAAAATTAGTGTGTGCCGAAGATTTATGTGTATAACTGTGCTGAGAAAGCATTCCTGGATTAATTAGAGAAGGTACGTAATGGAGTTATTTCATAAAACTAGCTAGAATCACTTTTGAATCCTATCAGTCGATCGTGGAAACAAGATCAAGAAAGTAAAAAAAATAGTTCGGTATCAGTGCCCTTTGGTCTTTCTTTTCATATCTATGTGCTTGGCTAGTTAGAAAAATATACTTCTAAAATTTTTCGTTTTAGATAATTAAGGAGTAAATTTTAATATTCGGGGCCGGTTTTCTGAGCTTAATTGCTTTCAATTGGATAAAGTAGTGACTAGCGTCTTCCCGGTATCTTATTTCATTTGGGTTACGCCTTGAGCTATGCTTGTGAATCTGGAGGTTAAATTATAAACTTATTTTTTTAATTCTTACTAGGCACCAGACACTCAGGTTGCAGTTTTTTTATTATACCTAGGCTTACTTATACTTAGGTTACTTACTTTGAATCACACTTTTGATGTAGTTATTCACCTATCACTTTTAGGTCAGAATAATAAAATACACTGTAATACCCTAGTTGCATTTTATTATACACTCATGTTCTATGGGTAATTAAAAATCACTTGACCTATTTTGATAATATTTCAATAATTGATGAGTAATATTTAATACAAACTGTAGTTGAATAGAAATTGTCAGTGTGTCACTTCATTTGGAAGTTATCTTGTAAAACAGTCAGTCATGACTAAAAAAAATTGAATGATATTCTACAAAAACCACTGTTTTACTACATTAGAGCCTTAAAAAAATATTTTATCAACTTACTATCCTGTTGGTCAAGTGGTTCTGCACAATCAATGTGGATTTGATCCTCACATAGCAAGAAAATAGAGATATTTTGAGTCAGGGTGTACTACTCTACCAAAACAATTAGGCGCATGACAGAAATGCGGTTACGGTGGCTTCTGCCACTTCGCTTCCTAATGACATCATCGCAATCATGTACTCACTCTCGACAGTGATCACTTTAACACCTTTAAATTTTGGGTTTAGTTAGTTTTATGAAAATAAAAATGTCTAGCTTTCATGTGCCTAATTGTTTTGGTCGAGTAGTATATTGTTTCTGAATTGTATGTTTCTAAAATTTCTCTGCAACACAGGGTTTCTATTCTGGTGTAAGCATTGAATAAAAGGTAAATGGAACACCCTAAGTTTGGCTGGTAGACAATGCCTTTGGCATTAAGCCCTCCTTTGTACTTTATTGTGTATAAGGTTTAAATAAATAAAATAATAATAAAATAAATAAATAAATGGTGGTATAGTAACTCATAAAAGGTGTTATCATAGGGCTGTAATTATGGTATAACAAATAACTTTTATGTTTATGTTTTTGTTGCAGCCTTTCTGTTCCAATTATGATCATAAAATTCTAATGATTTCATTTAAAACATGCAAGGAAATGAATACTGCTCCCCTTACTAAAAATTTTTATTTATAAACAAGTCATTTTAAAAGTTGGTAGGTACCTATGTCTGATAAACCAAACCACATTAAGCCATATGAAGTGTGAGAATTATGATGTACCTAATCCTTTTGGCTCTTCTGGTAGAAGACAGGAGACTCATGCCCAGCAGCAGTACAATAAAAAAATTCATTCAACACTCCAAAAAGTCAACTTGAAAATACCCATGCAATATTTATTGTTACTAAATCTAATATGATATAAGTAACAACAAGTCAGGGTGAAAAACATGAAAAAATCATGCCTTGTTTTCTGATTCATCTAGAAATAGATGGATATTCGAGCTATCTACTAATTACCTCAAACTGGAGTAATGTGGAATAGACAATTTTATAAATACAGTAGATAAATGAGCCCGGGAGAATAGGGTCCTATTGAACAGCAAAACATTCAATGATTTGTCACAGGAAATTGATATTCTAAGTATGTATCTAGATTGATAATAAAGGCTATTTTAAGATAAATATATTTTATATACTATTATACTGTATATTTATTAGTTACATAATCATTTTAGTTTATCATACAATTATTTAGTTGGAGTAAAGGTGTGTAGGTAGTTTATATAAGCATTTATTTATCTATAGTAATTATGTTATCAGTGAGGCAATGCAAGTGGGGCGTAACCATATTACTAGGCATTCAAGTATTTACTATTGGACCTGTAATATAAATTTAAAACATAATAATATGTTATAATGTATATTATTTGTGCCTTTAGCACGCCTGCTATGCTATCTAATATCATAAATGTGAAAGTAAGGATAGATAAATAGACGTATGGATAGTTGTTTGTTACTCAATCAAACTGGTTAAAAGGATTGTATGTAATTTGGCATACAGATAGATTATAACGCATACATAGTGAACTTATGCATAACAAACATTTTTACCGACACATCAAGCGGGCGAGTTGTGGGCAGATGCATTGGAATATCAAAAAATAATGCTATATTCGACTCAGCAGTAGCTGAAATGCACGGGACATATTGTAATATTTTTTACTATGTACTTAATAACAACATGTTTGAGAACAAAGTAAGCCAAAACAAGTACTATTTATTAATAGTACATGATATGGGCTTAACTGAACACCCATAGACACAGGAAGAACCTGTGTTGGATAATACAGATCTGTTGTCATGTACTTTCATTCAATTAAACAGTTGTAGTACCCATGATGGTGTTCCTCTAAAATAAACAAGGAACTTTAAAATTTGGAATACAAATTTCGGCCAAAAAGATAAGTATCAATAACTATACAAGAAATTATTTTTCATTCAAAATTTCAGCAAGCAATCATGCAATAATATTTAAAGCTATTAACTCAGCTAAAGTAAACTTACACTAATGTATACAACCTTCACAATCTGACAATGTTTGATAATTTAGATTGTGAGCAAAATTACTTCTCATTCTGTATGTGAATCTTCAAGGTTATCAGTAATGAGCAATTAGCTATGTTTAGTATGTAAACAGGACAGAAAACATCAAACAACATTATTAATGACGGCCCTTCTAGGTTTTGTATGGGAAGAGAGAGGAGCGAGTATTCAGGAAGGGAATAAGATGCCTGAAGCTACACAACACATGTGTGTCTTAACAGAATACTATTTGTCCAGATGTTGGTAGCTTATAGAATAAGAATAAGTATTTATAACATAAAAGGAAAAAGAGTGTGTGATGTACCGTGACGTAAATATTATGTTGAGTAAAAAAGTCTGATCCAATAAAGTCATTATCAACTTTATTATATCTCTCAAGTACTTTTGTGTAAAATTTTTTTTAGGTAATCTACATTCTGAAAAACTTTCGAAAACTCGAAACAAATAAAAAGAAATGGTAAATATCCCGAACATTATAATAATATTAAACCTTCATTCCATATGATGAAGGGATCATCAACATAAAAATATGTGGGCAAGATATAATTTTTTAGAATGAAACGCATGATACTGTATGTCATCCAGCCGTTTTCCGCAAATACCTATAATAAATAAATTCAATACTGATTACTGTGTTGTATGTACTGTGATGCACTGTAGATAATGCTTGAAGTGAATGATGTTGCCATGTGTTATGTGGAAAATTTCATTTTCGAACTTACCTACTTTGACCTATCACTTCCCCTGTTAAATGTTTTAAGCAAATTATGTAAATTTATGTATTAAAAAAAAGTCAAGTTCCAGAAAAGACAATCCTACAAAAAGTTGCGAGTTTTTGTGTTGAAAAAGTTATTTTTTTGGGTCATCATTTCATCAACTCCTCAATTTCATTATTCAAGTCAAGCCTAATTGATAAAGTTAGTTCTCGTCCTAATTGGGGCAAAACACGCGCTCTTGCGAAAGGCCACAAAGTTGATCCCAGAATTAGTATCACTATTGAAAATGAAACTCGAAACCTTTATCATGTCTTGCCTTTTGGTAAATTTACAATATTTTTGTTACTCGTAACTGATAAGAACCGAATTGCAAAGTGCTGTCAATACGAGTTTCAGATAATATTATGGCACAAAACGTGCCTGCATTCGTTTAAAGTTTAGGACACGTCTTATATTACCTACATCACTGATGACATTGTAACTTGCATCACGCCACAAAAACTGCAACATCATTTGCAATTCGATACCGTTTAGCAAAAACCCCTCAAAATCAAAATCATCGTAATCCATCGATACTTACGTTAAGATCATGTTACTGTCTCTAATCAACGCCAAAATAAACTATCTCAAACCAAACACACGAAAACATTAATCCCCTGTCAAATCGTAATAAATCTTTTTTTTAACATGTAAATCTATATTCGAGAGAACATTGACTTGACCTACAAAACATTCTCGGGTTTCTGAAATTCGGAAAGGTCGAACGATTTTGTGTTGTCATGTCAATTCAAGAGCGAGGATTTCCTATTTCACCTACTTACTTAATCATCATTATCTCTTGTGGTAATACCTTCCGTTAATTTTCTATAAGAAGTTTCCTGTGTCGACAGCTACAGGGGGTAACGGGGTTTGCGTGGCGCGTCTCACAAGGTCGGAGGGAGGGGTGATACAGTGTTCCCGGCTTCTTGACAAATATTTACCCGAAAAAATGGATAATTCTACAAAATTAAATTTTGTGAAAACATCTCGCAAACCCAAGACTAATATTAAGTAATTTCGTTAAGAGTTTTTAAATCTGACTTATGTACAGAAGAAATTAGAATATTAAAAAAGTTTGTACGCAATGACAACGAATTCATTTGAAAGAATCACGTAAATCCCCCAGTATAAAGGGTGTACACACAGGGGTGGCAAGCTAGCGGGGAGGGGCGTGCGTGCACTAGGGATATGCGGCTCGCCGGCGCCAGGAGTCCGATCGATATTTCGGCCCACAGCTCACTCTGTCGAGTTGGAGTCGCGACACGCTTGTGTGTCGTGCTGTTCGGGTAATTTCTACTTCAGTGCCCGTGTGTTCGTACCTTTATGCTTATAGAACCTCAGTGTAGTGAATTTATACGTTTTGATGGAAGCACGGAGATGAGATAGTCTTCGCTAGCTATTGGTATGTAGATTTTGCCAATTATGAATGAGGCCACTGTTTCATTTAGGGTAACAGGTTTCCGGTGTTAAGTCAGTGTGTTGTTTAAAGATCAATAGTTGGGTTTACTTGATGATATCACCGGTTGAGATTGTTGCTGAATTATTTAAGTTGTAAGTTGATTTTACATTAAAACCCAAGTAATACTTAAACTTGTTGTTATCCGACTATATCTGAAACAGGTATTTAGACGGATATTTTGAGAAATTACACCATAAGTCTAAGAAAACTTTTTTAATTTCGTTTAGCTTTACCTTTCTTTATTAGGTTTTTGAATTATTTTTGTAGATTCAGTAGAAAGACCACGAAGTGATAGCAATCCACATCTATAAAAATAATTAGGTAGGTAAAGTTGGCAACATGAAGTTCCAACTTAAACTCAAAATATCTGTATTCGAATTACAATTTTATAAAGTGGCTGCATCCTAGCCCTCCTTGACCCCCTTAAGTTTTCCAGTGAAGTAGACGCAACTGCTACATACTACAGTCTGACTATATTATAGTCAGCGTTCTCCCACAATGTCTCAATTAATCCATCAACCTATTGACCTGTTATAATCCCATGCATGATGTGTGAGTCTTGTCAGACGGATTCTCCAGACGGAATTTGTCGGGTGCGTTCAGATTCTGTCGTTATTTGCAGAGCGGTTTGCCCCGCCCCCTGCCGTCATCGAGGTCACCCGCGCAGACGTACTCTGATCAACTGTCCGATACTGGTTAATGTTAGGATTATAATAATGTATCGCCTTTAAATACCAAACTCATCTGTTTTTTGTACACTATACATACCTGATTCAATTTTATAATAATACGCTTTGGCAAGAATCTCAAATCGTTTATTGTGACGTGTCGTTCAGTGAATTCGTATCTGTTAAAAGTTTCACTATCAATGTTTTGGTATGATCTTGAAAACGTAACTTTAAATATTAGCCTTATGAGATTAGGTCAGACTACTTGTACAGCTATACGGCCTCAGTTACATCGTATGATATCATACATTAGAACATTAATTTATCTCGTTTGTTATGATGTCATTGCTATCTCAAACAGTTTGTTAACATTAGTTTGTTCTTGAGATAAAATTAAAAAGACAAAATATGTAGAATCGTTAAAGATATCAACAGCCACGCCCTTTTGTTGTGAGACAATATAAAACATAGTTTTCTAAAGGTAGGTAGTGGCAGCAATGAGTCAGTGTACGAGGCATGCTTGCCATGATAATACGCGCCGTCTCTATCTGCTAATGACAAAAAATGATAGGTGAGGTCATCGCCGACCTGTTCACATCCAGTAACTATTCGTCCACACATTTTCAAATCAGTTTGGACTCTTTGAACATTTTCGTCATAGTTTATTGATGCTTAGTCCAAGCTGTGGGCGGCGGACATCTAAATTTGCACGATGAACGCTCACATCGACCGCGAACTGTTATTCTACTTCACGCACTTTAAAAAGTGAATCTTACATACACTTATTAGCATAACTCATTATATATAATGTATTATCATCTGTAAAGATAAACTTGCTTACATTCTTGTATATCTATGCTTATCTTATTTAATTCGGTTTGAATTTTCAGATTGTTAACAGAAATTATAATTTCGGTACCATTAACGTAAACCATACAAAAACCACTGGATTTTTAATAATAAATACTTGCTTCAATTAGTATTTTTATTTTGTTCGTAGCATTCGGAGAGTAGGCATAATGTAATGTTATCTCCCCCATTTTGTCATGCGACCTTTCAATTGACCCTAAAGCAAGCCATGTGACATAATGATTGAACGTATTATTCATACTTGTTATAAATAGGTTTAGAAATTAAGTGTTATATGATGCTCAATTAATATAAGAAATATTTCAATGTGTTTTATTTGTTCACAGGTGAGTGTCTGCATCGGATGACTTAATGAGACCTTGAACGTGACAGTAATAACGTGAGTCATTATTAATAAGTTACTGCGTTATAAATTGTGTTGGATCGAGTATTAATGTGACATAATTTACATAAAACGAGTGTAGATACGTCCAGATGGTTGGTATATCGCCATCGCAAAGTTTCCCGAACACAAAGCTACGGTTTCTCAGGAATCCACCAGTACTTTTTATAGAAATCTAAATATAGCGAGTTATGGCCAGTACGTTGAGAATCGAGCCGTGAACTACTGGACAAAGGTACCACCCGCAAACGAGCAGCACTGTTGAAAACCTTTGATGATAAAATATATCAGTTTTATTTTTATTGCGGTGAACTAAAATTTGTACATTCATTCAGGAAGAATTTAAAACCTTTTCTCTCTTTATTGGAGAAGCTCCTTTGGAGTATTATCTAGGTACTTCAAGCAAAATATTTACTATGATTTATTTTGCACTTCCATCAAATTTATAAAAAAACTTCATTTGAAACGTAATTTAATCGGTCGCGATAAACTAGGTTACAGACACATTGATTGGCATCGTAAGTCGATTTTCGCTCGATTATCTAGGTATAAAAATTCCAAGTAAACACTACATATGCCAATTGCAAATCATTGAACTCTAAAGCCAAACCTGTATTCTGATAACAAATAACATCATAATACGATTGCAAAAGATTGTATCTCGGAAATAAAATCTAGCATCCTGGACGAGGTCGCTTATTTTTAAAGATGATTATAAATTATGGGTTTTTTTTAAGCCTCACTGGTAGACTCCTTCTAGTTCTGTCTTAACAATCCTATAAAATTACTTTGCCTAGTAACCAAATAGAACCATTCGCCTCCTACGGTTTTCCTCTTAAAGTACGCGTTGCATCCCACTTCTCAGATTTCGTAATCATGATCATATAAAATATGATGAATCGACTTGAATGTAAGCAAACATCAGCATATTCATATGTTCTAGAAAAATCGTAATTTGCTCAAATGGATTGATAGATATGAATGCCGATTTAAGCACTAAACCAGTCGATATACCCAAAATTCTAAATTAAACCGGTGTTTACAGAAAATTACGTAATCAGAATAAATATCCAGCCTATTTTAGAAAACTCGCAGAGGCTTTAATATTGCATGACCTTCGAATTTTATCCGTTGTCGTACATTTTAGTCTTTAGTCAAGAGTACTTGGGGAAAACTGTTGAGTTGACAGAGTTTTATCTGTAAAGACATCGATCGACCTGTTCTTCATCAATCTTGTTATTATAAGCTTTCGAGATAATATCGATTCGCTCGCAGTTGTTATTTGATTGCATCTCGAATGAAACTTTAACTGCGGCCCTTTCACGGTTGAATACCAGCTATGTTAATGGTGCTAACAAAAGGGGCATGCGCGACCAGAAGCTTTCTACTCTTTTCAACAGCTTACCATTGTTATTCACTGCTTTGTTTATTATTTTATTCGACATGCTTCAAAGTTTGTTTCTTAACTACCGACTGTATTGGTAGACTCGTTTCCTATTTGATTTTTGCTGTCTTATCTTTTTGTTTGAGGCATGATCTTGAGCCAGTTCTTTATCGAGATGTAGACATAGAGATGTACCTACTAAGTAAATTCTTTATTTGTTACCTAACATTGTGCTATTTTCTTTTTGGTTAACAAAAGTCTTGGTAATATTGCAGATAGTAAGAGAAACAATTCGGTTTTCCTTGTCTTGATTTTAGAATTATACTTTTTAGTAAGTATTAACTACCAAATATATTTAAGTAAGTACTTACTTTTTTCACCAATCAAAAAAATTCCTCAATATTCGATTTAGTGTAACTCAATGAAATTCTTAAAAATATTTCATATTTCCAAAGTAACACGCTAAAGCAATTGAAAATCGCGTTTAATATTCCGGCGGTAGAGTCCTGAGTCCCGCTCTACCGGGGTCGTTGACCTCGAATCCAGTCCATGTCTTGCACTCGCCGGCTCACGTAACAACCGCTTTCTGAACATACATACGTACACAACACTAGATACGTGTACTTATAAACGAGCCAAGCAAACTTCGTACTTAAAAATTCTTTCTCTTAGTTCCCTTTGAGATCACAATAAGAAAAACTTCACTAGTAATTTGTTCGACTCCATTAAAAATCTATTGCAGATTTACATACAATTGTAATCAGTTTTGCGGTTGATTACCACAATAATCGAATTTCGATGCGTAGAGTAGATCTAGATGTAAAAGTTACAATCTTCTATACTTACGGATGTAAAATGTTAAAAAATTTATTTTACAACTAATTAATGTACCTACGGATTTATAAGGAGCTCCTACTTTAATGAAACATGATAGTGTAAGTATTTGGCAATTTGTCAATCTTGCTGATAAACGTTAGCCCATTTTATGCAAATTATGATACTCGTATTATGAACATGACTGTGGGAGACTAAGAAACTAATAATTTCTGAGAGCTGTGAGTAATTTACATCCTCGCCGCTCAGATTTCTGTCTTTTACATTACAAGGTATATCACTACTTTAACATTTTGACTTAAAATTGTTTTGCTTCATTATCTTTCTCTACAGATTCGTCGATAGCTAAATTGTTTTGTCGAAGAATCAGTACTTATTTAATAATGCTTGATTGCGGTCGCTAACGGCTTATCTGCATTGAACAACTAAACGTCTATCACGAAAATCGCGTAACTGTTCACGCATAGAATAAAACATCGAAATGTCATCAAATTGAATAGATGTTGATTCACTGGAACAATCTGCCGGTTGTTGAACATCAATTTGATGCAATCAAGTCAGATTGTTCGCCAGCTCCACTCATATAATGTCATGAATGAATTGTGACGTCACTAGGCAGGATTATAGCTATGACCGCAACTTTACGCTTTATACGAATAACTGATTTTGGCGTTATCTGCAGGAAAATAGTAAATTTCATCAATTCATTCATTCTAATTATGAAGTACACATTTGCTTTATCTACAATGTCAAAGGCTCTACTGAAGTCAATAATTTTTGACACATTTATGTGTAATGGTTACGTATATTATAAATTTTATATCGCATTGTTTGTATAATATAATAACATCTTGCAACACACATTCTGAACACTTTGACGAGGCCATTTACTACTTACAAAGCTTTATTTTGTTAGTAGGCAACAATGGCGTTGTTCATTACTCCCTGTGTTCAACCTCTTTCTCACAAATGTAAACGCGAGTGAGCTTAAATATTGTTGACCTACATTGATATTAATCATACACGTTGAATTTAGAATTGAAATACACGGTGACAACCCATTTTAAAATAATTTTAAAGTCCCTTCATAATTTTGTTCGAGTTGTGTCCTTTCTTACCTCAGGTAAAAGTATTTTTTTTATTACATCGCTGTCGTTTCGATTAATTTTCCAAGAACACTTTAATTAATTTCCAATAACAAGAAAGCTTGATCTACTTACGGCATAGTTCGAAACTTTTAGTGCATTAACGTTTGCCTTTCTGCATTCTGGGAATGATAGATTCACTTTAACAAAAAGATTTTAATTATATACCTGTACAACTTGCACATAGTACCTACATACAAATTTCCATAATCAAATCATTATTGTTTTAAGGCATCAAAATTGTTATGATCAACAAGACTATCAACTCTATCAAGTGAGTTATATCACAGTATAATAACGGTATGTTGGCTTACTTACTTTAGCTATTTGGCTACAAAAACTGATACCATCAATTTTATTACCAACTGTCATATCCTAATCCTATTTTTTCGTAACCAAACTATTTTTAGTAGCACTTTTGTTAGAGAATTTGTTACTCCAGAGATTTCTTCTGAAGTTTCTCTGCTATTATTACGGAAAGTACATTTGCACCAAGAATTTCATCGGAAAGTCATGACTTGTGAATTATTCATAGTGCATTATTAACACGGACGATGTCCATACAGTGGTTACCTATTTTTCTTTATGAGAACGTTATTGCCGTTGTTTATGCAACGTTTCCTGTCAAATAATAACATTATGCAAGTAAATTAGGCAAACTTTAAGGATTATTTCAACAGATTCCAATTTTCATATACCTACATAGTTAGAAGAGCCGGATCTGAAATTGCCCAAACACTTCTTGGTTCGCCTATATTGAATAGTTCAATTTTGGAAACACCTCCAGAAGACTGCAGCCATAACAACACTTGTTTGTCTGCCATCATAGGCAATAAAAATAAATTGAATTTGATTGATATGTGCAATGCGTTGAAGTATTGCTTAACAATCAGCTTTTGCCAATGCTTAAACCTCTTAAAGCTAATTGGAATTACGCAAAGCAAATATGAATGCCAAAACCCAATTTTCGAGCAAAAGTTAATGTTGTTTTTATTGAAACTTGAAGACTTGTTTTACTACTATTTCTATCTATTTAAATAGTATCTTAATACAAAAGTTCATTTCGTTTAGTATCAACATGTTTGCGGTTTTAGGCGATAGAGTTACTTGAAATTCAATACTATGATTGTCTGCTGCCCGGCCGTGCGTTCCATTTGTTAAATTAATATTGATTGGACAAGTAGGTACTCGCTTCGATTTTGTTTTTTCAATTTATGATACTGGCATAGTTGGCATTCCTCAATGTAGGTACATAATAAATATTATGAACAGTAAATAATACATTATGTATTTTGGCAAAATATCAAAATATGTGTTTCCAGGGCGGCCTGATATCTAATCGCCTGTACTTTCGTTGTAAAATTACCATCTTTTTTCAAATGGTGTCATTTAAACAGTAAATGCAATAAAGCATCGTTGGACGCACTTAAGAGCTCCTCGTTTCCTCTGATGGTGATATTTCAATATAAAACGAAGGAACATAATCCAAGACAATATCCAAGTTGTTCACTCTGTGGTCTGTTTATAATTTTTATGGTCGCTGCGAGTTATATTGACCTAAATAGGCGATAACGTCATCGCCTCATCGAGGCAAACCTTGCGTGTAGGCGTGGCAACTGCACACTGCGTCGTCCGTCGAGAGAAAAGTAAAAAAAGCGAAGAAACCAATACTTGAGAAAATAATTCTGCTGCTTTAAGTTAACCATAACTCAAAGTCGGTCAAGTATTTATTGTAGTGTGTTTTCAAACTCGTTGCTCAACCGTTTTTTCTCTCATATCTGTTTCGTATAGCGTAGACGTAACTTGCGTTACATTGGTAGTGTGCTAGTGGCGTGCAGTGCATGTGTTGCTATAAAACCGGTCGGTCGCGCACAAACAACAGGGCTGGCCTTCGCCGCAGTTGCCGACGCCCGGTGACGTCACCACGCTTATGTCATACCACCACTGTCTGATATGATACAGCCAAATAATTGACCTGCAGAACTTAACACTTACATACCTTTGCGGAACATTTTGTTGTGAAGGACTAATTCATTGCCAATAATGCATATGCTGAGTACACTTCTACAAATAATTATGATTATTTCAACTGCAAACACTCATGCTGGTGTAAAGATGATTCGTTTTGCATGACTATTACGTGGCTCACGCCTAAAAGTTTATTTCATACAATAGGTCGATATGTTTACGTCAATGCAGCACTAAAACAGATTTACCTTTGTATTTTTGCCAATGGCTTTTTACATCACGACCTTTTCCTAGGACAAATCTTTTTTCAAATCTTTGACCCATCTTCCAGTAGGATCTTTCTTGCATCCATTATCATTCATCCTTGTAGGAAAGTCTGGAAAAAATATCTTCGTACTCCTATTATCTATTTCTGACGTGATGTTTATTAGCTCGAATGAACAAGCTGATATTATAATAATGCTGACTTGGTCAAGATATATACAGCATTGAAGTAGAATACGCTTATCGTTATTTGAAACAATGAAGCACTATAAGCTTATGTGCTATCAAGTGTTACCAAACATACAATTTACTGTCTTTTTGAAGCCCTTTGAGTGAAATGTATGAAAATCTTTGTATTATTGAATGTATTTAACTGCAGAGATGTTTCTATCAAATTGACTAACCTATGGGGTATTTCTTTCCTAGTAAACTAGAATTGGACAACGAAGTCTATTTAGTTTTGTGTTCTCAGTTAGGGAATCTGTATGTAGCGCCCGCTTCCATTAGTATTGGGAGCTGTAATTTCGAACTGAAAATTAAAAATCAACACTTTTTTATAATCAATTTCAAGATTAAGTGATAATCTATTTGTAGTCATAAGTTAATTGTCCGTGTAGTGACGGATTAAGAATACATAATGTCACTACCCCATCTCAAGCCGTGGGTGTCGTACAAGGTGACTAAGGGAGTAAACATATGCAGACAAGAGCCCTGCAAGAAAAGGAAAAATTCGAAACAAACCCTATACCAACCCGTCTGGCCAGCGTGGTGTAGTAGGCTAAATTCCCTCCACATTCTTTGGAGGAGACCCGTGCCCAGCAGTGGGACGTTTATGGGTTGAAATGATGATGATGAGTAATAAATAGTTACATCAGATGCAGCACAGCAACAGCAGTCAAATTTACAAACACGCCCTTAAAGGAAAATTAAAACTTAGTAGACGATACTCATGAAGTTTCAAAACTGCATGACGTAGATGTTATTTAAAGGTCGCTGGCAACAAATAGTCCTCATCCTACTCCACAAAGTTCAGTGGCGAGTCCCACGCACGCGTCACTCATTGACTTCTATCTCACTAGATGTGATGGTGCAATCTATCATTAAACCTCTGCCTCAATGACCACAGTTTAACATGCTAAATTGTAAAATTGGTCTCAATAACGATGACCTACTCCATTGTTTAGATTTCGGTATGATGTACAGATCTCACAATTACTGTAGACATAAACATTATGACGGAGCATAACTCTAAAACCATTGGCCTCGAAACTCCAAAGTTTCTTCACGCGGCACTATAAATAAGTTCTAGTTTATATAGTCGATCTAACTAAAGATAATGTGCTTTCCAATGTCCGGTCAGTGACGTTTGGGCGGATTGCCACATCATCCCTGCACGAGTGGCAGTCCTAATTCCTAGGAATCGATAGTATACGTAGATAGTATAACTACCATAGCATAGCTAAATATATGGGCACTCTGCCCTATTGATCTACTGAAGATTAGTTCATGTTTTAATATAATTGAATTACTTTTCTTCAACGTATCTCCTGGATGGATTTCAAATAGTCGAAATGTAATTGTTGTTTTATTTTTAACATGTCTACTGCCTACTAGTCATTATCGCTTCAAATTAGTAATCTGAATCATGAATAATCACGAATTTCGCTGTTAGAACAGGTAGTAAGTAGACCGGATATCCCTTTGTTTCTATGGCGGCACTCATGTTTCGTGTCAGTGATGGTTTTGTTTATTATTTATAACAGGCGGTTGTGGTCCGCCTCGGAGGGGAATGTTTTCGTGAGGGAGCGTTTGGATTACGACACCTAATTAGCTGCGAGGTCGTGGATGGGCAGCGTAAGCGTAACATATGCTCTAATAAACCATACATACACTACTCATATACAAAACTACGTTAAAATACTTTGGCTTCCATAACCGCTAAGTAATTCAGTACCGATAAAGATAGCAGTTTAACAAACACGACTTGACCAAAAAAGACTAAAAAGTAATACTGGTTACTAGTGGTTACGTACAAGTTTACTTGTAAGGCAAACAATGTTCCTCTTTGCAATCGTGCGCAAAGAAATCCCATGAGAAAACCGCTTTTAGAAATTCATTTGGAGCTATTATTAACTGGTGATAAAATGTGTAATATGTTAACAAATTCGGCGTACAAAATATATTTTTTATATTTCATTATTTAGTGGAGTTGTCAGTTTAACTCACGCGACTCTGTTCGGGCGCGGTTCTATATTTGGGTTAATGGATTCGTCCGCGCACCGCCACCAGCATGGGAAGTGCCTGTTAGCTGCTCCGTCCGTTCCTACTAGTTTCAGACCAGACCAAACAGTCGAGACCTACTTTACCTGGCGGATCTAGTGCAACAAAAATACCTTAAAAATATGAACATTTCTTGTTAGTCATGAGATCATAATACCAATAATGGTGCTATGATAAATCCTTCAGTCAAGCCAAATCCAATCTTTGTCTGAGCGTTTCGTCGAATAGTTGAGTTCATTTCGAGTACACTTTTGCTGAGTTAATGGCTCTAAATTTAGAATCGGTCGTGTGATGTCAGAACACATCGGAAGCTGGAAATCGTGCCACTGCAGATTTTATTTCGTCACTTGTTTACTTTAATAATTTAGCTTTATGATCTTGAGATTCGGCATACGATGTTAAATTTATACTTGTTTTAACAAAAGAAACGAACATAATATAGCATGTAAAAACAGTACTTTGTTGTTTTGTAGCAAGTTTGATAAACAAACAAACAAAAGCAGCTGCGGTTAGAAATGCGGTACAGAGTATAGCAGGTTGTACACGATTCCCAACCGACGTTCTGTGACTGTGACGGACTGTAAATACATCCGTATCTACATAAAAATATACAGTTATATCCCGTTAATTGGAAAATACACTTTATTGCTTTGGAAATAAAGATCGTGTCCGGATGGGACAGGATGGAAATGATAGAAATCGCAACGCTTCCTGCGGTCGTAGAATGGGAAATGAAAATGAATGCACATAATTATGAATGAGTTACGATTTATTTTTACGGAGAGAGCAGCTGATTGTACAGTTTTTGTAGTAGTGAACCAGATAGTTTTATTCTATTTTTGGATAATTTTAAATACCGCAGCTCTTGCGACTAATCGTTTGATTAACTACTAATCCTTCTCCTAGTCATCCAAACTAATGATATAATCTTATATTAACTTTTGCAGTCGTCTTTGATATCAAATGAAATTAATTTGAAATTAATCGTGTTTGTTTAAAAGATTCGAGTGACACCTTGCCGCTTGAGTCTTCTCATCCTCTTCTTCTTCTTATCGTATGGGCTTGGGGCAAGACCCTTGTGTTGGAATTTATCAAGTCGCCTAGAAGGCTTCCAACTCCAACGACTATCACAAAAAGTGATAACCGGAACCAACAGGTTTACGTGCCTTTCGAAGCACGGAGACGCTCAAGAATGAAATTGCCTCAAACGGTCACCCATCATGGACTGATCTTGCTGAACGTTGTTTACCCTCGATGATCGTAACGTACATCTCAGTACCACAATGCTGTGAGCGCCTCACGCCTTGAGTAATTCTCATCTTTTATTTTATTCGAGAGTATTTTTTGAATATCAAATTAAAAATATATTTAAAAGGCATTTTTGCTCAAGTCACGGTCATGGATAATATTGTTACCAGCCAGACTTATTCCAATAACGGCACTGTTATACTTGCCGCTGTTACATAAACAAATACCTATAATATACTTATCGTTAAACATGACACGGTCACTATGTAATAACTAATAACATAGTAACCACCGCGGCGACGTACTGTAGATTGTAAGTATTTCTCTACTTACATTTGACGGGAAGTGGTACATTTAGGAGTACCTCCGTAATCTGTTCACGTTCTGCTATAACAGGTATTAAACAAGAGGCTGTCAAATCTACTTTAAAGTAGATGGAGTCACGTCTTTTAAATGATTTAATCGTCACAAAGGTATAGAGAACTACTTAACGGATATTATGGAAGCCGTATACCTACATTATTTTTTGTGTATCTGTTACTTGAGAAGTAAAAACTTTTACACAATGCGATGAAAAACTGTTTTTTATGTCTTGTATTGTAAATTATGTTCGCAAAAACCAAGAGCTAAAGTAAATTATTCAATGACATGACGAGATGGCACCATTTTAAACATTTACGTAGGAATTAACTTTGTATCTATAATTAATTTCTTATCATAATATTTGCCTTTTGACTGTCGTTTCAATCATAACCTACGTACATGCAAAAAAATTCAACGTATAACTTCAGGTGAATGGCAATTTCATGAAGTATTTTAGCATGCTGCTCTAATATGGCACAGGAATTAGGATATCCGCTGCCCAAAGCGGTCTATCCACTTATGAATGTATGACGGCAGTCATTTGCGTGTCCCCTCGCAGTGCAGGTAGCGTGTCGTCTAGTCATTTACCAGACGCGGTAAACATTGGGGGAGGGCTGGCTACCAGTAAAGTGGGTAGTTGATACCAACACTCGCACAATTCTTTACTGTCTGGCCTCTTCGCAACAGTGTTTATAACTTCAGATAACGAATATGACACAATCCTTGAGAACTTTTTACACATTATCTTACTTTCATTTTGAGACGCTGAGCGAACAATAAAATATACCGTTCGTTCTTGTAATTACCGTAATATGGGCTTGCAAAAAGATTACTGCGTATCTTCTGCAGTTTTCGTTTAACGGAACGACCAATCCCTTCCAATGTTGTAATGCAATCTAGAGCGAAATTACTTACGTCCTTTGTTGACTCTGTTCCGAGGTTATTGCGTTCGTCGATTTTGACCTTTAGGTCGAAGTTCATAAGAACGCTATAGTTTTAGGCGTGTTACGCCCGTTCAAGGGTAGTGGCAACGCCCTTCATCCATATACAAAATATCAAAGGTACACAATAAAAGTTGCGTCATTTAATGTATTGTATTTATCGATATCCACTTTGGATCTAGGAATATTATGTTGTAAACTTTGACCGTGCAATATTTCTGCTCTTATAAAATTTATAAAGGGACATTAATGGGTTGCTAATGACAAAATGTATAAAGACTGGCTGAAATTGATGGAAGTAAAGCGATCCTTACTTATTTAATGTTTTCTTGATGACTATATAGTGTATTCTTACCTAGTTGCAGTACACATTGAACCATGACTATAATGGTAGGCTATGGTGTATAGACGACGCCATGTCTGCCTGCCGGGGTCAACGTCCGCGCGACTTGCCTATTCGATACACTTGCTTTTGTTCGACTTTTACTGCGTCTTTGATTCGTGCTAGCGTAATCTAAGTTTATATAATCTTACCAAAAGTTTTTTTAAACCAAACAATTGATTACCTACTTGCAAGTTTTGTTGGTGTCAGTTGATTTTTAAACGACTTCAAAAAAGGAAGAGGTTATATGTTCGACTGTATGTATTTTTTTTTTTTGATAACATAGTAGGTAGGTACAATCTTTGTGAATATTAAAGTTATTTGCTTGTAACAATCAATTTAGATAGGTAAAACCAGATTGACTAGTATTATCAATAGTCTCTAATGGATCTTTAATCGGTACACAAATTCTTTCACTGTGTCATAAATATATAATAGTTTTAAGAAATTGTTTTAGACATTATGATTTGATGCAATGTCCGAAATACAGTTCTTTATTATTATATAATTAGGTATTAGTCATAGACGATGACAGTATAAGATTGTAATAGGTAAGTACTTAATTAAATTTATCAATCATATATATATAATTATAAACTTAGAATCATTCAGTAATTCGTTCGATAGTAAGAACCATCATTAGTCAGAAATCAACTAGCTATATTGTACTGCAATGAAGCATGTCCACTCGTACGACAGTGATTGTTAATTGCATTAATTTATACCCAAGAGAAATTTAAAACGAGAAAATAGAGACGACAAATACCTATATCTGTAGGTATATCAAGGGGTTTTCGCACAGTGTCAAATTCGTCACACGGCACAAACGTTCTATTAGCAAATGGTTGTTTGCAGATGGTCACGTCTTCACATATATACCTAGTTCGCGGATGTGCTTATTCGCATATCATCATAGTTAGATTAATACAACTGTTTCATCACTTCAACCCATAAACGTCCCACTGCTGGGCTCGGATCTCCTCCAAAGATTTTGGAGGGAATGTGGCCTACTATATTTGGGGTTGGTATAGGGTTTTGTTTAATTTTTTCGCAGTGTTCTTAATATAAATATTGTAAGTATAAGAATTTTGCTAAAAGTTACTATATGGTTCTGAAGTCAGATGTGTTTATTTTATAATAAGACACGTAGAAGTTTTTGATAGAAAACGTTATGGATTTTGGAGTTTTTTTCTATATTTTTACCACATTTTATCTTTAATTCTTAGTATTAAGCAACACAAATCCTTTGCATCTAATCGGCCTTATTACTCGTATGTAGGTAAACAAAATCATGTGAATGAGTGATTATAAATAGAATGCTAAATAAATTATGTAAATGGGACTTCGTGACTGCTCTGCTACGTGATGGAAAGTGCGAAATCTTAAGTACATACATAGCTGCAATAGTTATTGTTATTGATACTCGAAGCTATTTATTAGATTCCCAGAACTCTCTTGTTCGATTGTAGATTGGTTGATAAGTATTGTGATGTACGGTACTTTTACGATAGATTTTTACTTCGACTGTCAAACTTTCCTTGTTTTCAGAAAGATTTTCGGTGTTTTTTGATTCCTTTTGTGTCGAGCGTTTATAAATATACTTATTTATTATGTAAACTTTGTAAATGAAGTCTCACCTATAGTCTTTCCCGAGACTTCGCCGAATAAGAACGATTATTTTAATTAAGTATAGAGCCCTTCGAGGACAAGCTACGCCACTGATTATGTGAAAGAAAGAAGAAAGAAAAATAATTTATTTTGGTCTCACTTAAACATAATTACAGTGAATTATGTGAGACTTATTACTTCAGCAATGTAGCAATGTTGGCTTACGTTGTAGTTCTGGAAGTTACGAGCAGCTCAATATTATGTTATGGCCGCTTGACAAATCTTTAACCTCACGATCATCAGTTCCAAACCGTGCTTGTAAGTAGGTATAACAACTAATAACCACAAAAACTATAATGCAGTGTAAAATCATTCTCTAACGCAAGTTTTCTTCCGTTTTCTTTATGGTTGTTTCTTTAGACTTCTAGTAAAAAGTTACAGCTGTGATAAAACACATACCTAGTTAGGTTTTTTTTAATTCATGTTCCTGATTCTTGAATGATTTCACGTGAGATATCTATGTTGTATTGTTCATTCTTGATTACGTTTTATTACAAAAACCTTGTGTGAAATGTTGGCTTTTGTTTGTCTACCTTGTACTAGTATTATGTTCTCAGGGAGAATCAGATCCTTATACGTATAAGTCTCACAAAGTTTTCTAAACTTAATCAAGGATCATAAATATAAAATCGTTGATAACTTGATGAATATTTATTAAGTTATAAATACATTTATGAGCAACGACACATCTGGTGTAGAGATACTGTTATTAATAAATTGAACTTTGATAAAGTTTATCTTGAAACTCATCTAGGTATTTTCAAAATCATTTCATTTTGGCACATTATCCATTTTGATTATATTTTTATAGGACAGAATCGGGTTAGTGAAAAATAAAAAAGTTGATACTTTTCTATCATCATTAACAGTGAAAATTAGACAAGCTGGATTTTTTTTTATTAAGTATTTTGCTTATTTATATATGTATAATAATAATATTAGTGAAATTGTTTACTAAATGCCATAGTAGTAGACCGATGTTAAGAAATCATAATCACAGAACAAATTTTAATGTGATGTTAATTGTTCATCTATTCTGTTCCATAACAATTACTATGGGTTTATTGTTGTTCATCAGTTCTTACTAAAAGATAACGCGTGTCCTCACGATAACACTTGAACATGAGTACGTACACCAATTTACGTGGATACAGTCAACACAGATTTCTATTGTGGTTGGCAGTCGAGGGACCTTCGTCAACGATCCTATTATGCGAGAAGGTCGTACTCAACTGACGGACAAAATCATACCATATTATTACCAAATAACGAACAAATTATTTACCCGATTCATGAGTTAGGCCGCTCGTAAATAACGATATTGGTTGTCAGTTATTGCTATCAGCAAATTATTTCGTACTATTTTATTATGCGTTACGTCTATTTAGGCAGCGCTATCGACAATTACAAAAATAAAAACTGCGTCCAAATTATCTCCAATCTGCCAAGGTTAAACTGTAATTGCGGCTTTATTAACCTTACTATAATTAGTAATCATTAATCATTTGAATCTCAATATTGTACAGTAATTGGTATATTAAAAACCTTTTTCATAAACAATAGTGCCAAATTGTTGTGAATTCCTTTCGAGAATGGAAATGAGTCACAAAATGTTACACAACATACCTACGTTATATTGATCCTGTTTACATATACCTAACAGCTTAAATTTTGAAACTTGCTATGTTGCATATTATACCGTACAGTTTAAGTGTGCTAAATGGAGTAACGTGCTTACGTCAGCGTCAGGAATATTAGCGGGATTGTGAGAGAATTAACAATGAGATTTTAATTAGCTTCATTTCTTTCTTTCAGTCTGTCGTCAATAGAAAAGAGTTATGTTATTGTATACGTTCTCTAAGAGAAAGATAACTAGGTATATAAGGTATTTGAGATAACTATGCGTTTGGAACTTGTGATTAAGGAATGGAATGGATTAATGTAAAATAATTGCCGGGCAAAAATGAATGTAATAGAGAAAATAAAACAAATTTCGAGAATGGTAGGTACTTGGTATTTAGAAAGACATTAATTGAATACCATTCCAAATAAAGTCCTTAATTTTAAATGTTCGAGTTATTATAAAACGACACATTCACTTAGGTGTGGCTATTAGTCTTGAAAGCATTTATCTAATCTTATCACAACCGGCCGGCGACACCCGGCGGCAGGCGGCGCGGCGGGCGGGTGTGATGTATCGCGAAATAACAAAAATCTTATAGTACACTGTATTGTGTTAATTGTGTACCTATGCAGTTTTGTTGTAAGTTTTTGATGCCAAACATTTTTAAGAGTAAATCCTCCGAATGCTCTTTGCAAAGTTTATTACAATATAAGGTTAACAGCCATAAATATAAATATAAGTAGATACAGTATGGTCTTGGTCAGTTTTTGGGCTAAAAGGGAAAGTTATCAAGGAATAACCTGAACGACCGGCGACCGTTCCATTTGAAAATCAATTTTATTATAGGTACTTAGCACTTCTCTGCCAGTTGCATTTTAATTAAATATTATGCAATAGCGCGAAACGGTCATCTTACTTTATATAGCGATTTCGCTATTCAAGGTCTTTCATTCAGTTATTTTAAATATATCTGCTTCAATTTCTGTCTTATAATTTTGCTAATATAATTTTTATGATTTATCGCGTCATCAATTTCTTTTGTACACAAACACTATAATCTTCTTAGAAATTTTTATAAAAGATAATAATTATTATGTAGTGTCGTTGACCTGGTGAATGATGAGATGAATTTTGTAGAAACTCTTAGACAGGTTTGCTTTTGCAGTATTAGGACTAGGTACACAAATGGTGTCATAGGTATAATCATACGATTATAATTAATAATCATACGTTATTTAGACGATCTGTTATCATTGACGTTGCTCGTTTCATCAATTTGTGCCTTGAGTTCCAATATTTCTCTTTCTCGAGCCAAAATAATGTGATAAATATCATAAATTGATGGATGGATAAAATGGATAGGTATTAAAATAGGAATATTTACTTACTGGTGTGTGTACTGTGAGCCAAGCCCTAAAGCCCACCAGACGGTGGGCTTTAGGGCTGGGCTCTTCCTGGGATCTGATAACTTATTTACAGCGTAGGCGTTTTGAGCGTGTAGGTACGTGTGAGTTTTGTCCACCAATTTTACATAAAATATTTTGGTGGGATAAGAATTTCGGCTTACTTTTACACTTGTAGAGTTACCCGTATTTTATTTTTGTGTGTCTTGTTCCAGATAGTTGAGCGTGGCGTGGTGAGGTAGTGGTTGGTCGCGATGACGACCGACATATCGGTGTCCCGCTGGGACCCGTCCATCGGCCACGGCCAGGAGATCATCGACGAGTTCGAGTACGATGGCGGCAACTCGTCGTCGAGGCTATTCGAACGATCGCGTATCAAGGCGCTAGCAGGTGAGATAACAAACTTTATTCCGAAAGCCACAAAGACGAATTTCAAAATCCCTATTTTCATAATTCCGAATATAACAACCCCGATATTTCAATCATCCTATTTTTATAATTTAAAAATTAATATTCAGAACTTTCATAATTACTATTCTCAAAATGCCAAATTTCGAATTGATAGAAAAATAAGAAGTCTGACTTATTGATACCTAATCCGAATCATCAAAAATACTAATTATATTATTAGAATGTCAAAATAAAAACGCCTTGTAATACTGAATAGCAAATAAAACTATATAATGAAGTACCTAAATTTTTTGCAGTGTATTGGTTCTCATTTAAAATTGTAATGGTTAAAATCTTAATGAACTCTGATTTACCATTCATCCTATTATTATAGTTCCAAAATATTTTCTTTAATAAATATATTGTTGAAAGCTTTTCTCTTTTGCCACAGGACCTGGAAGAGTACACACATAAACACAGGTTCTCTTTTTTAGATAATTATTTAAAGGGGTGTATGTGCGTAATTAATTGGCGTAAACCGTTGACCTATTATAAGTGAACCGTTAAGGCATTAAACTCCCTCTTTTATCGACCGTTCCTATTTCACGGTGATTGTCGATTTTATTAGTAGTTTATTTGGCTGAAAACTTTCTCTTCTCTCTCTCTTTTATCTCTCCTTTATATTGCAATTGCAATTATAAATTCAAAATTTAAACTATAACTTCATGGGAATCTAAAGTGTGTTTATCTATATTGGAACGTCTGCTTACTTTGGCGTGAGGTGCCGAACATGGTCCGGTCAAAGCTATTGCATTAATTATCATTTTGAAGAAGTATTGAGCAAGCAGTACGAGCAAGAAGTATTTGCAAATAAATTACCTATAGATACTTATTATAACGAGTATGTTACGTAAACAAATTCCTATTGGCGTAGAAATATGTGTCAGCTTTACTTATCCGACGAATTGATAAGATTCCACTCGATTGTTGTGATACGATCGTAGAAAATTGTACCGATTTTATTATTATGTTGTAATTATCTATTTTAGGAAACTAGTTTAATTTGACCTTAACGTGATCTGTAGGTCATATTTATTTGTATTGTTTCCGTTTGTCGGTGGTCGGCAAATATGCTTATCAACCATTCACATATTTGTATTGTGTTAAAAGCAGGCCTGAATTGGTTGACGCCTCAGTGGTCGCACATTCTTTACGGTTTATTAAATGTACGTTATATGTATTGTATAATTATATAAAGGTTTTATTTATAAACCTATGAAGCTTATCAGACATATGTAAACCACAACTCCCGTTTATCCTTAAATTCTCGGTGTTACAAACATTTGGCCGAAATTGTTCCATGTATCAATTCAACTGCGCCCTGTATCAACAATCATCATCATTTCAACCCATAAACGTCCCACTACTGGGCACGGGTCTCCTCCAATGTATCAACTATATCTATTAATATTCGATACTTCACGCCCTTATCGTCGATGTTATAACCTTATCTGTTATTTCAACCGAATCTTCTCGTTTATCCAATCACAATCTAATATTTAACGTTTCTAAGCGGTATGTTGGTTCAAAATTCGGTTGTTGTTAGTTTAACTTGACAACACGTAGTGTGTAGCAATTTTCAATAGTATAATCGTGTGTATTAAAACCTGCCCTAGAGTTGTCGACATCTGTCTCAGTGGTATCGAATATCCTTGTACAACGGCTGTTGAATTTTGTCGCTCTAATTCTTCCTGTCTTTCGCCTGGTGCTATTGGTTCAGTCGCGGCTAGTCGCTGCCGACATGACATCCACCGAGGGATACGAGCTGATAAAAAAAGGAGTTGACATAGAAGTGCCCGGCTTAGATATTTATTATGACAAAGTTGTAAACGAACTTAGAGGTTGGTAGTGTTGTGTTAAATCTGTGTTTAGTGCTGTGTCATCGCCTGAATTTTGGATTTTCACATTTTCTGGATGATATGTTAATATTCGTCTTGTACAGATAAGTGGTCTCATGGAAATTGTGTTTACAATCATTATAATATTGGTATGGTTTGAATTTGTTTTTTCAAAGAATCTTGATTTTCCTCGATCAACGTTCAGTTGTTGTGGTGACAGTGTTTTATTTATAGATTTTTTGTCAACTGCCATTCGTTATAGTTCAATATTGGCTATTGTGTATATGACAATGTTTTGGTCACATATCATTGATAAATCTTTCTTATTTTACCATTTTATCTTGCCATCAACACTTTTTTCAACAATGTTAATTTCTTTACAGTTATAGGCACAATTTTGTATATGAATTTAAGTTAAATTAAAAACAGTTTAGTTCCAGTAGAACACCCTGCACATCTAGGACTGTTTCCGCTCTGAAGCGTGCGAATGCTATTCGATCCACATCTCGAATTACTCATATTATATTCCGAACATAACACCTTGGAAGACAATACTGTAGCATTGTCCTATCTGAGTTATTACGATGTCGGCCGGCGGCGAGGAGGGCCATAGACGTCCTCCGAAGACGCCTCCGGCGAAGCCAGCTATCTGGTCGCCGCGCCGCGGTCGCCCTCACTGGCGGTTAATGTGTTAACATTCCCTACTTTATTATTATCGTTTTCCTTATTTTTATGAGCATTTATTATGTGTACTATTTTATTACTGGGCACTCAGGTCTGTTTGTCACTCGTTTTTGTTATTTAAATATGATTTTTCATGTAATCTATTTGATAAATTAAAAAAAATCAAGTACCTTGTGTATTTTTAAAAGTAAAATTTTCCACTTTGAAATAATAATGTCTTTTTAATTAACAGACGAACGAGAAAGCGTGCAAAAGAAAACTTTTCAAAAATGGGTGAACTCGCACTTGGTCCGCGTCGGGTGCCGTATCGGCGACCTGTACGTAGACATGCGCGATGGCAAGCAGCTCATCAAACTGCTCGAGGTCCTCTCCGGAGAAAGACTGGTGAGTGCTAAACATAATATTTACCTAACACAGTAATTTGGCAAAACATCCTCAATATGATATTATGTAGATGTAAGTACATTACATTTTCTTCCTTTGAGCTGTATTAGAAAATACTACTGGATAATAATTATGATTGTCTATCACACGGAGTTCTTCCTTTGAGCTGTATTAGAAAATACTACTGGATAATAATTATGATTGTCTATCACACGGAGTTCTTCCTTTGAGCTGTATTAGAAAATACTACTGGATAATAATTATGATTGTCTATCACACGGAGTTCTTCCTTTGAGCTGTATTAGAAAATACTACTGGATAATAATTATGATTGTCTATCACACGGAGTTCTTCCTTTGAGCTGTATTAGAAAATACTACTGGATAATAATTATGATTTGTCTATCACACGGAGTTCTTCCTTTGAGCTGTATTAGAAAATACTACTGGATAATAATTATGATTGTCTATCACACGGAGTTCTTCCTTTGAGCTGTATTAGAAAATACTACTGGATAATAACTATGATTGTCTATCACACGTAGTGGACGTGAGTTTATTTTATTCCTCCTCTCGTCAATATAAAAACCGGTTAAGAGCATGCTCAATGTAGGATTCCGCAGAAAAAGAGCGTATCTTCATAGCGCTTACGTCCACTATTACAGAGATAAAATACTAAAAATAAAGCGAAAAATAGTCCTTTTTTAGTTAAGAAGAAACTTAGGATCAACAGACATTGCGAAAATTGAAGTAGTCATGTTTGAAACGGCACATTATGATCAATATGGTCATGTCAGTTTCACCAGTTACGTATAGTGAAGTGGTTTAATTAGTTACCTCATGCCTCATGAGCTACATATTAGCAAGTTCTATTTCTGCACAGAGACAATTTTGCAGCTTATAGAATAGAATAGACGTTACATCTTTTAACAAAACGACTGAAATTGTAGCTAGGAGCGGTATTATTTAATCAATAACAGTAAGGCTATGATACTACTAAAGTTATTGACGTAATTTACATGCAGAGGCAATTAAAGTCTCACTCAGTTAGTAGTTAAAACTTAATTGTGTTCATTACTTCTATTACGATATGAGGTTGAGACTTTAGTACGCCACAACATCCTTGTTTAACGGGCTTCGGTATCTTACTGTATTATATTCATTGTTTGGTATATTATAATCTAATTGATAGAGCTTACTACTAATGTGTATAAAAGTTTAAATTTAATTTCTAATCAAAGCGTATTCTTATCGATTCCATTTTAGTTAAACTTATGGATGGAAGTGAATGAAATGAAATTCTCAGGTTTACTGTGCTGGATGTAGTCCTCGCACAACTTTTTCCACGGTCTGCGGCTCTATGCTGCCTGTAACTAACCAACAATTCCCTTAGTAAAAAGTAAATTGCAAATATTTATCAAATTCGTACTTTGCAGACATAAACTTTATTCATTTTGAGAGCGTTATTATCCGAAGGACTGACACGGTTATAGCGTCGTGTGAACCTATAAAGAAAGTAGACAACTGGACCGGGGCCGTAAAACTACTTTATCTGTTTATGTGCCTATAGTTTATGATTATATTTGCGGTTTCCATTAGGTACAGGGCAAAGGCCTTTCTCGCTATCCACTTTCCTTGTCTAGTTTTGTACTTTGTCAATTTAATACGTAATGTACTTACTACTACTACTGGCTTGATATTTGTACAAAACCTTGTTCAAAATATCATCTTGTTAAAATTCAGCGCCTTTCTCACATTCCACTCTCCTTGTTTAGCTTTGTACTTTATCAATACCAACCAACTCATTAATTAATGTCCCACTACTGGGCACGGATCTTCTCCAAACATTTTGAAGTGAATTTAGCCTACTAGGTATATCACGCTAGCCAGACGGGTTGGTATAGATAGGGTTTTGTTTCGGCTTTTCCTTTTCTTGCAGTCCTCTTGTTGCTTAAGTTACTCTGCCTTAGTCGCCTTGTACGACACCCACGGGTTGAAATGGGTTAGTAACATTCTTATTATGTATTCTTAACCCGTCACTACACGGCTTGATAGGTATTTGTTAAACTTAAACCTAGCTCAGGTAAATCATCTTGTTAAAATTCAGCCATTTATTTTGTTTCGAGTTCCTGATGTAAATATGTAGGACTAGGTAGGAATGTAGCTACTACCTACCTATTGGACTGCCAAAATTTAAAACAGAATTTTGAGATTTGTCTGTCTGATAATTTCAATCTTCAGTCTGTAATCCTAAGGTCTAGATTTGGCTAAACGTTGTCTCTTATCTTATTACTTTTTTCCATTTTCATTGCGATGTTAACATTAGGATCGCTTTAATTGAAAGGTGTAGTAGATAATACTAGAGATAATAATGTACGAATTATTATGTTGAGCATAACTTACTGAAAGTCTTTTGGATCCTTCTATTGTAGTCAAACAACTTGTCCATATAAAAAGTAAACAATACAGTACATTTGGCTACGGTACAAACCTGCGATACCAAAACTTATTTTGGAATTCCCGTACTCAGCTCTCCATTGGACAGACTATTTTATGTTTACCTCAGCTGTTTTATTATTAACCGTTAACAGAATGGCGTAAGACGTTGTCGAACAAGAAAATGAACTTTGAAGCCTCGGTAGCTCCATGCCAATATGACATCTTAAAATGTGTACGTTTCTTCCTTTTTTAAAAATACATCGAGTTCAAAGTTCAGCTTCTTAGGCACGGCAGTAGAAAGTTCTATTACTTAATTAAATATAGTGAATTGTGAAGCGCATATCTTGCCCAGCTAATCCTAATCATAATTTTATTTCTAAAACATAATCCTTTTTGTAATAGTTATTGTAACCACATGTTACAACACACCCTATATAATTATATATAGTATACCCTACTAACTACTAAATATTTTTTAATTTAAAAAATAGAGGCTGCTTTAGTTTTAACACATAGGATGTAAAATTACTTTCAAATTGTTAAGTTTAGAATAAAATACCAGTCCTTTTTTGGCATGACAGGTATTTTAAACTCGAGCGACCCTCCGTGTACCTTTAATAAATGGATCTTTATTAGACATTTTTAAACAAACATATCCACATGACCCAAGTTTTAGTAGGTAGGGACGATTAACTTTAAATTTTGTCAGCATTTCTTGTAACTTAATTAAAGTGCAACCAAAAAATGTATATTAAAATAAAATATATTCGAATAATATTATATATTAATGTAAATTAATATATATTATAATTAACATAAATTATTGTTGTCTGCATTTTTGTAAATATTTGTAGCTACACGTTTACACAATACATATCTCTAAAATATAATGTAAAACAAAGTCGCTCTCTGTCTGTCTGCATATTAGCCAATTCGTCCTAAACCACTTAAAGGATTTTTATGTGTATTTCACTATAAGTTGTCTAATATGTAATAAAACCTAATTGAGTACTTTTTACCCACATAGCTAGAAGCTGACATTAAAAAAAATCGGCTATAACGCTGCAATTTTACATCTCAAAAAGTCATCAAATCTTTCTACACGGCGCGCGTTCAATTCAAATAACAGAACTCCTCAGTTCATCGTGAACTGAATGGGGCTACACGGGGCTATGATTAATGTAATTGTATTGTAGGTGTCGTGATGGAGTTCACGCGGCTGTCAGCTTTCATCACGTTAATGTCCTCTCTGACGTACCTACTTTTTACGTTTGATATGACAGTCCTTAGTCACGAACAACAACGAATCTATGTATAGTATTTATTCCGTGTGCTAAAAACAAGGACTTTCTGTCAAATATTCAAACAAATAGTAATACATAGCCTTAGCCTGTTAATGTGTGTATTTATCTTTGTAAATGCGCCTTTGTGCAACGTAGCTTTCTTATTTTCAATAGGTTTCCGTCTAACAAAGATCTCTTGCAAAGTTAAATGATGACAATATACGTTGTAAAACGATATCTATAATCTGAAAGGTTTTAAATCCTCAGTAATATTATAAATGCGGACGTATAATACACAACCACTGAAACCTTTATAACTCTTCTTTTTCGATATACATATTAATAACAAAAATACATTTTCTTGCTCAGCCTCGTCCAACAAAAGGCAAGATGCGTATCCACTGCCTGGAGAACGTGGACAAAGCGTTGCAGTTCCTTCGTGAGCAGCGCGTGCACTTGGAGAACATGGGCTCGCACGACATCGTGGATGGCAACCCCAGGCTCAGTCTTGGTCTCATATGGACCATCATCCTGCGGTTCCAGGTAATTGTTTTGTGAAACAGCTCTATTATGGCTTCTTATTTGAGGAGTTATATTGAGACGACATGAGTCAGTGAATTCAAACTGCATAATATGTTTTATGGTTTAACTTATTAACGTAGAAAATGTAACTGTATCGTAAATACTTGTAATCATAAAATATGATACGATCAATTTACGTATTAATTAAACTTTAATAAACACAATTTTCTAATAAATTTATCACCGTTCAATAAAGTGGAAAGCTTTAATTAACAATCAACTTTCATTTTGTAATATTAAAATAGGGATTTGATAACATTGCTCTGATAACTGTGGTTTATGATATACAACACATTTAATGATTTTCTAGATAGCTATTGGCTATAAAATGGGAATATACGCGATCTTGCTTTACGTATTTAGTTATTTCATACCATTGCTTGATGTTTCGACTATTTTACAACGCTGTGGACACAAGCTGATTGACTCTGCTTTATAATTAAAATATCATGTAATGCGAAATTGACTGTCACCGCGACTGAGGTGGTCGCCTCGCCTCTAACTTTGACTTCGATTGACGTGGGTTCAATTCCCACACGAGATAAATATTTGTTTCTAGTTTGTGTTTACATTGTTTTTCTTCATTGTATGTTTGCAAAGTCTTCCGCGAAACAGGGTTTGTAGTACAGGTGATGTCTTATTTAAAAAATAAATTATACGTAAATATTCCTTTCTAGATCCAAGACATCACAATCGAAGAAACAGACAACAAAGAGACAAAATCCGCTAAAGATGCACTGTTACTATGGTGTCAAATGAAGACGGCTGGCTACAATAATGTGAATGTACGCAACTTTACGACGTCATGGCGCGACGGGTTGGCGTTCAATGCCATCATACACAAGCACAGGCCTGACCTGATACAATTCGAGAAACTCCACCGAAGCAATCCGATACACAATTTGAACAATGCCTTCAATGTCGCTGAGGAGAAACTTGGGCTTACTAAGCTTTTGGACGCCGAAGGTAAGCTTGTCTATGTTTATTACTAGTTTGAGCCCGCGTCGCCGACCGCGTGGTATAACGATAAAAAGTAGCCTATGTGCTATTCGAGACTATAATCTATTTTTCTGTCAAATTTCATACAGAGCCTTTAATCCTACCTAACCTTTAGTTCTTCCCAACCAGGGTAGCACGCCCCCCTTGCGGGGTAGGGGTTGGAAAAATTCAAGGAGGGGGGGTAATAGGTACGTTTACATTTCTGAAGACGTTCATTCTGAAACGTTATATATATCGCTCTCCGCCAAAAAAAGAGTCAGTCATAATGTCAAATCGAATTATTACATGTTATGACTCTTTTTTTGCCGGAGGGCGATATTACCTATGTATATCGTATCTGTAGATATTGTACCTAATTGAAATTCAAATAAAAAATTTGGTTGATAAAAAAAATGTGTTTCTTAATTTTGCTGCAACTTATGGGGGCATGAAAATATTATTTTGGCATCGGGGAGGCTCAGCGAAGTAAAGGTAACCCTGTTCTAGGCGTACTTTACGCCCCTTAATTTTACGTTAGCAACGTCATCAGCATGGTAGTTTTAATAAAGGAATCCTTGTAATAAGCACGTTTTGTCCGCAGATATTGCTGTCGACCACCCCGATGAGAAATCGATAATTACGTACGTAGTGACGTACTATCACTACTTCAGCAAGATGAAGCAGGAGACGGTGCAGGGCAAGAGGATCGGCAAGGTCGTCGGCATCGCCATGGAGAATGAGAAGATGATGCACGAATACGAATCGCTGACCAGGTGACAAGAGCTTTACCTACAGTCGGTTAAACAACGAAAACATTAATTTTTTTTATTACCGACGTTAACAGTTGACAATAGAAATAACGCTCTTATTATTTTGATTATAAAGTCGCATTTTCATACGCCAAGCAGTGGTTTAGCGGTCATTTTTACTGGTGTTATTGTAAGACACAATATGTGATGCGTGTGGGAATAAAATACCAAATGAGATCACCTAATGTGCTAACTGTCAGATTCTCATATGGAAAGTGAAGAGACTTTACACATATTATAAAATTAGAATGCTTTTCTATTATTGGGTACACAGAGAATATAGTGCTCTTATTAATTCGATTCAGACGTACCTCTTTATCTATAAGAAGTTTCATGATTGTATGTTTACGGCGGAATTTCAATTTTGGAGACGGTATTTCTGAAATGATATGACTTAGAGACCTTCAAAAAACGAGCATAATTCTTTTTAAAAGGCCGGTAACGCAGCTGTTACCCCCGGTGTAGCAGATGTCCATAGCAGAGATGATTTACCATCAGGTGACAGCTTGCATGTTTGCCCCTTCAATTATAAAAAAAGAATTCTATATTGTTATTTCATTTTCAGCGATCTTCTTCAATGGATCGAGCGCACAATCGAAGCTCTGGGAGACAGAACGTTCGCCAACTCTCTGGAAGGCGTGCGCCAACAACTGCTTCAGTTCTCCAACTACCGCACTGTTGAGAAACCACCCAAGTAAGTTTACGATGCACCTTTATTATTTATAAGCAAATTACATTAGCAATGCTATCACCATTTCCACATCTAAAGTGGAATAAGGAATTTGTAAAAACGACAATTTAAATGCGATATAAAATAGTAATGGGTATCCAAAATAATTTGTTCCAACTATGAACTATACGCCGATTTTCTAGCTCATACTAAATGCAACCTGAAGTCCTCTTCGTATGAAGCAGAATGAACGTTGGTGACCATCCACCTACACAAGTTATGCACACAGCATTAAAGGTTGAGATTTTTTATTCGTTTTGCGTCGAGTTACCCAAGTGTGACGATACACTATGCATCTCTTACTAAATATACTAAATTATTGTTCTATCCAACAGGTTCGTGGAGAAAGGTAACTTGGAGGTACTACTGTTCACCCTGCAGTCTCGTATGCGAGCGGCTAACCAGAAGCCGTACACTCCTCGCGAGGGCAAGATGATCCATGACATCAACCGTGCGTGGGAGAGGCTGGAGAAGGCGGAGCACGAGAGGGAACTGGCACTTAGAGAAGAGCTCATCAGACAGGAGAAGCTGGAACAGCTTGCTGCAAGGTACTGCATCTTAAATAGATATTATAGCTTTGTCCCGGTGATTTTTGTTTGAACTCTACTTAGCTTCGATTGTAGCGTGATGTTATAACATGTATAGCCTTCCTCGATAAATGGCCTATCCAACACTAAATAAATTTTCAAATCAGACTAGTAGTTCTTGAGATCCTAGCGTTCAACCAAACAAACAAACTCTTCAGCTTTATAATATTAGTATAGATAATACTTTAGATAATATGTATAAAAGGCGAGCTTAACTCTGAACTAATTTCTCTAACAGCAAACCATACTGTGGGTGTTCATATTTATTTCTAAAATATTATAATATATTTCAGAAATATTAAATGTCGTGTGTTTGTTGACATTTATGTGATTTATTAGAGAAGTGACATTTGGTAATGTCACACTTTAACAAAAGAATATTACACCACATTAGACAGTAGCTCATTCGTGGAAGTAACTATTTTGACGTGCTTTATATTTGTACATACCATTTTCTTGAATAGATAGTTTTCTTTGAGACTGGTAATTCAAGACTTTAAATTATCTATAACATTAACTGCCCTACTCAGAGACGTTATTTAACTTTAAAGTTTATTTAGTAAAAACGTGTAATACTTAAGTCTATACGCCTAAAGACGATTATTCAATGAAAAAAATGTGTTAATGACAGATTACTGCTAATTGACGTCTGTGAGTGCGGCCGTAAAAGAAGTGCCATTTAAGATAAATGCAGCTATATTTTTGTACTGTATTTTTTATAATAAAGTTAAATGGAACATTATTAGACAGTTACCTTTTAAAGAACAAGGACCGTGTAAACTATAAAAGTTTCGTGTAAGCCATGTTTTGTGCCTTTTCTTTTTGTCTCCGGCTGTAATAATAGAAAGCCAACTTGGTCATCAGCATAGTCGTTTTTGAAAAAGGTGTTAAGTGAAAATGCACGATGCAATTTGCACCTTGTATTAACAGCTTTAAGATCAATATGAACTATGAAGTTTAAATTATTTTTTTCTTACGTTTTTACTCTGGTTTCAGATTCAACCGCAAAGCTCAGATGCGAGAGACATGGCTGTCTGAGAACCAGCGCTTGGTCAGTCAGGACAACTTCGGGTTCGACCTGGCCGCGGTGGAGGCGGCCGCCAAGAAACACGAGGCTATCGAGACAGATATCTTCGCGTATGAGGAACGTGTACAGGCCGTTGTCGCTGTGTGCTCCGAGTTACAGGCTGAGAGGTGTGTTGGATAGAATTTATTTTTTGTAGTAATTTACACTATTATTTGTTTAGATTTGACAGGGGCCCGATCCTGTTAAATTACATACCTCGATAGCAGACCGATGGACTAATATAGACCAATCACAGGCCGGCAATATGGCGCGATTGACTTAGTAAGCCAATCACAGCTGTCGAATGAGACCATCGGCTTACCATTGTGTTTGCAGGATCGGGCCCCAGGTCCGAAGTCAGTAATGCTGTATTATAGTGTGATACGCCATGTTTAGCTCATAAAGTCACAAGACCTGCTATCTATTTTATTTAAAAGAGGTCGATAGATCTGGTATTTAGCATTGAGATATAAATCTAAAAGTATTGTGTATGTGGTGGCAGGTACCACGATATGGAGCGAGTGTGCGCCCGTCGCGACAACGTGCTGCGGCTGTGGGCATACCTGCTCGAGCTGCTGCGTGCCAGGCGAGCTCGCCTCGAACTGTCGCTACAGCTGCAACAGAACTTCCAGGTAACGAACTGTGTTGGCATTACTTTATTTTACTTTATTTCTTTATTTCATTTGGAATCAAACATTATTACAAAAAAATTTACAAAGCTTAATTTCTAATTGACCTAAAGTTAAATTTACTTTTTATTGAGATCACTGACAATGTATACAAGATTGTAAAACTAAAGGATTCAACTTAAATAATTTTATGTTTCTTTGAACTATTATATAGCAATAATTCTTTTAATCTAGATCTAAATTGTGTATAAGAGTTAGAGAAAATATCGAAACTTTTAAGATTTTTATCATAAAAATTACACGAACGTCTTATAAAAGGTATTTTTGACATAATTTACACTGCACTGTAGAAAAGGTATCCATAAGACGTTGTGACATACACGCTGTATATGTCATTATTATCATCAATGTGTAGCAGTTCATTAATGAGACTAGTAGGTCTCAGCGGATAGAAACCCGAGTCCTGCTGTGGGATATTAATGGGTGGCTGATGATTACGATGAACTTAAATGTACCAAATTGATAACAGAGCACTTTGCTTTAAACATGGGTTTGTAAAATTGAATCAAATTTTTGTATGACCATTTCGACTTAAAAAATTCACATAATCACTGCATTGTGTACGTTTTAAATATTGTCATTGTTTGTTGTAGGAGATGCTATACATCCTGGACTCTATGGAGGAGATCAAGATGCGTCTATTGACAGACGACTATGGCAAACATCTGATGGGCGTCGAGGATCTGTTGCAGAAGCACGCGCTTGTCGAGGCTGACATCAACGTGCTTGGAGAACGCGTCAAGGTATTTAACAACCTAACTTTTTTTTATAACTTTGACGCGTCTGATTGTCTATCTGTGGCACCGTACCTCTTAAATGAATAGACTGAATGCTGAAAAGTTATATGTTAATAATAAAATAGTACCTATACGTGACGACTTCAGAATGTAGTAATTTTTAATCGATTAATTCATCGAAATATTTATTTGATAAACGGGTTACCCAACATTGAAATAATTTTTCTATTCAGTGCAATAATACCTGAGAATAGCGCATTCAAACAAAGCTTCTTCTTCTTCAGCTTTATTATATTACTAAGTTTAAATATTAACATTTATCTTAACCAATGTGTATGGTCTCTCAGGTGGTAGTGGGACAATCGCAGCGTTTCTTGGAGCAGGAGGAGGGCGGTTACCGTCCGTGCGACCCCGCCATCACAGTGGAACGTATTCAACAACTCGAGAACGCATACGCCGAACTTGTACATCTTGCTGTTGAACGCAGGTCAGTAGTTCATAGTAGTCACTATCTCACTAGATACACAATGCTACGAGGCGCTCGTAGCACTGAGATGTTCTTTATGATCATCAAGGTTAAGCAACAGATAGGTATGTGTGGCGTAGACGCCGCGCGCAACTGCTGGCGGAGCCACGCGCGCGCACTAACTTGCTCAAGGAGGCGCCGATGTCGCGCGCGTTTCACACTCTTAACCTCGTAGCAGAGGAAATTGATTTATTTTATTGTACACTGAGTGAATTCACAAGGGTAACTTTATATATTTTAGCTTATAAGAAATATTATTAGTATGATAGCTACACTATTGCATTAGGGAAAACCTGTAAAAATAGTTGTATGTTGATAATAAATAAAAAAAAAAACACTGCCAGGTCAGTCCATGATGGGTGACCATTTGTGGCAATTTCATTCTTGAGCGTCTCTGTGCTTCGGAAGGCACCTAAAGCCGTTGGTACCAGTTGGCACTAATGTGGTATTCGTTAAGTCAAGTTGGAAGCCTTCTAGACAACTTGATAATTCCAACACTAGAGTCTGCCTCAAGGCCACGCGATAAGAAGAAGAAGATCTCACTACTAATATCGGATGTAGCTAACATTTATTCATTGCCACAACCTACTGTGGTCGTATTACTTGATAGTCAGAATGAGAGTTGTATTAATAAAGCGTCAAATAATATAGTTAAATTTATTTACTAGCTATTGGGTTGATCTTGAAATTCGGTGTATTCAATCGATTCCCCTTGTGCATTTTTATTGTACTAGTGCAGATTATAAAAGTTTTACTTTAAAAAAAATGCGAATTGTTTTTTTATTTAATAAATTAAATTTAAAATTTGCCATTGGAATCAACTGGATACATCGAATTGAAAGACACACCCAATAACGTAAATGATACAAATTAAATCGCGTCGTACGTCGCGCTCGTCGGCGGTTGCACGTTATAATTTGCTCTGTGTTGTTTTATTAATAAAACTAATTTAAGTAAGTCAATTTGAAGTGAAATGTTTACTAGTATATTGCTAAAGTATCATTAAAAGTGACTGTTTACGTTCAGTGATAAATTCAGTGATTTTCTATAATAAAACTTAAAATCATTAATTTGTGCAGTGTCAAATAACCTTGAACAATACCTACGCGAAGGACTCGGTAAGCGCTCGCGTCGCGCGGTCCTTCGAATCGCATATCGCCATCTCGCTCGCACACTGACTGTTTGGCGTCCCCGGGCGCCGTCAGCTGTCCGCCACTATTTATTATTACCTACCATAATTTATAATTTGGATTTATTCATGATGGCACCCGCTAATAATTTCAAGCCACACACACGTAATAATGCCTCAAGTTCTTCTAATACTTCTGAGTCCAAGGAGAATGAGGGCAATGCTTTCCGTAAAAAGCACATTGAATCCCCGTCCGATATTAAATATCTTACAGAGGAGCATCTAAACAGGATGCAGGCACAAATAACAGAGGCTATCACGTCAACAATTAAATCTACAATTAGTGATTTAGTCACTCAAGAATTAAAACTATTTCACCAACAAGTTGCAACTCTACAAGAATCAATGACATGGTTCAATAAAACCTTCGAGGATACTAAAGTAACAATATCCTCTCAAAACAAAAAGATTGAGTCACTTGAAGCTGAATGTCGCAGTTTGAAACTAGAAAGTACAGAACTTAATCAACGTTTACGAAGCATAATTGATGAGAACAACAAAAAAGATCAGTGGGTTCGTCGTTCCAATATCGAGATTGTAGGTATTCCCGAGAGGAGAGACGAGAATCTACTCGAAATTATCAATAATCTATCGCATTCCTGTGGATTTAAGTTGAACCCTGCTACGGACATTGACTTCGTGACGCGGGTTGCTGTTAAGTCTTCAAACGAAAGCGACCATAAGAAACCTAAACCTATTATTATTAAATTTCAAGCAAGATATAGAAAAGATGACCTACTGTCTGCCCTTCGGAAGAAAAAAGACCTAAATACACTGGACCTAGGCTATACATCTAGTGATAAGATTTACGTAAACGACCATTTGACCAGTCACAATAAATACCTACTTCGTCGCGCCAAAGCTCTGGCCCGAGAGAAAAACTACGCTATGTGTTGGGTTCGAAACTGTAGTATAATGGTACGTCGTAAGCCAGATTCCCCTATTATTTACATAAATGATGAAGAAAGTTTAAAAAAGATCAAATAGGCGATAATTACTGGTTAATATGTCATTATATTCTTATTACTTCTTATTTAATGATATTGTGTATTAGTTGTGTAAAGCAACACAATATTTTTTTTTATTTTTACTTTCATTCTTTACTTTCCTCATACTTTTATATAAAATATTATATACAGTTAATATATACAGTTATTCCGTATTATTATTATAGTAATTACTCACTGTTGAACAAAATAGTTTCTTATGTTTTGTGTAGCTGTTGCATGTTTGTGTTATTTCAAAATGTGATGTGTTGTTACGTTTGCTTCAGCACATTGTTATTCATATGTCATAGATATATGATAATAATAATGATTTATTCTGTTCATGGAATCGGCGATTTTCCAAATAATGTGGTCATATTAGTTATGCCTGGATATACTTTAAGCAATTTTAAAAGAATTAATATTTTAATAATAATTTATTTATCTTGTTTTATTCATAATTATGGACATTAAAATCTATTATCAAAATGTTCGTGGATTACGAACAAAGACACATGAATTTTTTAAAAACGTACTTTTAAATGACTACGACATAATTTGCCTAACCGAGACATGGTTATTGCCAGGTATTTTTAATAGCGAATTATTTGATTCAAGGTATGAAGTATACCGTTTTGACCGAGTAGGTGGATCTCGCGGCGGTGGCGCGCTAATCGCCGTACGCCGCGCACTATACGTGGACGAGCGTGATATCACCGCGGCACCGCCGCTGCTACCGGGTGCAGAGATTGCATACGTTAATATTGTTCTTTCTAGGACCCCAATATTAAAGTACCTTAAAATTTATTGTGCGTATTTTCCACATAGCCCTGATCAGCAAAACAGCCAACTTGAATTTTTTGAATATCTGTCTGATATTATTATGAATAACCCATCAGATTGCTATTTAATTCTGGGCGACTTTAATGTGAGTAATGCACAGTGGGGCAATTCATTGGACGGTACCGACAGTTTATTACTATTAAATCCTTCCTTAGGTAACTTAGAACATAACTTATTGTCTTTTTTATGTTTTAATGAACTATATCAATTTAACAGTATTTTCAATAACAATAATAGACTTCTGGACTTAGTTATCTCCAGCTTTCCTTGTAATGTAACTCGTTGTTTAAACCCTCTGATAGGTGAAGATATACAGCACCACCCTGCTCTGAAAGTGTCCTGTGGGATGGACCATGAAGCCCGCTGCTTATCACGCGCCTCTCGATGCGTCCGTCGATATCACAGTGCTAACTACGAATCTATTGATGCTGCTTTGTCCGAGATCGATTGGTTCAGAGAATTAGATACTAATAACGTTGCGCAATCTGTTGATATATTTTATAATATAATTAATTCAATAATAGATCAGTATGTTCCTACTAAAATTGTTTCATCCTCAAATAAATATCCGTGTTGGTATTCGAAGGATTTAATTAAAATTATTAAACAAAAATTGAAGGCACATAAAAAATGGAAAGTCTATAGACGTCAGTCTGATTATGACTACTTTTCTGATCTTCGTACTTTACAAAAAGAAACACAAAATTCTTGCTATAAACTATTTATTGAGAGATCCGAAAACAACATTGCTAAAAATTCTAAGTATTTTTGGTCCTTTATAAAATCCAAATTAAATTCAACTGAGTTCCCTAACACATTGTACCTTTCAAATACTAACGTTAGTGAAGGAAATGACATTGCTGATTTAATGAATACCTATTTTGCTTCCGTTTTCGAGCCACAAACAAACCCGTCACCTTCAAATTCTTGCCCGAATGCTTCACAGTTCACAGACATATGCTCTGTTGAGATAACTCCTCTTATAACTAATAAATATCTAAAAAATTTGAATATTGCCAAGGGACCAGGTCCGGATGGCATACCTCCTATATTCCTACGAAATTGTCACAAAACCTTAGCTCTCCCCCTTTCTATTATTTTCAACAAGTCCTTAAGTGAAGGTGTAATGCCCGAACGTTGGAAAAAATGTTTTGTGGTCCCGATCCTAAAAGGTGGTGATAGATGTGACATCAAAAATTATCGGGGTATTTCCAAACTTTCATTAATTCCCAAGTTATTTGAAAAAATCGTATATGATACAATCTACCCATGTGTAAGACAGTTTTTAATTCCTAATCAACATGGTTTTGTTGATAAGCGATCCACTGAAACCAACCTCTGCGAATTGGTGGATATGATAATGAAAGCGATGGATGAGGGTTACCAGGTTGATGCCATATATACCGATTATTCGAAAGCCTTTGACAAAATTTCACATTCTATATTAATTAATAAATTAGCGAATATCGGTATCCACGGTGACCTTCTGAGGTGGCTTAAATCTTATCTCAGAGATAGAACCCAAGCAGTTACAGTTAAAGGATATACATCTTGCTTTCTTCCTGTTACATCTGGCGTGCCTCAGGGATCCCACCTCGGCCCTCTTCTTTTCAACATCTTTATTAATGATGTAACTAAAGAATTTTTAAACTCATCTTGTTTGTTGTATGCTGATGACACCAAAATATTTAGAATTGTTAAAAACCTAGAAGATTGCAGCCTCCTTCAGAATGATTTAAATAACCTTGAATATTATTGTAAAGATAATGGCCTTACTATTAATATTGATAAATGCTGTGTTATCAGTTTTACAAGAAAAACTAATCAAGTATTATTTAATTATAAGCTATTTGGTGTTAATCTAAAGAGGGTGAGTAAGGTGAGAGACTTGGGTGTTATCCTGGACAGTGAACTAACTTTTAGAGCACATTATGACCATATCATAACCAAATCTTATAAAATGCTGGGATTTGTACTGAGACAGAGTAGGGAATTTAAGAAAAAACAAACTTACATGATGCTTTACAATGCATATGTTAGGTCACATCTTGAATATGCCTCAACTGTTTGGAACCCTCTTTTTAAAATACATAATCACGGCATCGAACGTATACAGAACAAATTTATTAAGCATCTTGAATACAAAAACAACTTAGACCCCAACTTTAATTTTCAACTTTCTAATATTATTTCTCTAGAGGATCGTCGCATGCATCACGACATAATTTTCTTATATAAAGTTTTAAATAGTCTTGCTGATTCTTCATATCTCTTAAACCACATAGGTTTATACTGTATGCGGCCTTCATCACGTTCTATGACCGTCTTAGATGTTCCATATGCAAGAACCTCATATGGGAAAAATAGATTTATAATACGAGCATGTAACTGCTATAATACAAAATTCAACAGTATTGACATTTTTCATGAGAAACTTTGTAGATTCAGATCTCAAGTGTGCAAAAATACGGAATAACTAAACATTGTATTCTCCCTTTGTTTATTGTTAATTTAAGTACCTAGGTACTGATTTCACTTTTATTTTTTTTTCTTTCTAAAATGTTGGTTTTAATTTAATGTAGCTACATAGATTGTTAACTTGCTTATCATTAGAATTTTTAATTTTAATTTTTGTTATTTAGTTTTTGTTTTTTTAAAGTTTATTAAGTGGTTTATGTGCAACTTACCGTCGAGTGCAATTTAATTTTTAGAAACTTAATTGGTGACATTGCTAGCATTATTGTTTCTCTTCCTATTGTTATCATAGTACTGTATGTTTCTTATACCGTAATAAATAAATAATAAATAAATAATAAATAAATTGCCTTGAATCTTATTAAATAGTGTTTATTTGACATAACAGAAAGCGCCTGGAGGACAGCCGCAAGTTGTGGCAGTTCTACTGGGACATGGCTGACGAGGAGAACTGGATAAAGGAAAAGGAACAGATCGTTTCAGTCGACGACATCGGACATGATCTTACTACAGGTTCGTATAACAGTTACAGTTAGCCTGTATCAACTCACTGCTGGACAAAAGTCTCCCCCCATGAGTACCATACTTTCAGTGTGGCGAGTATTGATCCAACTGATCTCGCCATCTTTTTGTAGCAGGTTTGTATTACTTAGTAAAATAAAACTTATATGTAGAAACCGTAAAACTATATTTCTGTTTAAACAACGTGTATGTTGTGATGATGAATGATTTTGTCCTGAATTATATACCGGGTGGAAGGGGTGGGGTCTCCAGTTCTATGGACACACAGAACTGGTGTTAGAGATTCCGATACTGATACAATATCACGAAAACCAGCTAGAACAGAAGATTCAGCCTTGAGAATCACTAACACTATCCCTAGTTTGCGATACCCAGAGGTCTCCCCCTGTTTCGTATTGTATATAAGCGGGCAATGTATTAAAAAATACTTTTACCAAGTTATTTCACGTCCATCATGGTCATAAATTGTTATTTACATTAATGATGTTTATCTCAGTGTACCTGCTGATATCGAAGCACAAGGCGTTGGAGGCGGACGTGCAAGCTCACGAGCCGCAGCTCATGAGTGTAGCCGCCGTTGGCGATGAACTCATCTCCCAGGGACACTTCGGAGCTGATAGGATTCAGGTAAATATACGTTTTAAATACTATACTTAAAAAGCGTATGAGTCAAATTGTAATAAAACTAAATTTTACATAGTAAAAAGTAGTAAATTAATACCTACTATAATTTATAAAAACTATATTTATTTTTATAAATAAAATAACTGAAACATCATTTGTGTATAGTTTTACCGCGCGGGCTAAGCCGTGGGCAGAAGGTAGACAAGATATAAAGATAAATAATAATAACATCTTGCAAGTCTGCTTACCATGTTAAACTTTTAAGGAATTAATTTAAGCATAGATAATTATGTTTACGTAATAATGTTTAAAGTATTTAGTTAAAAGATTTTACTCTTATTCAATAGGATCGTCTCCGCGATATTCTGTCCCAATGGAACCATCTTTTGGACATGGTATCATTGCGTAAGAACCGCCTGGACGCCGCTGTGCGATATCACCAACTGTTCGCTGATGCCGACGATATCGACAACTGGATGTTGGATACATTGCGGTATGTATGGAACCATTACTTAATAGCATTGTTGACTCTAAAGACGGCGTTATTGGAAAATGTGTTCATCTATAAAGCAATTTGGTGTTATTTTTAAGAGCTATTAATTTGATCGGGTTTCGTACATCAGGTTGGTGTCATCCGAGGACACAGGTGTGGATGAGGCACAAGTGCAGAGCTTGTTGAAGAAGCACAAGGACGTCACTGACGAACTCAAGAACTACGCTAACGTCATTCAGCAGCTCAAACAACAAGTTAGTATGATTTTCATAATAAACTGCATTACGCACATACATTTTTGGATGGCTCGTAATGTACGTGGAGTGTTACACTAGGCGCAGGAGCTGTCCCCGGTGGACGCGAACAGCGCGGAGGTGCGCGAGCGACTGGGCGCCATCGACGCGCGGCACGGCGAGCTCGCGGAGCTGGCGCGCCTGCGCAAGCAGCGCCTGTTGGACGCGCTCTCGCTGTTCAAGTTGCTGGCCGAGGCCGACGCCGCCGACCAGTGGATCGCCGAGAAGGACCGCATGCTCGACACCATGCTGCCGCCCAAGGATATCGACGATGTTGAGATCATGAAGCACAGGTACACCCCTACTAGACTAGTCACTCTAGAAATTACTTACAATTTCAATAAAAGATTAATATAATGCCATTTATAATAGAATTATCAATAATTTATAAAAATTGAAGATGCGTCGTTAAACGGCAAACCTGCAACGGCAAATACTGGTGTGATGGCTAAAAGTAATATATGTGTGACGACTTCTCAGAACTAAGTGAGACACAGAAGTGTAAAATTATGGAAGATCCTTTTCCAAGAAATCAGACCATCTACACTTAAAATAATTAACATTACGTGTGTCATATGCACACTAAACATTCATGTGATTTATCCATCTACATTCTTCAAAATATATAAAATGGTATAGATACGACGGGTTCGACAAGGAGATGAACGCGAACGCGTCGCGCGTGGCCGTCGTGAACCAGCTCGCGCGACAGCTCATACACGTGGAGCACCCGCAGGCCGCGCGCATACAGGACAGGCAAGCCGCGCTCAACAGCGCCTGGAGCGGACTCAGAGAGAAGGTAACTAGCGCACTTTATCATTAGTTAATTAGTAAATTGTCTTTGAATCATGTTATTATATAATTTACGTGACGTAGTTTGTGAATAACCCCTTTATTTCCCATAAAATATGTTATTTGAAGTTGTTAGGCAATGTTCCTCTGGCAGATGTCAACTAAGTTTCATACACATCATAATTATTATATTTAAATGCCAGTAGTGAAACTGGGCCTTTATATATTATATTTAACATGTATATATAGAGAGAGAAAACCCGGCAAATAACACTAATTAAATGTATGTACTTTCTTAGGCGGAGTCCAAGAAGGACGACTTGAAGTCCGCCCAGGGTGTACAGACGTTCCACATCGAATGTCGCGAGACTGTGTCCTGGATTGAGGACAAGAAGAGGATCTTACAACAGACCGACAACCTGGAGATGGATCTCAATGGTAAGACACTCATGAATAAAAACTATTGTTTTGTCCGAAATTAAAAAGCGGTGTTTTGAAATTGTTAGCAAATTAATTGATTATCTAACAAGGATGTTAGATAATCATTTAATATGCTAACACAGCCTCTTTGCTTTCAGTCAAGATTTTTATTTGCATAGACATGATTTTAGTTTTATCTAATTGGTGATTTTAAGATTGGGACGAATAAAAAAGTGAAGATTTCTACGACGTTAAAGGGTAGCCATGCGCAGTAAAATTGCGCGAACAAGGCACACAATTAGACCATTAAAAACAATAATAATTCTAATATAAGTATAGTACTCCCTATGTTCAGTCGTTCATTATATTTGTTATGAATGAACGATTGTAGTGTCATATGTTCTGCGGTTTCGAGCTAGATATTATTGACACCCACAGAAGTGATATGTGTTTATTCAATTACAATGAACAAATAAATTCTATGTGATTTTCTAACAACGCACGGAATTACGACTAGCTGCTAAATGGTAAAAAGTATATAATAATAAATTCAAAAGTACTGAAACGAACAACGAAGTTTCAATAGCGATCTCTATCTGCAGTGTTTGATTTAAAACTTTTCAATTTATTTATTTTTAGCACAGTGTACAGCTGAATTTACATTATTAATTTAAATACCCTACTTGCCTTGCTATTTTTGTTTGCTAACTCCAAAAAATGTACCAAATAAAATATTCTGCTGTTCACTGAGTGAATTCACCAGAATTACTATGTTTATAATTTGTTACCCTTAGTTATCAATGTTATTAACTATATTAATTAGGCTTAACTATCGCAATAGGGTGTATCCTGCAAAAATATTTTCAATGGTGTTAAATAAATCATCATTATTCTAATTCTAACTCATAAACGTCCCACTGCTGGGTACGGGTTCCTCCAAAGATTTTCGATTTTGAAATAATAAAAAATAAAAATATTACATATATTTATTTCAATGATAGAAAATAGCTTTGCTAAAAAAATCCGATATCTAGTACAATGAAATTTTTTAACACACGGTAAATTATCGACTACTATCTCAAGATTGAATTCTTATTTGAAACATTCGAAAGCGTATCGTCTGAAAGTTAATTAACATAATGTTTGTAGGCGTGATGACTCTACAACGTCGTCTGTCGGGTATGGAGCGCGACTTAGCCGCTATACAAGCTCGCATCTCCTCCCTGGAGAGCGAAGCCAACGCTATCGAGGACGAACACCCTGAAGAGGCTCAGCTGATCCGCGAGCGTGTAGAACAGATCACTTTGAACTGGGATCAACTTACACAGATGGTAAGAATTAAGTACTATTTAGATATTGTACTGGGCTACTTTTTTTAAAGTTTTATAGTTATTTCATAACAAAATATTTTTTTTAAATAGGTAGCAGTACTTTATTTTCGTAAATATTGCATACAACCTGAATTTATGCTGTCGAAAAAAAAACACCTTACACACCCTAGTGTTGGAATTTATCAAGTCACCCTGAAGGATCAATAGCTTTACGTGCCTTGCAAAGCAAGGAGACGCTCGAGAATGAAATAGCCATAAATGGTCACCCATCATGGACTGAAATTCCCGATCGTTGTTTAACCTCGGTGATTGTAACGAACATCTCAGTTTCATAATGCTACACAAAGCGCCTACAATAACAAATCATGTTTTATTATAACAGCTCAAGGAACGCGACTCGAAACTGGAGGAAGCCGGTGATCTGCACAGGTTCCTCCGCTCCGTGGATCACTTCCAAGCTTGGCTTACAAAGACACAGACTGATGTCGCATCAGAAGGTAACGCTTTCTAAAGATATATCAAATTCAATATTTTTACAAGCTTTTATTTAACTTCAAATTTCTATGTTTATTTACAAATCTTGCAAGGAATTTTTTAATTACTTCTCGATCGATTGAGCTGAAATTTTGTATGAAATAATTTTGGTCTGATGATAGAGTCGGAAAGTGGTCCTGGGTACTCTAGAATATAACGACAGTAACAAACATAAAAACTTGTTTAAAAATATATATTTTATTTAGTCTTGATGATGTTGCTTACAAAATTTTTTGTTTTTGTATAAAGACACACCATCAAGCTTGGCGGAGGCAGAGAAGTTGCTGTCTCAACACCAGACGATCAAGGAGGAGATCGACAACTACAAGGACGAGTATGCGAAGATGATGGAGTACGGAGAGAAGATCACTGCCGTTAGTACAAATATATCAATTTTTTGTTGTATAACAACAAAAATTTGACTTGTTCATTTATTGACGATGAAGTGCATTTAATATTGATGAAATGAGAATGTAAGATACTCAATTCGGATAATGTTTGAAACATGGAATAAATACAAATTTCTCTTCTCTCAAAAAAAATTGACATTGATATCAAAATCGAACAATTGATTGATTTGAATTGAAAGTGGCAGTTGATTGTTTATTTACCTATATGTATGCTTTCATCAACCTGTAGGAGTCCAGTGTAATACATACTTGTAGGTCTTCCCCCGAAGAGCTATTTACGCTTGATAGAAAGTTTTTTAATTTGAGCGGTGCTAGTACTGATGGTGCTGTGTTCTGTACAGGAGCCGTCGACGCAGGACGACCCGCAGTATATGTTCCTGCGCGAGCGGCTGAAGGCGTTGCGCGAGGGCTGGGCCGAGCTGCAGCAGATGTGGGAGAACAGGCAGCAGCTGCTCACGCAGAGTCTCGAGCTGCAGCTCCTGCAGCGCGACGCGCGCCAGGCAGAGGTGCTGCTCGCGCACCAGGAGCACAGGTACGGTCATGCTACGTTATCGTCAGCTGCTTTTATTTGACTGATTTCATAAAAGCAGTCAGCTGCTTTTATTTAAAAAACTTCTCAATATGTCATATTTTAATATGTACTCAATATCTACTATTATTATTTTTTATTTCTAGTTATTTAATTTAGATTCCTTCGGCTATACTTATCGGTTGTTTCCATCTACAGGCTAGCGAAGACCGAACCGCCGACCAACTTGGAGCAAGCCGAAAACGTGATCAAGGAGCACGAGGCCTTCCTCACTACTATGGAAGCCAACGACGACAAGATCAACTCTGTCGTGCAGTTCGCCAACAGACTCGTAGAGGAGAGGCACTTCGACGCTGACAAGATACAACGCAAGGCGGAGAATATTGACGCGCGCCGCAACGCGAACAGGATGAAGGCTCTCCAACAGATGGAGAAACTACAAGACCAACTACAGTTGCACCAGTTCCTCCAAGACTGCGACGAACTCGGCGAATGGGTACAGGAGAAGAACGTCACCGCCCAGGACGACACTTACCGTTCCGCCAAGACTATCCACTCGAAATGGACCCGCCATCAAGCCTTCGAGGCCGAAATCGCGGCGAATAAGAAACGTCTCTTCGACGTACAAAACGCTGCCGAGGAACTCATGAAACAAAAGCCAGAGTTTGTCGAAATTATTTCTCCGAAGATGACCGAACTACAAGATCAGTTTGAGAACTTGCAAACGACCACGAAGGATAAGGGTGAACGGCTGTTCGACGCGAACCGCGAAGTTCTCCTTCACCAGACTTGTGATGATATCGACTCTTGGATGAACGAACTCGAGAAACAGATCGAGAACACCGACACTGGAACCGACCTCGCCTCGGTCAACATTCTCATGCAGAAACAACAAATGATCGAGACGCAGATGGCGGTTAAGGCTAAGCAAGTTACTGAACTGGAGACTCAAGCTGAATACTTGCAGAAGACTGTGCCTGACAAGATGGAGGAGATCAAGGAGAAGAAATCAAAGGTTGAAGAGAGGTTCGAGCAGCTGAAGGCTCCATTACTGGAGCGCCAGCATCACTTGGCGAAGAAGAAGGAAGCCTTCCAGTTCCGTCGCGATGTCGAAGATGAGAAGTTATGGATTCATGAGAAGATGCCTTTGGCCACAAGTACCGATTACGGCAACTCTCTATTCAACGTGCAGATGTTGCAGAAGAAGAATCAATCCTTGAAGACTGAGACTGACAACCACGAGCCGAGGATCTTAACTGTGATCTCTAACGGACAGAAGCTTATTGATGAGGGACACGAGGACTCGCCCGAGTTCAAGAGCCTTATCGAACAACTTACGGCGAGGTGGCGAGAATTGAAAGGTAAGTTGTAGTAATAATCTACTGTGGTTAAATTTACCAAATTGAGTAAAAATTATTTAAAAAAATACATTTTCAAAATGAGTAAATATTTATCAAAATCGGTCACTCTATTTTATTCTAAGTCGTTACCTATTTAATTAATTTTATTTTAGTTAATTTAAGTACTGAATACCAAATAATAATTTATAATCAATCAATCTTAGTCGGGTAAATTTTGCCTTCATTTTGTAGCTTATGATTAATAATTAGCTTGTCAATTAAATAGACATAATCAACCAACATAGCCATATTTGCCGCCAAAAGTTTTGTTTTGGTCTATAGTTACATTTTATTGCAACTCATAAAATATTTAATCATTAATAAAAATAATCTTTTTTGCCCTATGACTACTTCTTACTTGAAATTTTCCTGTGATAGATGCCATCGAAGAACGCAAGAACAAGTTGTCCCAATGGGAGAAGGCGCAACAATACCTCTTCGACGCGAACGAAGCGGAGGCGTGGATGAGCGAACAGGAGCTGTACATGATGGTTGAAGACCGCGGTAAGGACGAGATTTCCGCACAGAACCTGATGAAGAAACACGAGATATTAGAGCAAGCTGTCGACGACTACGCACATACTATCAGACAGCTCGGGGAGACCGTCAGACATCTCACTGCTGAGGAACATCCGCTTAGGTATGTTTTGTTCGAACAAACCCCAAGATATCTTAATCTTTTTTTAGATCGCGTAGTATTCGATTCCGTTGACCACAGATTTGACCAATGAACATAACCTTTTACAGCGTAAGAATATTTCGCTTCTCGATCTAAGAATAAAAAAAAAAATACTAGCCGAATTAGTTCAGCTGTCTTCAAATTTTAATGTGCTTAGCATTACTTATTTCAGTTTATTTAAAAATACTATAGCACAATATCTAACTGATGAATAGATTTATTAATTATTATTTAACCATCAAACTCACATTAGAAAAATGTAAAACGTCCGTATTATATATTATAAATACGAAAGTAAGGATAGATTATTTACGCCAGAACGGCTCAGATGATCCCTATGAAATTTTATTGTCTACAATTTACCGACATACTTGCTACGGTCGGGAGAGATTGTATTAATAAATTTCGATTTGTTGGATTTTTATTAATGTGATTAAAATAACTTCTTTAATTACCCATCTGTTAATAATTTATTCCATAATATATCCATATATTATGGAACTCTGTAACCATTTAGTAAAATTAAATAAAAACTAAACATCATATTGTTGCAACAGCGAACAGATCTCCGTGAAACAATCTCAAGTGGACAAGTTATACGCGGGTCTGAAGGACCTGGCGGGAGAGCGCCGCGCCAAGTTGGACGAAGCGCTGCGACTGTTCCAGCTGTCGCGCGAGGTCGACGACCTCGAGCAGTGGATCACCGAGCGCGAGTTAGTGGCTAGCTCGCAGGAACTCGGCCAGGACTATGATCATGTTACCGTTAGTATTCGTTTATTCGTTACTGAAGTCATTTTGGAAGATATTCATTTTTATTAGAGATTTAGAAAGAAAGGAAATTCGATTTTTTCTACCCCTCACAACATAAAATAATAAAAAAATTAACTCTAAGGTCCAAGTCTAATATTTGCCATCTTTGGAGACATTTTGTGTTTACATTTGGATTTAATAAGTTCTGTGCCAATTTGTCTATGTGCGTTAAAGACGCACATCTTTCTTTGTATCTTTTGCTGTTATTACTGATTTCTTGTTTGATGGTAGAGATCTCCAAGTACTCAAGTATCTGAATTTCTCACGAACTGTTTAAAAATTCATGTAAAAATGTGTTTTATTTGTTATAGTTGTTGTGGGAGCGTTTCAAGGAGTTCGCTCGTGAGACACAGTCGGTTGGATCGGAGCGCGTGGCGACTGCCGAGCGTATCGCCGACCAGATGATCGCTATGGGACACTCGGACAACGCTACCATTGCACAGTGGAAGGAGGGACTCAAGGAGACCTGGCAAGACTTGCTCGAGCTCATCGAGACCAGGACACAGGTATTCATTGATTCTATTCTAAAAATGCTTATATACTACATAGCTTCGTTCCGTAGTTACTTTAGCGTTATTTATAACTGGCCCCCTTTTAACTCACGGTCCAAAAGAGGGGTGTTATAAGTTCGACGTGTCTGTGTGTCTGGCATCTGTAAAATCTCTGAAATGAATAGGTCGTTCTAATGCGTTTTTATTTGTTTGAAAGCTGACATGATTGTAATGGTAAAACATTGTGCAGCTATTTCGAAGTCATCAGCTCTTCTCGGGGGTGACTTACAATTTTTTATTTTCTTTTTAAATTAATTTATATTTTTATTTTAGTGTGTTTGTTTCATTAGGTAGTGTTTCAGGGTTTTTTATTTTATAAAATAAAAAACCCTGAAACACTACTAATGTTGTTGTAACTCCTACAGATGTTGGCGGCGTCCCGCGAGCTGCACAAGTACTTCCACGACTGCAAGGACACGCTGCAGCGCGTCAACGAGAAGGCGCGCGGCGTCAGTGACGAGCTTGGCCGCGACGCCATCAGCGTGGGCACGCTGCAGAGGAAACATCACAACTTCCAGCAGGACCTCAGCACGCTGCACGCGCAGGTACAAGCATTTCACTTAACTATATAAAATTAAGTCGCATTAATTAGACCATTTAAATCCCACGAACGGCTCGATAAATTTTAAACATTTGTCAAAACTATTATAATATCGAAAAAGTCTTGGAATAGAACATTTTACGGCTTTAAAAATAAATGTTGTTTCGTTTGTCCAGGTGGAGGCCATCCGCGCGGAGTGCGCCCGTCTGGGCGCCATGTACGCGGGCGAGAAGGCGGCGGAGATCACGCGGCGCGAGGCGGAGGTGCGCGACGCGTGGGCGGCGCTGTCGGCCGCGTGCCAGGCGCGCACCGCCAAGCTGGAGGACGCCGACCAGCTCTACCGCTTCCTTAACCAAGTGCGCACCCTCACGCTGTGGATGGACGACGTCGTGCGCCAGATGAACACCGGGGAGAAACCGCGGTTAGTGCCTTGTGTTTACTGCCCTGCCTTGTTAAGATAATTACATAAGTTACGGAAAAACCCATGTAATGTAACTTACTTTAGATACAATTTCCCTTTCGTTTATCATGCAGTTATACCATTATTTTTTGGGAGGGGAGTAAAATGCTAGAAAATTTTAAAAATGCCAATAACTGTGTGAGTGAAATGATGAAAAGTGTCTTTAAAATTCAAATGATGTAGTGGCGAGGCGACCACCTTAACCACTGCGCCACGGTGACAGTAATTTATCAAGTACTTTATATTAGGTATACTTATTCTTTTTTATTCAGTGACGTGAGCGGAGTAGAACTACTAATGAACAACCACCAATCACTGAAAGCCGAGATCGACACCCGCGAAGACAACTTCTCAGCGTGTATATGCCTCGGACGTGAACTGTTGGCGCGGCAACACTACGCGTCCGCTGACATCAAGGAGAAGTTGCTGCAACTCACCAATCAGCGGAATGCGCTGTTGCGTAGATGGGAGGAACGTTGGGAAAACTTGCAACTTAGTCAGTATTGTTCTTATTATTTTATCTTTGTGTGTTTACACCGGAGCGGATTGATAAAGTCGTATTTTTACTATATTTTGTGTTCTTTTTTTAATTTTGACGCTGGATGTAAAACCTTGAAATTTAAAGCCGCCGTGAATGCTCTTAGCCAGTGAATTAAATAAATTGTCGTTGTGTGTAGTCCTGGAGGTGTACCAGTTCGCTCGCGACGCGGCGGTGGCGGAGGCGTGGCTGATCGCGCAGGAGCCCTACCTCATGTCGCAGGAGCTGGGCCACACCATCGACGAGGTGGAGAGCCTCATCAAGAAGCACGAGGCCTTCGAGAAGTCGGCCGCCGCCCAGGAGGACCGCTTCTGTGCGCTGCAGCGGCTCACCACCGTACGTACTCGCCTCACTACCTACATTATACTTCCTTGCTACGGGAGAAATGCATGTAAAGTAAATAGAATTAGATACATTTTCTCTTGCGCATCACATGAAGTTATGCCGTTATTTATAACCTTCATTCCATTTTACAATATTTGCTAATATAATTCACTGTATATTCAAATAAAATTCATCTTAGTAAAAAGTATTTTATACTTAAATACATGTTTCTTGCATTAACATGTTATTAGTGCTGTAATTTTGAAAGTAAACTATAATACCTACTTTTTAACATAAACTTATAAAATAACTGACCACTTGATTGATTCTTACTATTATTTCTTGCATATTGATTGACTCGACGCCAGTCGTTACTTTTCAAACTAGCTTCGTGTCGATGACTATTGCACCTTGCTTTGTTGTAGTATTGCTTGTTTGGTGTTGGTTTCTATTAATTTATAATATTGTTTTTCTTATCACAACTAGCTTGAACTTCGTGAGACTTCACTGTGGCCTAATGCCCAGCCTTGGGACCAATGTGACGAATCAGACTTTACCTATGAACCTGCTACCTATTCACGAACACACCCACCACTAGAAATCACCATTAACAAATCCGACATACCCGTTAGCCAAGTTGTCGAAGACATTATAACAAATAGCAACAAATTCTCTCTACCAGAAAAAGTTAAAGCTAGAGTTTTAAGTCTGAACTATAACAATCAGGCAAAGAGAAACGACTCATATCTCTGGCCTGTTGCAAATAATACTAGTCTATCAACTATATCCGAGACTAGCACACCACCGAATTCACCTCTATACTCGCCCTTATCACCTGAGATTTACAGCTCAGTTTTCTTCGAATTCCCTGATCAGACAGAGCAAGCTAACGAAAACTTGCAATGCATAGATTTCATACTTTGGGAGAGATTATCTTATTTAAACGTATATCCGAACGTCTCTTTGCTAAAACAAAAAAGTTGTAGTTCTTCTAAATCGAGTAATAGTCTGAAGAGGTTATTTAGAAAATGGTCAAGGAAATCTAAGTCTTCTCAAGATAGTATTAAAGGCGAAGTTGCCGTGCTGTCGATGCCGGGCTTGACGAGTAGTTCGAAGGCTATTAACGATCTGGGTAAAGAGGTGAAGTCTATACCGTTAAGTTCGTCCCTACTCCTACTGTCCCAGACACGTAACCTATTCCCGGACGGTGCATGGTACTATAACTACTTGGATTGTGTAAGTGTGGTGTTCGCTGTTATGTATGTGCTTGTGCTGTAAGCTGAACTTCATTAAGGGCTCTAGCCGCACCGAACCGCACTTTTCCTATACTTATATTCTATTCTGTCACTTAGCACTGTAATTAATGTATTAGAGCGAGATAGAGTGACATCAGAGTGCATCGTCGTTCTCGTTCTCGATTTAGTAAATGACGGTGCTAAGTGACAGAAAGGGATATAACACGAGCGATTCCGTTCGGCTAGTTTCGGTACAATCTCGGATGTTATTATAAACATCGTCATAATAGCATGCATGTTTAATAAAATTGTTTATAAAATGTAGTCAAAATGTTTTAGTTGGAAATAACGGGTGGAGGTGCAGACCTTTTGGTACCGAAAACTGGGGACAATGTTTGTGATAACTTATAAGACAATACGAAGGGTCGCAGACACGCGGAAAATTGGGATTATTGTCTTTCCAAAACCCGAAACAACCCAATTACTTTAGATTTCTCACTATAACCCATTAAAAATATAGATATTTCTGCCATATCTCTATTTTCTTCTGATATTTTTGATATATTGCTTTTTTTGTGGCATTGTATTAGTTGTTATAGAGAGCATTGTCACCAGTTTTCGTTCCATTTTTCTTACCGAAAGTGATCTAGGACTTAGTATGAAAAAAATAAAAAAAATAAAATGTGTCTAATTATGCTAAAGGCTTGCTGAGTGGACTAACGTGTCAAGTGATAATATACTGTTATAAATGTTGTTCTACACAATAAAATATAAGTTTTTTAGAACTGTGTAAGAGTTTAGGATTGACATTGTGTACATTCATTGTAACTGCAATATAAAACTGTAATTAGACTGATCGATTGAAGTTCACAAAATATATCATTCCAAAATATTCATATATAAGTACATACAGAATACAAAAGTAAGTTTTCGAATTCTGTACGAAGTTTGCGCCATTTTGTACCGTAGTAGATTAGCACAAGACTGAGTTGGTGCAAGTATGAGTGTACTTAAAGATTTGTTTCGGGCATGACCCTTCTTCCTAAATATAACGCAGCCTTCTCAGATATCCTGTGTTGCCAATGACATATTAGTGCAGCTTTAACATACCTCCTGTATATTCCAGTTCGAAGTGAAAGAGAAGAAGCGTCGTCAAGAAGCAGCCGAGGCGGCAGAGCGCGAGGCTCGCGAGCGCGAGGCGGCCGAGGCAGCCGCCGCCGCCGCGCACGACGCGCTCGACTCCGCGCCCGCTGACACCGACCTGCCGCAGCCGCAGGGTATGTACCACCTACACCGTACTATATACGTTATAGCTATTGATATACTGACTAGTTTTGGTTGTAGCAAGATACTACTTATTGATTTACCGACTAAGTTCGGTCGTATTACCTGATGTCCACTTTAATTTTATTAATGAATTGTTTTCAAATGTGTGTAATTAATAATAATTGTTATTTTGCCTCATAAACATATTGTTGGTGATAAACTTTACAGTTTAATTGATAATTAGGTATTATTATAGTTTGTCCTTGAACGACAGTCGCCACGATAGGTCTGTTCACTATATAGTAGGCGCTGTTAAGACGAAATCTCCTAGCTAGTCAAAAACACAGAAAAAGTACATTTATTCATAATAAAAGATTAACATCACTTCGTCTCACGGATTGCAATGTAAGCACGCATGTGTAATGTCTTCTAGCACTCTCGAAACAAGTATAATTTGTTCGATATCAAACTATATTATGAGACTTCCACTAACTTTCACCGTAACTGGTGAATGCTGCTTGCATTATGCGATAACACTTACTTAGATATATGATGAATTTGTACGTAGGATATATTGAGAATACGAGATAAATAAAATTAAAAAAATTGAGCACATAATGCACTACAGCCAAAAAGGCTTACGGCATCGCTTGCCGCTTTATGTGTGAATTTATTTATGCCCTTTTTGATCGCTTATTCAGTCGACTAACAAAATCCACTATACAATTCACCTACCATTGTTTCGTTTGTCGAATCGAGTTGCGATTTTGTTAGTCGATGGAATATCTTGTGTGACAAAGGGTCGTTACTTACCGATGTGTTGTCCACACATGCACACGCGTAGTCGTAAGGAGAACATCCACTAAAGCGGCTGAGAAGGCCCAAGAGCGACCGCATTCCCAGCCAGGTAAAATGAGCGCTTATTATAAACCTACAGTTGTAAAAATATACCCGGCTATATTGGCATGAGCTTCTACGGTAGATTAAACTGGGTGTACTACTGTATTCTGTCGGGTTACACTGCGCTCGGTCTAGTTAACGACACCGGGGAGTTAGATAATAACTGTGATTAATTTTATTAGCTTGGAAGCTTTTATTGTACGTACGAAATTGAATTTCGTTTAGGTTTTTTTGTAGGTTTATTTACTTAAACTTGTAGTTGGGGTTTTAGCACGATTTTCTTTTATTGCACGATTTCAATATTTCTCACGTTACACACTATATAGTTTTCTATAAGGTGATGGTTAATTTTCTGCCAAATCATTGTCACGGAAAATTTAAACATCAATAAAATTGTTACAATCATCCTTTTGGGGTATAAGACACTGTTATATGACGATCCGAACAGATATGTGTTTTATACCTCTAGACTATGATATTATAAGTTACAAATGAGGTACTAAAACCTTTATTGAATCATAACAAAGTGCCCCTTTTTTGTACAAAGAAACATGTATATTTCTTATAATATCATGGCCTAGACATTTATTTTCATCACAATCTTTAATTAAAATATTTCATTACTTTAGCGGTATATATTTTATATTAGTCATGTAATATGTCGTCTAATGCTAATCACGGTGATGGTTTTGATACTCTGTCTCTCATGTCTGTACTATACCTGTCTCATTCTAACGAGGAGTTGTTATATCATATTAGAATCCCTACTAAGACGGTGATTCCAATACTTATGTACCTAAAATTCTATATGGAATGGAAATGGGTTATAATTTTCAAAATTAAATTTTTCTTTGGTTATTGGTTTTAGAATATCGGTTTAATATAGCCTATTTACACAAGGTGAGTTGCTGTTTCTTATATGCTGTAACTTATCTAGTGTGAACGGGTCTTTTGAAATTCGTTAGCATACGTTTTTAGTGGGGAATCTATCCTGAACACTCCTCGTGAACAAACTCAATATGTATTATATTATGTCGTCGTGATCGGCGCTTTCTGTTCCCTTGTACGATGCTGTCTTCAAACAAGGTAGGTATTTCACCTGTGCGTACTTACTAGCTTCACTGTCTATTGCTATATATATATTACGCATCTGCTTTTGTTATATAGCTTATTATATAAAATATATTATGATATACATATTGTCACTACACTCTCATTATGAACACGGGGTATTGGTCCCATCGATTGCTTCTTTACTTACTTATATATAAAGGGGATCTAACAAGCTATATCATAAAATTTAACATATAGACAACTATACAAAAATATAGAAAATATAGGGATTTAATATAAATAAAAGGTAGGGTGTTAAGTTAACCAAATGATGATAGTGTCCTCCCTAAATACGAATAAATAACTCTGAATAATATTAGGTATTTGTAGCATGTAGTTTGTTTAATGTATTTACGCGATTGTGTACATGAGTATTCATATTATAATAATAATAATATTCTCTCTTTATAAATTTTGGACCAAAATGTGCCAACGTGGACCACAATGTCAGCAAGACTGACAGCAATTCAATCTTTTAACGCCAACGAATTGAAATTTTCATTTGTTGGCTTTGAAAGATTGAATGATTGATTCCATTTTTGTTTGATAAATCGTAAGCCTTGTACTGTACATCACTGACAAGTAAGTTTAAGTGACAGATTTAATATAAAAAAATATGTCAAAAATCTGCCAACTATGTTTCAGATAGATATCAAACTCTTATCTGCCATTGGTGAAACAAGTCTTTAATCTTTTTAACATCACGGATGACAGTAACCGACCAACCAACAGTTGAAAATGTGCATTAAGTATTGTAACCTTTGGGCCACTTCCGTTTGCCAATCGTGGCGTAATATATTAAATATACTGTGGTCTATATTGGCATAGGTAAATCCAATATGTAGATAGATCTTATGAACTACTTTAAAACAACAAATATAAGATGTATGTACACAGTCGCGAGCATGAACATGTAGTGAAGCGTAACGTCGCTTGCATGTACGTAAGCACGTAGTATAGACGTAACTAGCACGTAGAATATGCGCATGCAGAACCGGAACCCGCCTCCCCTGTACCCGCTACCCTTGCTACACCCGCCGCCGCGGTGGCGGACCCCCCGCCCCGACCCTCGACGTCAAAACAGACTCCAGCCAAACCTGCACGTCTCTCCAGTGAGTATACGTAGTTGGTAACGTATTTGCGTATACAGGTATCGTTTATTGACAAATAATAATAGCTAGTTTATTAATAGCCGTACGGAACCGCACCTTTATATGCTTCTATTCTTGTTTACTCTATTAAATGATGGAGCCAAATTCACAGTCGTGATAAATAGGCTTCCCAAAGTAAACTTCGAATGCCGAAATTTCCTTTACTTTTTGAAATTTCACAGACAGTGCCTTTATTACTAAGTAAAGTATAAAGGAGGGTTTTGGAAACTAAAGTAAGAGTTTGACAGGATTATGATACTTCATATTGGTTAAAAGGGGGGCCTATGTGACATTAGTAGCGAGATAGGTGAGAGCCGAGCGCTTCGTCGATACTGCCATTACTGCTCTAGTAAATGACGTTTATAAGTGACAGAATGGGATAAAAAAAAAACATAGGATAGTGCGACTCCGTCCGTCTATATGAAGTCCAACCTTAACCGGTCGTTGGAGCATTTTATTAAACTATAAACTTAATTAATGAAGTAATACGATAATTAAATCAGCTGTGTGAAATATGTCTGTCCTAACAGCCGGGCAGCCGTTCAAAGTTTGACACAGTTTCTTTAAAATAACATTATTATTTGTCAGTAAATGATGCTTTTTACTCAAATTATGATTCAAATTTGGATATTACTGTTCATGTTTCTTTAATAAATAAGGATGGTGACAGCAATTTAATACAGCGAATACATACAAAAAGTAACAATGTATCAGATATACGAGTAAAAGTTATTGAATAATTGGTACATATTTTGAGTCATTTTGACAGAGTATAAAATATATCTTTCTCGAAAAACGACTGAGTATCGAATTGATGAAAATGATTATGTATTTTATTTAAATTTATTTTCGACACAATCCAATATAATTGGGATTAACATTACGTGAACATCCCTCCTATTCGAATTATGGAACTTAAAAAATCCCTTAATTTTTCTAAACCAGAAGAAACCGACAAATTTGTCTCATATCAAAATTTGAATCATAACCCTTTACAGAATTGAACTGTTAACCAGTTGTTAGAATAATTAAATGGTACTTTAACTTGTAAAGTGTATGCGTATGTATCTTAAACGATGCATGATCTCTAACATCTGTGTTTTTGTTACCTACATGTGTTTAGTCCAATTTTTATAAAAAAAAATGTGTTCCAAATAAGCATGAATGCGCTTCTGTTTTTTTCGCTGCGACGCAATTTTGTTTTTATGTTGCTTTGATGTTATTTTTTTGTTTTTCCCCCGTTTCCTTTTATTCTACCCAACAAAATTCTACACAACAAAAAAAAATTACCCTTACAAATCCTGTGCACGTTCCTTTGATAAATTCGCACGTTCCTGTTATTCCTTCTCCATTGCCCTTGTACGCGGATAGCTCCCGGCACAAGTTCTACGCCGGCAACGCCATCTAGCTCCGGTAAGGTGAAATCGCGGTCACGCAGCAAGTCGCCGTTCAGGAGCTTCAGATGGCGCACAGCGAAGAAACTGCTGACTGGATCCCATCACAGCGATGATGAAGGTATTTAGTGTACTTGACTGGTAGATGGAACGGCGCTATTGTGAGATATATCTGATTACTAGTAGGTAAAAGTTAAATGCATTATTTAATTTGAAAAAAAAAAAAAAATTAAGTAGATTCAAATTATTATTCCTACAAACGACAATAGGGCATTACAGCGCTGTTGGAAATTAAGAAGAGTATGGTCTTAACGACTATCACTTGAAGTGGCAGCCGGGACAGGCCTGAGGTTCTATCGAAAAATAATTCGCTCGTAAAATTAAGGCAAATGATTTTGAATCTATAGTAGTAATTGTACTGAATGTTACTAACACTCTAGCTACCAGCAGTGCTACGAATATCTCTAAAAATCTATATGCCAAGATAGAGTATAATTATGACTAGGGAATCGTCCGAATCATCCGGCCATCTTGCATCTGTGAAGTCTTAAATACTTATAATCGCAACCTGTTGGACCAGTTACCCCGCGTAAGCTTCTCAATAGGACCGGGTATACTACTCACCTTACAGTGAATGCCCGTGATGTGTATTAAGTGGGTAAGCATCTCTTCTTCTCTATCGAGAGAGCTAAGAGGGTTTAAAAATATTTCCACAATGCCAGTTCTCATCAGTCAGTCTGCTTGCTATTTTATGTTATGCGATTAACGCTTTGTGTGCCGCTATGATTGTCTAGCGCATGGTTTTGTTACTCGTGTGTACGTGCCAATAAATTGTCTTTCATGCCTTTTGGTTTTCATTCAAAATTATTAGGTTCAGACATGATTGCGTATCAAACCTATCCCACCGTTTTAGAAGACAAGTTTTGTGTTCATTTTTAGATGTTAGATTTAAGTACGTGAGTTTATAGGACCTTTTGGAATTGAGAAATATTAAAATATAGCTGTATATATGTCACTCTAATGACAATACTTAGAATGATAAACATACACGAAAAGACATCAAATCTTTTCGCGTCTCTTTCGAATACCAGAACGGTATACTTTTTCAAGTATAAAATATATTGATGTTTATGTTCCAAAAGGTGCCTGATATGTTAAGATGTGTCGAACGATGGATAGTGTTTGAACGTTGTGTACGATGCTAATGTTTTGACAGAAGGTGCTAGTCCCGCGAGCGAAGATGAAGGTGTTGAGGGAACTTTGGTGCGCAAACATGAATGGGAGTCTGCTACCAAACGAGCTTCCAACAGGTACGTCTACTAGTACAGAGTACTTGGAGTAATACTTACACATAGCCTATTATAATAAAAAAATACATTTAATTAAAAAAAAAAAATTGATAAAATATGTACAAATATTTTTCTATGGCTACATTAATCAAAGATAATCTCTGAAATTAACCTTCATATTCAAAAACTCATTTACCGATTTATTCAAGATTTTTAACATGGTAATCATGATATTCAGGTCATGGGACAAAGTGTTCGTGGTGGCCAAGGACGGCCGCATGTCGTTCTACAAGGACCAGAAGGCGTACAAGTCGTCTCCGGACGCGTACTGGCGCGGCGAGGCGCCGCTCGACCTCAACGGTGCCGTCGTCGAGGTCGCCGCCAACTACACTAAGAAGAAGCACGTCTTCCGTCTCAGGTACGAGAATATACAAATAATTTCAGTGTTCTTATACCGTGAATGATATTTATGCAAGGTATTTATGGGTTCAATTTATTATACATATATATAATATAATATGCATACGGTTAGTCGCCTTCTACGGCAGCTACGGGTTGTGGTGATTAGTGACAAGATGTCTTCTTAATCCGTCTTTACACGGGTCATAGAAAATCGAATAAGTACCATTTTTGCCCGACCCAAGACTTCTTACGCAGCAATCGCATACACTTTCTGCTACGCCACCGAAGCAGTTGATTTAATTTGTTACAAACTTTATGATAAAAAAAAAACAGTGTTCTATTTTTCGACTTTTTATTTGATGTCCGTGTTATTGTGTTCTTAATGAGCAAGTACCGTGTGTGCAGGCTGGCGGTGGGCGCCGAGTTCCTGCTGCAGGCGCACGACGAGGCGGAGATGGGCGGCTGGCTCGAGGCGCTGCGCGCGCGCACGGCCGCGCCCGCGCCGCGCTCGCACACGCTGCCCGCGCCCGCCAACACCGAGCCCAAGCGACGCTCATTCTTCACGCTCAAGAAGAAGTCAGTCCGCCTCCTCACTGAACTTTACGCACCTTAAGACTTCGGTCACGCTGACAGTGGCAGCGGTGCAGTTCACCGCTGCCACCACGACCGAAGCCTCGAGGCCATTTAGACGATGCAAGTTTCACTGTTTTTCTCTACAAGCAAGACAAAGCCAGCTCAACATGTGGCATCCAAAACTTGCACTGTGTAAATCGGTCTTAACTCACACACACTCCACGCACGTACTACAGGACGTATTAGCTGTGCCTTATTTGACTGCTTACTTACATGCATCCACTTTCATATTATTGTTTTTGTGTTTTTTTTTTCAAGCACTATGTCGTGGGTTCTTGTTTTACTTTACAAACATACTCGTACAATTAACGGACAAGAAGTAGTAAAAGTAAATAATAATTAACAGTCCACACCGATGAAAATAATATTAAAACAATGTACATTATAGATATTCATTTTGAACAAAAAAAAAATGCGTTCGGGAATCTTTCAAGTCATCCGTAGCCGTAAAGTTCGTACGATTTTTGATAATGCAACGCAAACAGTAAAATTTCAACCGCACATAGCATAAAGATCCTTATGATGGTTGAGATAATCATCATCAATTTACCATTCATACATTATCACTCGCTTCACCATATTTCTCTATATTTCTCTTCATATTATTTTATATCACAGTTGTGAAACTTGCACTTTGTATGTGTTTGACTAATAACATTGCATGTTCTTTGTACTAACACATTTGATACTTTATGTTAGAGAATGTTCACATTTTATTTAGTAAATTTTACTCATGAACATAATATACTTACATTTTTAAATGGCACGATAATTAAAAAAAATTTGTATAGCCATTTTTTGTCGTTAAAATATATCCGCAATATTTTATTAATATTGTGCATGTGGGGTCTAAGTTAGTTTTAATATTTTTTTATACCTACCCTTATCCAAAAGATTGATGGTTTTAAGTAAATGAAAGATTTCAAAATCCTTTTTGTTTATTCGCTTTATTAATCGCTTACTAAGACCCAATTTACTTTGCCGCGGGATGGAATTGAAGCAAATTTTCGCAGCGAAATTGTACGTAGCATTATCAAGACTGTCTCAATTGTGTAAGATGCTAAATAAACACGAGCAAAAATAGACATCTCGCATATTCTGGAGAATTTCCCTGTTCATTATTCTATGTAAAATTTTGTTGGAAAATTTTGGTTTCATGCCACGGCTGTGTAAATAGAGCCTTAAAATAATAAAAAAATGTTGAACAATGTCTGACTTGTGACCGTCTATTTCAGTTAAATGTATGTGAGCGTGGCGGTGGAGTGGCGTGGCGCAGGTGCAGTTTCCTCAGCGCGACGCCCTCGCGGCGCGTTCAGTGTGCGTGGACCGCGCGTGCCCCGCGCGCGGCACGCACACGCCACGCACGCGCCGGACGGACGGGCGCCGCGTTTTCTCACGACGCTTGCTTACGTAAGCTTTGCTAATGACGAAAGCGTGCCGACTCGCGGCACTATCGACCGTCGACAGAGTTCAATGTTATTATTATTAATATTATTTTTTGTTGCGTACGAGACGTTATTTGAGACTGTTCGGTATCTGAGTGTTCGATCGATGGCCCTCGTAGACCGTATTTATTGTTCGATACGTGTATCGATCGGAGATATTATAGTAGATTTTATCCGAGTATGTATGATCCCACCCCTCGAACGTGTAATTGTTATGATAATGAAACGATTATGATTAAATGAAATACATATTATTATAAAATTCTAAATGCGTCGCTATTTATACATAGATGATTTTAGTGTTTAAATTCAGATTGAGAATATATATTTTAATTATTTATATTGAGCTAGTGTAATGTAAATTCAGTTGAACTAGAAATGTATGTCGTGCGATTTACTAATGTTTCAAATTGTAATAAAAAGTTTATCTATAACCTAATGACCAATGTAATATCATACGACGGAATTTGATCGCATTTGATAATGTTAACGTTAGCTAGGACGAGGTTGGATTGTAACAGTAATCGCATTTACATTCAATAGACGACTTCCCAGTGGATTGATGTTGTACTAATATTATGGACAGCTTTGCATCGTCGGAGCTCTACGATATAACGTAAGCTACGTACATAAATTGTATTAGAATTAATTTCCATTATAAAGTGTCTTCTCTCCGACGCCGGCCGCAGCTGTCCGCATACAAACACCGCATTTAATAATAATTATCAGATTTCTTGTTAGATTCTCGTTGTTAGTGAGAGGCGAGTAGGATAGTGTAGTCGGTAGCTACGCGGGCAGCGGCGGCCGGCCGTCCTTAGTAATACAACTTGTAAGTATGCTTGATCGCCTCATAAGTGCTTCGAAATGACGTATTTCTATTATGAACATTCATTCTTTAAGGTTATTTTACTGCCAATGTTCACAAATTGTTAATTTATAAGTAATATAACTAAATTTCACGTTTTATAATATTACGTACACACATTTTTAGTTCTATTCATGTCTTATGAGTAGTGTAAATTTGACAAGAGGTTTGGTGTGTATCGCTGGACCTTACTGTCGTAATGTTTCACTGCATGTTTAGTAAACCTATGTTTATACTTATTTTATTTTAAAGAACTTTCTTTATTGATGAGAATATAAAATAAATAATGTTTTCAAATAACATGTTGATTTTATTTTTATTTCACCTGATAACTATATGGTACCCGCATGAAAAAAAGATGAGATAATAGTTTGACTTGAAAGTAGTAAATATTATGTCATTGCATAATGGATGTAACGACAGCATGGTGGGCCTAATCTGACCGCATCAATTGCACTTTCCTATCGCCTTCCACTCGCTAATAAATTACGGTTCTAAATGACTGAAAAGGATACAGGCATAGAACAACTGTGCGATTCGGTGTGAGGATGCGTAGTAAAAGATTATTTGTTAAGAAACAATAAAATCGCATCTGTGCGCTGCTAGGTTAATGATGACGCCATGCTATTGGCTCTTCAAACAAGTTCCTTTGGAAATTTCAAATTGTAAACTATTCTGTGATTTTGATTATCATCAAAGACGAAACAACTAAGAAATTCTGAATGAGACGAGGTCAAAACTATTTCCTGTTATCGATATGACTTATCGAAATATCAATATCGAGATATCGAATGACACATTCTAAACTAACGCGAGATAATAACACTTTCTCACGTTTGATCTTCACGTCTTGCCGTGTATTATAAAGTAAAATGTTGCTAAAATTAATATATTTTGCTTCGCTGTTAATTCTGAGTTCGAGTTCTAAATGTGAGACTGAGGAATGTGTAAGTTCAAGAATAGTTGGAGGGGAAAAATCGAAACAAAATAGTAGACCTTATCAGGTAAGTGATACTGTGTTATGGCGCGTGTTAGGCGAGTTCTATGTCCAGCAGTGGACGGCAATAGGCTAAGATGATGAGAAGTTTGGCTACAGACTAATTAGTAGATAAGTTTTGATATACGTAAATACTAGTATAAGCGATGGTGGCTGAATGGATAAGGGACCGTCGCGCAAATCATGAGGTCCGAGTTCGATCCCAACCGGCAGTACCAATGTGGATTCCACTTTGTGGAATTTATATGTACTTATCAAGTGACTTACCATCTGCTAATGCTGAAGGAAAACATCGTGAGGAAACCCACATATACTAGAACTAATTTTAAGTGAATGTCTGATCCACCAACCCACACTAGGCCCGCGTGAGTGGATCATGGCCTAAACCCTCTCAGCTCTCTAGATAGAAGAGAGGAGACCCCGAGCTCAGCAGTGAGACTTAATGGGTTGCTGATGATGAAATATAAGAACACGCGGATTTTTTTTTTGTTTTAACTCTACCTAATTCAGGTGGCCTTATACTCTCGACTGGGCACTTCAGGCGAGCTAGGCTTCTGTGGAGGATCCCTCATCGACCAGGAGTGGGTGCTTACTGCTGCACATTGCTGCTTCCATAACGGGGAACTGGTTAATCATGTACAGGTATTTATCTAACTAATATTAAATTATCTATCTATTATCCCTATATAGTTAATATTAGGCATTTATATAGTTTTAATGTATAAACTCGTATGTAAGTATGTATCTAGAATGTATTTTAATAGTATAAGTTCATAATAATATCATTTCTTTTATTAGCTAAAATTACTTACTATACTATTATAATATTTCTGCATCACCCAAAGGTTTGGCTGGTAGAGAATGCTTTTAGCATTAAGCCCGCCTTTTGTAACATATTGTGTGCAAGAAGTTTTTAATAAATAAATAAATTATAAATGGGAAAGTTAGGATTGACGGATGTATGGTTGGATGTTTGTTAAATCACACACGAACGTCTGAAAGGTCTGTATGAAGTTTGTACACAGATTATAGTTTGGAAAACTACAAACTACTATTTACTGACACATCAACATGCGGAAGCTAGTAGCGTTATTTGAACTCATCTGAAATAGACAGTGATCATTGTCTCTAGCATTGCGATTAAACAATTGTTCCAATAAAGTGTAATGATAGAAGATCAAGACAATGATATAAACAGTAACCTAAATTCAATCATTAAATGACTTGACATTAATAATCTGAAGGCAAACATAGAAAAAACTAAAATAAAATATTAATTATAATGGTGAACCTGTATCTGAAGTGCAAACAACAAAATTTCTTGGTCTTACGGTGGACAATAAATTAAAATGGAAATCTCACATAGAAACACTGTGCAGAAGAATTAATAAATCAGTATATTGCGCTACATGAATTAAAACAGGTCTCAAATATGAATACCTTGTTGACGGTATATCATGTTTTGGTTGCTTCAGCCTTGAGGTAGGTATGGTATAATGTTTTGGGGAAATTCGACTGACATCGACTTAATTTTTAAAGCACAGAAACGGTGTTTAACGGCTATGTTTGGGCTTCAAATAATTAAAAGTTGTAAACCCTTTTTCCACGATTTCTAAATTCTTACTCTCCCAAGCCTATATATTTATGAGGTCTCAAATCTCAATATTTGTTAAGCTAAATCAAAATTTATTTACATTAGCCTCAGAAGCTAATAATAGGCTACAACGTGACGCATTTCTTCTCTCTATACGCCGAACCTATACCACTAACGTGTGTTTTAAATTTCAATAAATTACCCAAGGAATTAAGAGCTATGGGGATAGTTTTATTTAAGAAAAATGTAAAGAGCCTTTTACTTATTAAATGTTATAAACGACTATTTGAACGATAATTTTGCCATACATAATAGGTACCTCACAGTGGCATCAATTATAAGAACAATTACATAATTATTTTATTTATCTCTAATATCTATTATAATGATATTATAATCAATTTGTCATGTGTTGTAGGTAATAATTCGAAAAAAGAAACATAGAATTTTTTTTTTTTTAAATCCTTTATCCAGCCTCACTGATTATATCAGTATACATAATAATAATAATAATATTCTACCACATTCACACAGCGCCATCTAGTCCCAAAGTAAGCAATTATATTTGCTTGTGTTATGGGTACTAAACAACTGATATACTACTTAAATACATTTTTTTTTGTAAATACATACATATTATAGATAAATTACACCCAGACAGAACAAACCTTTATGCTCATCACACAAAGATTTGTCCTGGGTGGGGATCGAACCCACGACCTCCGGCGTAGCAGTCAGGGTCACTAACCACTAGACCAACAGGCCAGTCAAAACATTTATTCAATAAAATATTTACACATAACTTAAAAATATACACAGCTAACCTATTTAAAAAAAAAGAACCAGATACTCTATTTACAGGAAATTCCTATAAATAGAATATCTGATTGAGATCAGAAATAATATTGAAATAATTAAATTATCATTATTATTATCAAAATATTATTATTATTAAATTGTTATTATTGAATGATCATTATTAATATTTTAAAGTAATGTTAGTTAATTTATAATATATTTATATTACAATGTCAATCTGTTTCTGTTAACTTAACCCATAATTGTAAACATTTTGCATGCCTTACGGTAGAATCACTTGAAACGTGTTTAATTTTATAACATCTTTGTAACAGTGTTTTCTGCAAAAATAAACGATTTGATTTGATTTGAAACGTAAGCATCGCATCATGAAGTATGTCTCCTAAAATAAATACCATTGCCAGACCATAGAATCGAAACCTGGACGTCTTGTGCAGCAGTTGTATAGGTACTTTCCCGTTGCGTCATTGAAGCAGGGGTCATCGTACCTATATGTCACATCTTGTAAAGTTAATTAATTTAATTTATCCCTTTGACCGCCAAGGACTTATTATAACGTTATTCAATAACTTGATCGAGATGCCGACGACGTCTTATAGCGTCCATCGCACTTCAACTTTTAGAGACGGATAAAAGTTGGCTAAAAAAAATCATTGCACAAACTGTACAAAAACTTAATGAGGCAGAGATGAGAAAAGTACGTGCAAAGTAATAAATACATACGTGCCGTAATTATGTTGAAGGCGATCCTAGGCGCCTACTCATTGTACGATCGATACGAGCATGGACGTCGGGTAGTGAACGTGGCAGAGCTGGTGATACATCCAGACTGGGATCCCGACACCTTCAACAATGACATCGCGTTACTACGGCTCGCTAACACTGTACAGCTCACAGGTATTCTATTATCAGAACTTACTAGGCTTATTTTAACATTTTGAGTAGGTATTCCGTTTCTTCCACCCAGCTAACCATATTCAAGGTAGTTGTTGAGTATCGAAATTGAAAAAAAAAAGTTATTACTTATTTTAATACCTAATATTCTACCATTCTACCACATTTACCTTCACAGCGCCATCTAGTCCCAAATTAAGCAATTATATTTGCTTGTGTTATGGGTACTAAACAACTGATATAATACTTAAATACATTTTTTTTTGTAAATACATACATATTATAGATAAATTACACCCAGACACAGAACAAACCTTTATGCTCATCACACAGAGATTTGTCCTGGGTGGGGATCGAACCCACGACCTCCGGTTTAGCAGTCAGGGTCACTAACCACTAGACCAACAGGCCAGTCAATGCATGCTACTAGAATGATAAGCTCCATCATCATTACAATCCTACATGTCCCACTGCCCACTGGGCACGGGTCTCCTCCAAACATTTTGAAAGGAATTTAGCCTACTAGGTACTTATACCACATAATAGGAAATTTGATTTATTTTACAACCGCATACTAGGTAGATACCTACTTTCTTATCTACTTATTTATGATCTGTACTTTCTCTTCCGAGGCTCAAGAACAGAATATGTAGTACCTACCGTGCTTAAGACAGTATGTACCTAGGTTAAGCTTTCCTTGGGTCTCTCAAGTATCAGCTGATCAGCTCGAAGTTTGAATGGGTTCATAAAGTTGTAAATCCTGATCCTTTCAGTAGGTATAATGACTTTTACTTTATACTAATCTATATTTGCAGATACGATAAATATAGTACATCTGCCGTTTCGAAATCTATCGTCATTATCGTTTGCTGGTATGGGAGCTATTGCCTCCGGGTGGGGGATTGCTGCTGAAGGTACTTACTAATTTGGTTCTTTCATTATTCACGTAACTTATTTATTTATTTATTAAGGATTACCAACAAGAGATACACATACTTAACAAAGAAATATCAAAAACATAAAGCGTGCGATCTCAATTATAGGCAACCACAGCTAACTTAAGAATACCTATATAATAAGGAGTGTGATAGGTAGTATGTCGACAACTCCTCGTATCTTTTAAACTAAAACCCGACCAATTTTGATATTTAGTGACCAATTTCGACCAATTATCGACTAATTTTTTGCATCATCAAAATCAAAATCCATGATGGTTGCCAAGCCAGTGTCAGCCACACTCTAGTTTAGTCCTGTAGCTATCGAAGTTCGTTGGGGGCCTTTTGTAGTGAAGCTCAAATTGATGTTTAAGATTTTCACAAACTCGGGGCCCTTGAAGCCAGAAGGCCACGTGCCATACTGCTGCGATACAGCGGGAGCTACACCCCTGATTTTCTTCATTAACATAGCTAATTGGCATATTTTAGTTTACTTTATAAAAAAAATATTATGATGTTTATGTTATATTTAAATAATTTATATTAGGTATGTACATTTGTGTTTCATTTAGTTTGGAAACCCAGTATATTTAAATTTGACTCTATTTTCAGGTGTACCCTTTATAGCGCCTACACTTCGTCAGAGGCTGATGTCAGTGATTTCAGATCCACTGTGCAACAACTTTTACTCCGGCCAGCTGCCTCAGAACACTGTTTGTGGGTTCCAAGGATCAGCTGGCACTTGCAAGGTAGGTTTCTATTTACCTTGGTACTTGTTATATCACGATTTCATCAATATGTATTAGTGATAGGATTAATCATCTCATAATCTCAACCCACAAACGTCCCACTGCTGGGCACGGGTCTCCCCCAAAGAATGTGGAGAGAATTTTGCCTACTATACCACGCTGGCCAAACCTCTTCGGCCGTCTACTACAGGGTTTGTTTCTAATTTTCCTTTTCTTGCAATGTTCTTGTATGTATACTCCCTTAATCGCCTTTCACGACACCCACAGGTTGAGATGGGGTAGTCATACTATGTATTCTTAATCAGTCACTACACGGAATACTAGGTACCTACTTTCATACTAAGTATACAAATATTTCAAAATTCATTCGTAACAGATGCCGGTTTTGTCTAGTCGTATCTAATGAATATATTTTAATACTTGCGTTTCGGTTTAATCTGGTAGGTAATTAACAATCATATCTGCTACTAATATCAATGTAAATTATGATTAATTGTAGTTAGTATACGATAAAGCTACTAAGCTGCGAGTAGCTAATTAATTAACCCATAATTATTAATAATTAGTTACTGTGTAGCCAGCACCCATGATTTTATCTGTGTTATTTAGGGGAATACATTGGGGGGTCATCCATAAATTATGTAACAAATTAAGGGGAAGTTTGATTAATAATGTCAAACTAGCAAAACACCTACTTACTCACATTAGTGATGCACACATAGGTGTGAACCCTTACAAAATATGTCTCCAGAGACTATGAATTTCGACAGACACGACGATGATATCGACAAGTCGTAGACAGAGTCGATATCAACGTCGCGTCTGTTTGGAAATTTTAAAATGAAATTCATTTAAAGTTATCAATAATATTTTACAGAACCCTGGTTAGTTTTAATGCAACTTTTAGTTAGCCTGGAACCCTAATTAAAATCATCGGTGAAGATAACACGGATAACATCTGCAACGTTTTTATCAAAGTTCTATATGTTTTGATGCATACCTCTCGAATTATTTCGATTTTGATCATATCGTAAGTGCCAGGAAATAATAATTGATAGTCTCATAATCACGCGACTTTAACTAAAAATAACATGTCATTTTAATTGAACTACAATAATATCGCGAGCTTACCAAACTACCAAACCAATTGGACTTCCACTTTTTTCACTTTTGCCTGAATGTTTTAAGAAGAAAATTGTGTTATATTTTATTTGTGACTGTGTCTATGTACAAGAATCATTGATTTTTGTCAGAGGGTAGTTAGTTAGATACTACGTTTCAAGAATTGTTTCCTTGAGGTACTTCTGCTAGTTCCTGTAATATTGATAATAATGTTGTAATTCTGGTTTTAGGGTGACAACGGTGGGCCTTTTACTATAGTTTATACTTACGATCCTGAAGAGGAAGGACAAGATGTATTGGTAAGCTCTATTTTATTTTATTTACTTTGCTTTGCTCATTGTGTTGTGTTTGCAGGTGAGGTGTGGCTTCTAGAGCTCTTTATTTTGATGCAATGACTAACTTCTATGTGTGGTTATCAATTTATCATTCAATTTAAATATTCTAGTAGTAAAATATTACAATATTTTATCAAAAGGTGTGACTTTTACTGCGCATATAGATACTTACTTTCCTTAACTCTACATAACTCTATGGTAGACTGGTACAGAATGCCTTATAATATACATATAAAGTATTGAGTATTTTTATGAACCCAATAAGTTGACAATTTTGATGTTTTTTTTTTAACAGATTGGTGTAGCATCATTTATCAATAGCAGCGGCTGCAATGTCAACCTACCCTCAGTGTTCACCAGGGTACAAAGATACCTAGATTGGATCAGCGAAGTCACTGGTATAACACTGCCATAGTTTAGGTGTATAACAATCTAAATAAAAAATATAATATATAAGCTGTTTTATTTGCTTCCTAAGCCTAAGTATTATGCTTCAAAATGATTACTGGAACGGAAAATAAGGCTTAACATAATCAGTCTCTTTATTGCTTTCTTGCTTATAATTAAAAATGATTATTGCAACTAAAAACTAAAATCCGTGTAGTGATGGATTGAGACTATATAATGTCACTATCATCAACCTGTGGGTGTCGTAAAAGACGTCTAAAGGCTGTGGCCCCATTAGTCTGTCGTCGCAGCGCATTTATTTCTAAGTAATAAGTACTACTTGGCAACATTAAGTGCGTCGAAATTCCATATAAATAAATTCGACGACGCAACGCAATAATACAATAAGCGATGGTGGCTGAATGGATAAGAGACCGGCGTGCAAATCACGCGGTCCGAGTTCGATCCCGACCGACAGTACCAATGTGGATTTCACTTTTTGGAATTTATATGTACTAGTCAAGAGACTTATCATGTGCTAACGGTGAAGGAAAACATCGTGAGGAAACCCACATACCCTAGAAGAAATTCTATGAGTATGTCTGATCCACCAACCCGCACTAGGCCAGCGTGTGTGGATTATGGCCTAAACCCTCTCAGCTCTCTAGTTAGAGGAGAGGAGACCCGAGCCCAGCAGAGGGACTTAATGGGTTGCTGATGAACGCAATAATGTGGTCTCAGCCTAAGAGACCTTATGCAGACATGCACTGCGAGCAAAGGAAAATTCGAAACTAAACCATATATTATGTATCAATCCATTTTGCCAGCGTGGTATAGTAGACTATATTCCCTCCAAAGAATTTGTGCTCTGTTTGTATCGTTTTTTTTAAATGCGGATTTGGCAGGTATTGTTCTTTGCTGTTCCCTTCATTTCGTCTAAACAGAAATTTAAACATCGATTGTTTTGGATAGGTAGGAGTTTATTGCTGCAATCAGACACGCATGTTATTTATGGTATTGAAGGTTAGAACATAATTCTTTTGTTTCCATACCAAATCTAATTTATACTACTTAATTACATACTGGAAAATTGTTGAGCAATTAGTGAAACAGAAACGAGAACATTTTCACAGCAAATAGTGTTTATGTACTTTATTAAAATTATAAATTGATTTTGAGATGATAAATACTGATATAATTTGACTAAGTAATTTCGAAATTTGAGGTCTCAAAATGCATATTGCAATATTTTATGGACTAATAATAATAGTTCAGGTTGTCGCTGTTGTGAAAATTCAAATGGATTACCATAAAAATGTTGGTATTCCCACAGCAAAGAGGATTAAAGCATATGAGGAAGAACTTTTGACCGAAGCAGCGGATGTATCAAGTAGAATTGCTGGCGGTCTGCCTTCTTCTGCCGGTGAACATCCATATATTGTAAGATTATGTTTAAAACTTTTCTGTTGCGAGGAATATCATACAATACGCATCGGCATCAGTTCCTTCGTAGCGTTGGATGGATGTAAACTCGGTCAGCCTTCTGCCTTTACTCGTGTTACCAGCCACCATGACTTTATTGTTCAATATTTGTAAATAGTTTTTCAAAAACTTATATTTTTTTATTCATTTCCATTTACATCCACGGTAGTAGCTTTCACAAGGGGGTTCCTAGGGTTTAAAAATGTACAAAGATAAAAAATATAAAAAATTGCCCGTGCTTCAATTTTATTTGATTGCACATGCCTTTACGGAATAATTATTAGAAACTAATAATAAATTTTGTAGCACAACACACCGCACACGGATTACATAACTTTATCCAAAATCCTGCAATTTTTAGGTTCTTCACACGGTAGCATATTCTTCTCAAATTTATGCAGATATTGTTGAATTCTAATAAAGTGAAGTCCAGTTGAAGACTGAACTGAGCATTGGGCTCTCCAAGAAGAAAGTAACGAAGCTTTTGAATGATCTGCAAGGTGATTGTGATAACTATGGTTTTGTAAGTGTCCATGTAGCCTCCATTTTCGGCAGTAGACGCTGACCTTTAGATTGTCCGTTTGCTAGGTTGTATGAAATAAAAACGACGAAATAGTAAGTAGTATCTACTATACCTACCTCAATCAGGTTTACTTTTTCTCTAGGCCGGCTTACTCATCGATCTTACGAATGCAACTGTTAACTCGTTATGTGGTTCTTCACTCCTCACTTCCAATCGCCTGGTGACGGCCGCTCACTGCTGGTACGACGGGGACTTCCAAGCGTGGCAGTTTCACGTCGTTCTAGGCACCAATTTCTTGTACTCAGGTGGCATTCGCATTCCAACTCGCAAGGTCTTCATACATCCGCGGTATAACCATGTTACCCTGGAAAATGACATATCTATGATTTATTTGCCTAAAAACGTATATTTTTCTGGTAAGTAAATTTTCATTCTTGAAATATATGCACATAAGCGATTATTACTAAAATATTTAATTTAAAGCTACTTATATCTATTTTCAGAGAAAATTGTGCCGATTTCGTTACCTACTGGGCCAGAATTAAATGACCAATTTGTTGGACGGTGGGCGACAGCTGTTGGATTTGGCAAACCGCACATGGGTAAGTTTTTTGTAGTCCGTAATGACTTATAACTAGAGTTTCTATGTCGAGTCATACATAAATCAATCATACGAATGAATCGTAACTACATCGGACGATCTATAAATTGTAACTCTATTGGAATCAAATGACATTTGATTGATTTTGATTTTGGACTATGTTTGCCAAGTCGCGATCTGAACTCAAGAGCTCGTTTTCTGGAAAGGTTTTTGGTGTTTTCAATTCTCTGAGTTAATGCTATTGCTTTCGAGGAGACCTATGCCCAGCAGTGGGACATTTATGGGTTGAAATGATGATGATGATGATGAAAGCTATTCTTTGTCTGATTGTCTCATGATAAAAAGTTTCCTTTAGCGCTAGTCCAAAGCTCTCTATTTGCAATCCTCGGATTAGTTTTTTGGTTTAATTTCAGGTCAAGTTTCTACCCAAGAAATGTACCACGTGAAAGTTCAAGTGATTACTACTGCGGCGTGTGCTGCAGTGTTCAGCGCTGGATTTGTGCGTCACAGTACTCTGTGCACCAACGGTACAGGCGGAGTAGGAATCTGTTCAGGAGACTCCGGTGGTCCACTTCTCATCATACTTAATGGTAGACTTGTATTGGTAAGCCCATACTCTTATTTCATGCATAAGTCTAAGAATTTACTAAGATTCCTGAGGGAGTTTGGATAACTTACTTTCTATATATTATTATATTCAGTCCGGCTGCTAAATCTGTCTGATACCACCTCTTCTCTCTGCTGGTCTCTACTTTGTTTGAAATTGGTATTTACCATGCCAAGTTTTTATTTATTTTTAAATACCAAACTATGATACAACTCACTTGATGGACAGATTTACAATGGCAATTTTAGAAGTATTTGCATAATTAATATCGAGGAGACCCAAGCCCAGCAGTGGGACTTAATGGGTTGCTGATGATGATGATGATATCATCTCAGTTTGAGTCATGCACTCACAGCAACGAATTTATTATTTTTTGCAGATCGGCATCAGTTCCTTCGTAGCGTTGGATGGATGTAAACTCGGTCAGCCTTCTGCCTTTACTCGTGTTACCAGCCACCATGACTTTATTGTTCAACATTTGTAAATAGTTTTCAAAATCTTGTACATTTTTATCATTCCTTACATCCACGGTAACCCTAGCTTTCATAAGGGGGATCCGAGGGTTTAAAAATGTACATAGATAAAAATATAAAAAATTGCCCGAGCTTGAATTATTTGATTGCACATTGAATGCCTTTACGGAAGAATTATTAGAAACTAATAATAAATTTGGTTGCACAACACACCGCACACGGATTACATAACTTTATCCAAAATCCTGCACTACTACACACTACGTATAGACTGGAAATGTCCTGAAAATAAATAAATATTGTCATACAATGCGAGGGATAAGAGCCCTCGACAGTGCGCAAGATTTCAATTGATTTAAGTACAATTCAATCATGATATTGACAATGAAATTTATATTTAAGTACTTAGTTAAGTTTTTTATCGAATATAATTAGTGATTAGCTCCTTTATCAGATATAGACGAGGTTAAAGCGACTATGTGGTAAAATGTTAAAATATCGGCGAACTCCGACTTTGTCCTGTTTTAAAAATCAATAAAAGTTGCCTATTTCTGTAATAGATGGGTACTTTTGGTAATTTTAAATAATAATAATATTTTTTTATTTTAGACCATATAAATCCATATTTGTGTTTGTAACAAGAATAAAAATTAAAAACTAGTGTTAGTAAGCATTAATATACACCATAATAAAATTAAAAATAGGAAAAAATAAAATAAATGCTTCATTGCAGATTTTTGATTGTTGTTATATTTCATTTATCGTGATAGTTTTTAGTTTTAGCAGGAGGAGCAGACTAGTGGCTACCATGAAATTAGCCGTTTCACTTTGATACTTTATCCTGACTACAAATGCCTCGTGTCAAAGTAAAAGTTAGTAGGTAAATTAACATACTCAAACTCTACCCGAGCTTTTGTTAACGATTAGTGAGAGGTCATGTAATATATTAAAGTACAATAAATAAGTAAAAGGATTTATTTAATTATTTGGTACTTTTTATATATAAAATCAGTCGGTTGTTATTTATAAATGCTGTACGATGAAGTTCCTGAAGCTGGTGGTACGGGCGAACGCCGAGGGGTGGCCGAGTTGACAACCGGCGGCCGCCACGAACGAGCTCACACCGATCTGGAAAAAATCATTATAGATTCAGAGATTTATATTGAAGTTACAAATAAACAGACACAAGCAGTAAAGGTCATCGAAAAAAATATATAGAATTTTCAAAATGCTCTGGTAAAACAAAAAAGGACTGTTGAAAATGTTGTATAAAAAAGTTTACCAAGATGAGTCTTCCATTGTGGTTAATGACGAGTGGTCCGCCGGAGTCTCCACCACAGATGCCAACACCACCACCGCCGTGCGTGCAAATTGTACTTTGTACAACGAAACTAGTGCCGAATGTTGCTTGGCATTGCGCTACACTGATCACTTGAAGGTTCACATGATGGACTGTGGTGGATGCTCCCGCTTGTTCTGCAACAAGAAAACTATGTTAGAAATACTGTATGGGCTGTATAGGTTTTTAGATGATGCGGCTCTATTGCAAGTAACAAGTGAAATCAAGACCTTCGCAGTTATTTGGAATAAATTTTAGCATATACAGAAATGGCAATAATAGATTTGTATGTTTCGGGCCGCACTATCAACTAAAATATTAGCTCAGCTAGTCTAACGAGAGTCATCATCATCATCATGGCGCGGGTCTCCTGCAAACATTTTTGAGAGAATTTAGCCACTTACTTTACTATACGCTGGTAGACGGATTGGTATATTATAGGGTTTTCTTTCAAATTTTCCTTTTTTCGCAGTGCTCTTTTTTGCTTCAGGTTAGTCCCTTAGCCAGTTAATTGAAATTTAGTATATTCCCTCTATCTTCTGAAGAATTAATTTTCTTTTTTGTTTTAGTAATATGTACTTTTGAAACGAAATGTAGGTATGTTATTCATAACTCCGCAAATTTTCTGCTACCCTAGACTTTTTAAAGGCAAGGGTAAAAAACGCCATTCATTCATTATGTTTCAGAAAATCACAGACATAACTTCTCGCACAACTACATACACAACCTCCTTTTTGAAGGCTATTAAAAATAAATGGCTACTTACGATCGCTAGTCCTACCGAATCCGGCGGCTGTGGCCCAATTGCCTACAAACGTTTGCGATGTCTCCGATGCACTAGGTATCTCAATAGGGCTGATAAGTCCTGAAACATTCAAACACATTACAGCTTTGTACAAGACTCGTTACTTATTTGTGAAAACAAATGGATAGACAGGTACTTTGTAATAAGTGTTGCTAGCTTTCAGTCAATCAATACTTAAGCTGATCAGGCCGTATTAGAGTATAGACAGTCACTTCATTATCTATAGTTAAAATATTTAAATTTACTCAGCCCATGACCACAATCGGTTCAATTCAAAACAGTATTGTTTATTACCAGCGCTAGGTCTTAACAACATGCTGAGCTGCACAATTTGTACGATAAATAAAAAAAGAAGAAATAGTCAGCTTTTAAACTTTCGCGACTTGTACACATATTAAATTATTATAAAACCGGGTCTAGGTCACGTATTATATTATATAAAATGAAAAAACACTTACTGTGACATAACTATAATAGTTAGCGTATGCTGTCGCGATATTTTTTGTAAATAATTATATGTTCTGCAAAGACGTAGTACATTATTTTGTTCTATAATAATCAATAGTTCGCAGCGCACGCGATGTAAGAAAGTGTTTTGGTAATTTTTTCACATCTTGGGTTACATTATTGGAGTTTTAGTATGGATCGAAACTTTTTTGAAAATTTGATATGGCCTATGTTCACCGGAGATAGTGTAGCTTCTCAACAGTGAAAGAATTTTTCAAATCGGTCATGTACTTTCGGAGCCTATTCAATGCAAACAAACAAACAAAAAAAAAATCTTTCCTCTTTATAATATTAGTGTAGGTATAAGGAATAGTAAATACCTTATTTATTTGCCCGACGACGTTTCGATCGAGTTACACCGATCGTGGTCGGGCAAATAAATAAGGTATTTCCTATTCCTTATAATACGTGACCTAGTCTCGTTTTTAGTCAGCTGTTACAGAAACAATTATTGTTAGAAAGAGTTAAAAATAAATGCGAGGCTCAATTTAAAAACGCATCAAACTTATAAGCAATAAATTACCTATCGGGTCTATAATCAATAAAGATGATAACTTACCAGTAAATCCAACGTTATTAGGCAGGTAGATCATAGCAATGTCATTGTTCAGGTTAGAGGGGGTATACTGCGGGTGCATGACGACATTGGTGGTGTGAATGCGAGTGCCGCCCGAGAACAAGAAGTTGCTGCCGAGAATAACCTCGAACCGCCAAGCTTGGTTCCATCCGTCCGTCCAACAGTGAGCTGCGGTCACCAGACGGTTGGCAGAGAGCAGTGAGGAACCGCATACTGAGTTACCCGCTACATTCACCAGACTGATCAGCAGACCTGCCTTGGAAGAGAAATAAAATGAATATGTTATAAAAAGAAAACAAATTAATATGAATCAGATAGACAGATCAAAAATTTAACGATACTGAATCATGAACACATAAAAATTATAAATACATGAATACAAGATCCAAAAATTGTCTAAAATGTTGCGATCACGACTCAAGTTGACACTAAAGCCAAAGCATAAGGTAGGGTGCATAGCGCACCTCGACGCCTGAGGTCCTAATTAACCTCTTTGCCAGTTTTTTTTAAATAACAGCGACCGTACTTACATTTTCAAACATTTGACAGCGATAGCGAAATCGACTGACGATGTCGAATGTCGAAATCCCGAGGCAGTAGGCCTAGGCAGTTTTCATGTCCATTTTGACGAAGGCCATTTTTCATTTTTGTGATATGTCATCCTTGTTGAACATAGTGGAAAGTGGTATGTGGCAAGCCTGTTTTCTAAACTACACTGCTGAGCTTTTTTTTGTTTTTTATTGTTTTATTTAAAAAGACAACGCCCGCACTAGGGAACAAGCCCTGTGTCGCGGGGAGCTTTACAAACATGAAACTAACGGACACAAAGTACACCCAGACTAGAAACAAATATCTATGAATCACACAAATATTTGTCTCGTGTGGGAATCGAACCCACATCACCCAACACGGCGATGTAGTGGCGAGGCGACCACTTTAACCACTGCGCCACGGTGACAGTCAAAAAGTCAGTCAAAGCTTTCGACCGAAATTATCATCGAAACTGGTGTCAGAATAAATTAGAAAGACAATTTTGCAAAGACTGTAGTCGTTATTGGCATCAGATCGATAAGCATTAATCATAAGGTGCCTGTGACGAGCAATCAAACATTTCAATAAAAAAACTTACGAAGTAGGGGTAAGCACCACCGGGAGCGAGTGCTCCACCAACAATCCTGTTTTCAACATCTGCTCCTGTAGCTAATCGTTCTTCATACTGTCTTATTTCCTCTGCAAGAGGAATACCGACTTCTGCGTGGTATCCTGTCTGTACTTCTACATTCGCGGCATTCGCAGCCACTAGGAGCAGTCCGAACAATAGTACAGCACGCATTTTAATTGTAATAATATTTGAATGGGTTATCACAGCTTATATACTAGCGTTCTTTATCGTAGTATCTATTCCAAATTAGTTTAGCTGCTGGTTAGTGTAAGAGCCTGTATGTAATTATTCTTGACTTTATTCCGCAGTAGGTAATTATTTCCTTTTATTCTTACGTAGGCACATCGGAAGGTCTCGGAGGTGTAGCGGTGGAATCAATATTTCAGCATATTAAAAATCTGGATCCTAAACATATTTAGGACTACTGCATACAGTAGCAGTACTGTTATAATTCTACTTGTTCCTCTTATTTTAAGCTTATGTCTTCGTAAAGAAGATAATATTTATTAGATAGTATACATATTTACCTACATAGATTTTTGACTATCAATAGAGTTTTCTGCTGTCATAAACTTTTACTTTATTCGAGTCCTAGAGATCTGTCTTTTCATATACTTTAATATTATTTATTGCATCAACAGGGTATCTGTAATAAATTAAAATTAATTGTAATATAGGTAGATAATTAAAAAATTGTTTATTAGCTCTTAGACTAATTAAATCATGTTTTAATGATATTATTGAACGTTAAATTATCATGAAGTCTGACATTTAATTATAGATAGTTTTAGATCTTATCTAGTAAGTATTTATTAAATGAAATCCTAAACATGCTTTGGCAAGGACAAGGACAAACAATACGATATAATCCCTTTTTTCAGTTTTAAACATTCGAATAATTTACAAACATCAAAAACAAATTAAGAATATAAGAATAAGTAAGTTGATGTGGCAGTGGGCTGGTCATATCTGCAGAAGGACCGATGGACGGTGGAGCAAACGTGTCCTAGAGTGGAGACCGCGACTCGGCCAGCGTAGAGTAGGACGCCCTCCAGCTAGATGGTCCGACGACCTAAAAAAGGTCGCTGGGTCTGACTGGATGCGGAAGGCGGAGGACATAGTGCTATGGCGCGTGTTAGGAGAGGCCTACGTCCAGCAGTGGATTGCAATAGGCTGAAATGATGAATGATGATGAAAAACAAATTAATGAGAAAGGTGGCAGTTTCCCCCGGTTCGTGTGATGCGCTGGAAGCCCTATTTCGCCTCTAATCGTATTTTTTTTCCTTTCGCTCCCATTTCCCTTTCGGTATGCAACGTTTTGTTTCTATTTTCTTCGCATTGTTTAGTCAATACTTAGAGAACACAGTTAGGGATGCCTATTGGCGGCTGTTACCACTTATCATAAGGTGGACGGTGACCGCTTACTTCTCTGTCACTTCAGGCATTAAATGTAGGTAAGTAGTTACTTATAATTGGTTCTCATCAATCATGGATAGCAGAGAGCTGATCATTTTGAACTGAAAACGCATGTATGTATAAATATGAAGTCTTTAGTTCTCTTTAGTTGATGCCATTGGCGATTTACCCTTTCTCCGATCAACTCTGTTTTAGACCAAAAATTATCTGAAAATAAGCCTTTTTGTGTATAAGTTTTCCTAATTCTTGAATTATTTGATAAATAAATTATAAAATGTTTATTGCAATTACACAATTACAGTTGAGACTTGAGATGCACAATTGAAAATCGCCTTTAATGCAAGTAATTGTTTTTTGTTAGGCGACTCCGCTCTTCTGGTATTAGTGTAATTTGTAGTGCAATTGACATAACAAAATTTTTACGAGGGTAGAAAATGAAAAACAAGATAATAAGAAATTAAATTACATCTTGCGCGTAAGATTAAGTATGCGTGTGCATGAATTTCATTTAATTAATTAGGTAGAAATTGGAATAATAACACGTGTTAAATGATAAGATTAATGTACTTAAATATGTCGTTTCGTTATCTTTATCCGTGTAGTGACGGATTAAGAATACATAATATCACTACCCCATCTCAACCCGTGCGTGTCGTAAAAGGTGACTAAGGGAGTAACCTTATGCAGCCAAGAGCATTGCAAGAAAAAGAAAATTTGAACCAAACTATATCAACCCGTCTGGCCAGCGTGGTACTTATAGTAGGTTAAATTCCCTCCACATTCTTTAGAGGAGACCGGTGCCCAACTGTGGGCTGATTATGGGCTGATGATTCATCATCATCATTATTAAAATATAACGCCCACACTAGGGAACAAGCTAACAACAAGACCATACAAACATGACATAATTAATTAAGGGACTCAGTGGACTTTTCAGGGTGTATCTTCCCAGATTTAAAAACAAATATCTGGGAATCATACAAATAAGTATTTGTCTCGTGTGGCAATCGAACCCACGACACTCGACAAGGCGATGTTATTGGTGAGGCGCGAGAGGCGCTAGTTGAGTAAGATCTCCGAAATGTCAAACTCATAATTACGGCGTGGGTTTATTTCTATTTACCTTAAATATTCAATATCTAATGTGTCAATAAATGTCAGTGCTTTAAAGTGGAGCTGAGAAAAAGAAGTGCAAAATTAAGCCGTTTGAAAAAACATCTAATCCAGAGGTTAGTTTAATATCGTTTATAAATTCAATTTTTGTTAAAAATGTGCTTATTTACGGTACGGTTTTAAGGTATTAAATTTGGTTTAAATGTAAACGCGCGCAATAAACAAACTTTGAAAGCTATACTTAGGTACCTACTTGAGGACCTTAGTCAGTAGTTAGACAGTGGCGCCAACTGGTGAATACAAAACGGTAACCCTGAACGGTCCAGTCGTTCTCTAAGTTTTGCGCTTAGCGACATTTTTGGTAATTCATTATTATCTAAATAGTTATTTAATCTTAAATAGTAGTGGAGAACAACACATGTCTTTGTTAAACTTTTCAGTACAAAGTCGAGTACAAAAACAATAAACTCCAGTATTTTGTTACCTAGCTGCTTTCATCAACCAGAATTCAAATTTACAACAAAAATATGGAAAACCCCAATATCCCCTAATGCCGAAGTCTTATTTGCATTAGTACAAGTGACGGATCACGGATAACACTAACCGATTAAATGTGGGATTAGGTGGATTAAAAACTGAATTGGACAAACCCAATAATATCTAGACACCGGATTATTTTGTGTCTAAAACTTTTTATTATTTGACTAGTTTCTGATCGCAACTTCGCTGTTGTGGTATATCGATTAAAAGTAATTCTATCCTTCTTCGGTTCCTAGATTCTCTATGTCAATGTTTTATAAAGATCCGTTCAGTGGTTAACCAGTGAAAGTGTAAAAAACAAACGAACACACAGTCACTTTAGAATTTATAATACATAATAAATGGTTACGATTGGTAATGAATAGGTGGCTCAATTGGATAATCTGATAAGGGAAATATTCACAGGGTTTTCCCAATGTTGTGCCGCTTATTTTCTTTATTAGGGTATTAAGTACAATACAGACAGGTATCTCGAAGATAAATAGTAATTAATATAGTAATCCAGACTAATCATTTCATAGAGATCGCGGTAATTTAATATTGTGAGAGATTTGCTTTTAGGCATAGTGTATGTAAAATAAAATTGTAGTTTTGTGGGCGAAAAATTTCAAAACCTTAGGTAGGTACCTTTTCGGTTACATCACCATTCCGGTGAGGCAACCGAGTGATTAGTGCTGAACCGGTACTTTCTTCATTAGCCGACAGTAAAACGAGTGATATATTTTGACCTCTCCATAACTTATAGGTACAATTTCTAACTTCATGGGAAACGGTAAAGTCGTTTCTATCGGTTCACTAGCTAGCAACTTTGCTATAGTCTGGCACATAGTTACAAAAGTCATAACGTGTTGTAAATTTGTTTTTCGGCATAAACATTTGTAAATTATTAAAAAAAAAATTAAATTGTACCCTTGTGGGACAGGGCTTAAAAAAAACATTTGAATTTCAAGGAATGATGACGCAATCACAAGATGCCGTACCGACCAGTATTTTCACTATTAGCTAATACTAAAATATATTTTTTCTAGTTTTGTTTGGGCTACGGGATAGTCCATTTGACCGGTAGCTCTTGAGAATTTCTTCTAGAGTATGTAGGTTTCCACACAATGTTTTCTTTCACCGTCAGGAGGGGATCTATAGGACATCATCATCAGGTTGTTTAAAAATTAAATCCATATTGTTATTCAAGCTCCTTTATTTCGACCAGGTACTTACAATGCTTTCACGAAACTCCCAAACCCAATACAAACTGGGTATCACTTACATTTTTTTTAAATACTCATTAAACACACCATTACTTGAATTATTGTTTCAGGCGCCATATTTGAAGAAAAAAAAATACAAAATGCTGCGTAAAGTATTTTTCGTGAAGTTTAGTGACAATTTTGCAAAGAAAATAATTAAATAACATAGTGATTTGATCTATTCCATACTTTGCCAAAGGTATTTTTTGTTACTCGAGTTACAATTGTGTTCAAGAGTAATACAAATTCGGATGCATATGCACTAGAAACCATACTAACAGTGGCAGCAATATTCATAATGACGTTAGGTAAATAAACACTTCACACCCACCCAGGCTTTCCACGGGAGCAAATTTACCCATCACGGCTTTCCACGGAAGCAAATTTACCCATCACGGCTTTCCACGGAAGCAAATTTCGTTGATTTACTGTCACTGAAAATTACATCTCCGAAAGTGTATTCCCCACTCATAAACAATTATCTGGCTTCATTACACACGTTCAACTCACTCAGATCCCATTGGGTACCTTGTCCTGTCCATTCATTCATTCATTCAATATTATGCACAACAAACTGGTGATATTACTATCAATGTGCGACGGGTAAGCTTTCGCCACTAAGATATTATTATAGCAAACAGACTTGATACATACACTGAGATGTATTTAAAATGACAACAATATAATACAAATATGCTATGATTTAATATCCAAGCGTCTTGCCGATTCGCCCGGTTTAAAATGTTCAAGTTATTTACAAACAGGCAATTTTTATCATACTGTCTTTATTCGCAGAGTTGCAATTTATTTGTTTCCATAATATATTATGGTTAACAGTTTTCTCACCCACATAACATCGGCAAAACTTTCGTATGTACATATGTACATAGATATTATAAACTATCGTAAGTACATATGTACATACGACAGTTTATGCAGTGGTTGAGATATTTAACTCACTTTTCTTAGAGTGAACAAAGACAGCACTTAAAGGGATGTGTTCTCAAACATTCTAAATGAGGCTCTTAAATTAATAATAAATTTATGACTACTACACGTTGAGACTAGAGATACAACTTAAATCTAAATGTTATACATCTATTTAAAAATGTTTCTCGGAATTATTATGAATCATGTTAGCTGGTTTATTTCGGGCATTATTATTATAAATCTACAAATACGGCGCTAAAGATTGAGAGCTTTCGCTTGTAAAACACTAATAATGAACTGGCCAATTTTGTTCTCTATCTGGGAACAAGAAAACTTCATGATATTCTAACATAAACACAAATAAGTATACTAAAAATAAAATAGTTTTAATAGATGCCAATATTTAATGGTTTTTATTGACCTTCTTATTAGTATTTTAGTATGCATATTTGGAATCCGATATCAGAAAAATGCAAACATTTTATTCATAAATAAATACTTTTGTTTTGATACCACGTTTATTTTTACTAATCGAAATATTGTAAATTTTTCATTGCATATTTTGCAATGTTCGATACAGTCCATCACACACGAACGCTCCCATTCAAAACGCCTAAAATAAACAAAACAAAATTCGATGTTTCTATAACAAAACCGATGAGTTAAGGTCACTAGACTAAATGATAAGCTACAAACTCTAGAAGCCGATATTAAACATTATTTACAAGCCTCCTTAGACACCTTAATTATCTAAATGTATTAAATTGAAAGGACAATTCCACTTTTCAATATATCTTTTTAAAATATTTACATACGAATTCAAATTCCGCGACAATTGATGTAGTACGAATAAAATCTAAAATAAATATAATGTTTGAGAGATAAAATAACAAATAGTTACACAAACTTACAAGGAAGCATTAACTAAACTACCTTATTGATATCACAGTTCTTTTATGCAAATAAAGATTTCATTTCCATAGATCAGAGAATCCACAGCGTTTTTAGAAACACAGTGATTTTCACTCAATGGACTATATATTTTATCATCAAAAATATTGGTGTATGGCATGGCTTACAAACTTTTATCAGAGATTAGATCGACCTACAGCGTAATAAAACAAACGTTTTTTTCTACAAATGTACAACCGAGTGCGCATGCTTAACAACATACAAAGATAGAAAGCACTAAAGTGAGAATACGATCTTATGCAGTGTAACGCCACAATTAATAATATTGACGCCAATTATTTTTTAACCAATCAGACTGCTGGACGTCATTTACACACACTGATATGCCCCGATATGGGCTGCCTCCGAAGATTGATCAGTACATACAGATCTGATGGTAGAGGCAAGCTAGTCTAACATAATTATATTGTCTGTCTAATCTCTTAACCTTTTGACAAAAAACACCATGACTGGTAAACATGCAATTTATTGTTAAAGCAATAAGAACGCATTTTCAATAGACAGTTTGTCAGTTATTGATGTCAAAAGGTTCTATCTTTAACATTTCAACACAATTGTCGAAGTATAACAACCTAATATTGCAAACAATAATACAATTCATATCAATTGTCAAATTTTTAAAATGTGTTCCTTTAATGCATATACAAGATGAATATTTTTATTTGAATATTTGTTATATTTTGAAATGTGTAAGACAGTTCCATAAAGGTGCTTGCATATTCTCCATCAATTCATAAAAAAATATTCTTTTGTAAAAGACAAAATATAATAGCCAATAGAGACGACAATTTTACTGTCCGAAATTTTCGGACAATAATAAAAAATCGTATCGTTAAAAGGTTGTCGTCTTCATTGACCTTAAGATGTTTATTTTTTTAAATAATCACGCATTTTCCTTTATACGACTCATCGGACTCATCCTGTGCAAACTATCGAAATGCAAATGAAGTTAGTATAGTTCATGTAGGGGTTGGTCGTATTTAAACAAACCGAATATTAGAGCACCTTCATTCGTGTCAATATAGTGCCACAGATAATTCCTATATAATCTAGGTGAAATAAAGACAATGATATGGTCTAAGTATATCCTGTATGTAGGAAGTGTTAGGTGCGAATGTTGAAATGTTGTATGTGATAGGGATTGTTTACACTACGACATTAACACTATTTCAAAGTTTAGACAGTCTCGTTATTAAGGAAAATATATTTGTACGCATAGTTTCAGTGAAAGACATCAATTTAAGACTTATTTTACTTCAAAGCATTAAGTCAACTATCGTATCTGCAGATAATTTTCGTAAATATTCATGAATATTCTCTACTCTCATTAATGTGTTATTCAATGTAGACCTTAATAGTGTAATGTCGTATTGTATCAAAGTTTTTTATAGTCAATTGGCTAAGTTAACGTCGGGGTGAATATTTATGTTGGACAGAGGACTTTGAGTATGTAATCTGTTAGAAGCGTCGGCACAGTGGGACTGTCTTCGTTGATCGCTTTTAAAACTGAAACAAAATAAAATAAACTTTAAGAAATGGAATTTTAAAGGTATGGCTATGGCTGCGTTAAATATTATACTCAATAAGTAAACGTTCTAATTGTTCTGTCTTATAGATTTTTTCCCAGTCAAAAGGAAAACGGGAAAATGAGCGAAAAGGAAATCAGCCAGGCACGATAACGTTAAAATCTCTGTTCTGTGTATTCATGTTTATAATTCATAGAGGAATATACTTACTCTTAATGAGCACTTGAAGAGATTGGTTGTCTGGTGGTCCATTGTCAAGGTGGAATGGTATCACCGTGGTCAAGTACTGAAAAATAACAGAAACTAAATGTTAATATTTGTATTTAACCTACAGAATCTGAGGTTGAGGTACACATCAAATCATTTATTAATTTATATAGTTTACATGAAACCTATAAACGTCACAGGCCTTTTTTTAATCGCCAAATCGGTTACCGTTTTGAAAAATGGAGTTAATTTACAACGATTTTCATAAGATTAACTTAAATATTTTGTCATCGAAGTGTAATCAGATTTCATTCAGTCATCTTTGTCTAAAAGTGTAACAAATATCCATCCTCAAAAATATTAAATAAAAACAAAATACCTTAGACTCTGAAGGGCCAGAGTTCAAATTAGGCGACCTGGGTGGCTGTGGCCTCTTCTTCTTCTCAATGTGGTATTGACGTCGCTTATTCTGAACGGCGAGAAGTAACGAGATGAAGGTGTTCTTCAGTTCCTTTTCGTATTCCAGCTCGTCCCTTAAAGCTAGTTCTGCGATCAGTGTCTCGGAAAATTCGCGTATGAGAACTTCCAGCTCCATAAAGATCTCGTTCAATTGAGCAAGGGAAAATGTGCGCAGTTCTGAAAAAGATAAGGTTTATAATAATTAGACGATTTTGATATCTTATTTGAATATTTATTCTATTTAAAAATGTGTGACAGTTCCATCAAGGTGCTTGTATATTATCGGTCAATTATAAAAAAAATCTTTCTAAAAGGTAAAATACAAAAACCAATACAGAAAGTACTTTTTGTAATGAATCTCGTATTAATTGGGATTGATTGAGTTTGTATTTCATCTTTTACCATATAGCTACAGTTAACAAATAATACAATTTTGTTTTTTGCCGTTTCAGGGTTTTTTAAGAGGTTCATAGAGGGAGTTTATCTCATAGACCATCAGCACAGATAGCAATGTTTTTATATTGTAGTCGACGACAAGTCAGGCGAAAACTTTGGAACGATGACTTGAACGTTTTAAAATTTGCATAAAAGAAAGTGCTTTTACTCAAAAAGTATCGAAACACCGAATGTTATATAGAAGAATGAATTAACAATGTAATCTGGTACAAAGATGTAATTTTGTACGTATTCAAATCACGTGGTTACTTTCTACTGTAGTAATTGGAGTAGATACAAATGTTTGAAGACTAAAATCGTTTTAACTATTGACAAGTGAAATTATGAATATGAGATCAGTATGGCTGATTGTAAAATGTTTGCTAAAAAATTAAATTCCTTAGTAAAATATGATCTTAGGTGTATTTTTACAAGACCTCGTTTTTCGAAATTCTGTTTAGAACTTCGAAAAACTAATCAAGCCGATTTATATAATTACTTACTTTTAATTCTGCATACAAGACCACCTATATGAACTTAAATAAGTTCAACAAAGCCTATCTTTATTTATACAGTGACCCTATTACCTACGTAAATAGTTTATTATACCATATATGCATGTCAAAGATAAGAACAAGTAATTACCGACTTCTGTCATAATACTTATCTAGAAGGTTAACATGAAAGTGGGTCAGTTATCTGAGTGAAATGCCGCTGGTAGCCTTAAGGTAAATTCTTACTTCTTATTACGTAAGGATCGTTGTCTAATTTGCCAGCATTTGCCTTATCGACCCTTTGGTAGAATCATTATATAATTTGTATCTCTATTAATCAATATTATAATTCCGTGTAGTGACGGATTAAGAATACTAAATGTCACTACCCCATCTCAGCCCGTGGGTGTCGTAAAAGGCGACTAAAGGAACCATAAGCAGATAAGAGCATTGCTAGAAAAATTTGAAAAAAACCCTATACCAACCCGTCTGGCCAGCGTGGTATAGTAGGCTAAACTCCCTCCATATTCTCTGGAGGAGACCCGTGCCCAGCAGTGGGACGTTTATGGGTTGAAATGATGATTAATCAATAACACAAAAGAAAAGGCTATTATAAAATGATCCTTAAAATTTTGATGCCAATTTAAAATTATTTATGTTCGCAGTAATGTTACTTAAAACCTTTTCTCAAGATTTACTTGTTGCTGATACAACTTTATTCGACTAATGGGACGTTTTTCTGTATTGATAAAGATAAATAGCTGACCGACTTATTGACCGATTCTACTGCATGCATTTTTTGTTCAACTGTCTAGCTGGCCTAACCAGAGCTCATAAATAACACATAGTAAAGCGGTTTAGCACAGAATCGTAGTAAATTTTAAAAATTCACTAGCTAGATTGTTCAGAGATAATTATATATGTTCGTTTCATTCTCCCATTTCTTCAGAAATAATGTTTGAATTCCATTTAACAGCAAATCTCATTACGTTGATGAATATAAACAAGACGAAAAACTGGATGCTTGGGAATATAAAGCGATGCGCGAATATAATCACGGGCGTAGGGGTGAATGCACTGGACCAGAATCAGCGTTCGATCGTAAGGCCGCCGTGTCCAATCGGTAGATACAATTTTATTGCGCACTTTATTTTCCAATTTGTGTTTTACTTTCACACCAAATCAGTAGGTGATGTTCCGAATTTTGGAACTAGGTATGTAGTAGATATATGTAGCAGCCATATTATGTGACTGCAACGACATATTATCCACCGTTTAAATCTCTATGCGTGACTATGTCTGAAGACATTGCGTATAACTGACGTAGTGACGCAATTTCTTAGCATATATTAGCTTTTACTGCTTTTCCTGCCTAGCCATCTTTAGCATTTAATTTTATTATTATGTATAATTTAAGTTTACCTACTAACACTATTATATAAGTTTTATTGTATTTTAACCAACTATGGATCACTGTTGTCAAAAATAAATTAATTTTAATTCAATTTAGTTAGAAAAGCTGTCTCCGTTTTTTTAGTTGAAAGAACTATCAGTAGTGTTTAGATTAACCCAATACGAAACCGTGCGAAAATTTCTCACAACCGAAAAAACATAGGATCGTATGATCCGAACAGCACTGTTGGAAAAACAATTCCAAAAAAAGAGACAGCCAAACTAAATATACTCAACAATTTCAGTGACATAACTATAATAATTGTTGACTTTATTCTCACGGTTGTCTCAAGAAGCTTGTTCTCAGAACTTACCATTTACTTGACACAGAGTAAGATGACATCCAAATCCATTATGTCACTGGTACAAAAATAAGGCTCTTAAGACACCGTTGACGATTATAAAAACTACTAATACCGGTTGAACGGGTTAGATATTGCATCTAGAATATACAGTCCGAGATTCGTAATTAAGATAAATGATAAAAATCATTGTAAGATCTAGTAGTAAATAAAAGTAAGGCGAATGATGGAAAGTAGATAGGTAATGAATATCACTACAAAATGATGAACAAATTGCATGCAAGTAAGAGACGAGACGCATGCAGAATTGCAGACCGAAGGCACACCGAAAGGCAAGCCATCTACCTGATTGTGGAGCTGTAGTCAGTGTTTTTTATAAGAAGAGGATTATTTTTATTTACATATATATAGAGAGAGAATAATCTATAAGACAAAATATTGTTTAAAGATATTTTCAAGCTGCAACTTGTACATGTTTAAATATTTTTGTAGCGTCATATTTTTACACAACTACATATTAAACTGTAAAACCAGTACAGTACAACATGTGACGCATATTTAACCCTGACATCCTGTCTTTAGCGATGGCCATAATCTCCATATTATTTATGACTTAGTAAATAAGTTACATCATGGCATACGTCTCTTTTGTAGTACTTTGGTTGTTATCATCAATCACATGATTAGAAACGATTTTGTCTTTGGAATAAAAATCCATTTTAATTTCTAAAGAAGAAATTTCGTTCACGATGAAAGATTTTTCTTAAACAAGGGCATTTACCTTTTGAACAATAAGGGTGTAATTCATTACATCCTAGCATATATATAGAAAATATACATAGAAAAGATTCCCATCTTTTCGGGACAAAAGGCTATGTTATTCCAAGCGACTCACCCAGCTTTGCACGGAAGCAAATCTACGACGTTTCCCGCGGATTCTAAAAAATCTTACTAACAAACCTAGCCCCCTAATAATCACGAACAGAACAAAAAAATAATAATCAGCCAAATTGGGCATCCTCAATTGAGGCGTTTAAATACATTCAGCGATTGATTTATATTTACAAAGAAGATATAGATGGTATTTTTTGTCAGAACTTCTAAAAATGTTTTAGAAACTGGCAGTCTTAATTTGGGCAAACTTATTAACTATTTCGGGACATTTAATTAGTGTGAAGTAGATGTAACGTAAGCGCACAGTTGAAGGGTCTATATTTGTATGTGATCCTCATTTTTATTAAATGGAGTCTACAAAACATGAATCATTAATTATGACGACATGGTGTCGAGTTCAATTAGAGTACTTATAGGCTTCGTGAATAATAGTGACCTTGGTAGGTTCTCAAACAATGAGTTGAACAAAAATAAGCCAATAAATGCAATTAGTTTATTTTTATAGGCTTTAGTAGTCATCAAAATTTTAATGAATTTAATGAGTGGAATCCTTAGTTCATAGTTTGAAAAATACTGTAGATTTTGTGTTCACTAAATAGTTACGAGACCACTTTGTGCCACCCGCATCCAGCGGTCACCCGCAATCTTTACTAAGTCGTCGGTCCATCTGGCGGAAATTAGGTGATGCCTATGTTCAACAGTGGACGTTATTGGGCTGATATGATGATGATCATGAAGTACTTACTGTCTTCATAGAGCGGCGAGCTTAGAACCTCTTTGCCCTTTTCCAGAGCTTCGTTGTATTCTATGATGTCACCTTCCGACGATGGAGTGTCTTGCATCATGTCGTCGATCTCTTGAATTACCTGAAATTATGAATAATAAGACATAAAGATCGTCTGCTAAGCTTGTTTGCGTGTCCTACAAAAGAGATAAATAAATCACTAGATATTGCCCGGGGCTTCACTCTCGTCGTTCTTTGTTAGTCCACTGCTCAGCTACTATTGGCCGTAGCGTGTTATATAGCCTTCCTCGATGAATGGGCTATCCAACACACCAAATAAACTCTTCAGCTTTATAATATTAGTATTAGACTTTACCCACACAAATGAAATGAGCATCTCACCAAAAGCCGTAACGATTGTTTGAACGCATTGATTGTGGAACAAATCCCAGGAATAAATAAAAAAATAATAATAAAAGCCCGCCTTTATTTTTATTTTTTTATTTATCGTGTTGAGGAAGCTTGGACTGTGACCTATATCTATCAATGCTAATGATGCCTTTAGTATTAGATTGATACTCAAAATAAACTTTATTCTGATGCCCTTAGGCTAATTTAGGCCCTCAGACTTACATTAAAAACATTATGAAGAGTACTAACCTCATCAGCAGTTTTTACCGGACACTCATGATCCTGATGTAGCCCGCCAAGGATGAGCGCGTGCATATCCAGGTCTGACGCAATAGCCTCGTCTTCAGAACTGTGGATCTCGTCGTCTGGCGTCATTGAACTCTGGGCAAAGTAACACTTCAGCTGTTTATATTTGAACTCCAAAGGGGATATCATTTTATTTTTGGATTTATTCTATCATTATTTTTTTACAATAATACTATTGTTAGAAATGTACACTTTTTCCTATATTATTTCGTGAACACGATTGGCGCAATTAGTTATAAACGTCTGTGTCTGGTAAAATTTAAAAAAGTAAAATTTATAAAATTTTAACTGCAGTACGCGAAGTAGACACGCTTGAAGTTTGAAGTACTTGTAACGCACAGAATAAATAAATTTAGTTCAAAAAGTATTTTTTCTCTTTTCTAGTGTTCAGTCAGTTCAGTCTGTTTCGTTACTACTGATTGCGAAGGGATATTATGTTCAGATATTTGTTTGTCAATATTTCACGCATTCATCCTTATCTCATAGGTCAAGTATGTTTATTGTGAACACCATTCCATATTTCTTCCTATTGTTTTAGAATTGTTTTTAAAAGAACAATCGTATAGAAATTTCTGAATTACAGGTATTTCCAGTTACCTATTTCTTGATATTTTAGATTATGAGTCATATGTAAGTATGTCATTGTATATTTTCGCTATAATATAATAAATAAATAATAAATAATTATTTATTCAAGTAACCATGACTACGTTTCCTCAGGAATCTGATCTTAATCAGATATTCTATTTATAGGAATTTCCTGTAAATAGAGTATCTGGTTCTTTTTTTTCTAATAGGTTGGCTGTGTATATTTTTAAGTTATGTGTAAATATTTTACCAGGACTTGTTTTGTTAGGAACAATTAAACATAATGCTATGTTAGTTTACTTCATACTATGATACAAAATATAATAAGACAAGATATTATAATTATATGAGACGCTGCAGGCTCAACACAGAGGTGGTAGGCCTGGAGCTGCGACTCATCATATCAGCCCAATGACGTCCACTGCTGAATATAGGCCTCACCTAATTTTCCTAATTTAAATAAAAATAAATACTTCTTTCTTTTTGAGGTATACCCTCAGTACATAACTTGGTAAATTATTTGGTCAATTAACGAATGAATGTAATACTATGCTATGTTCATTAGTATCTAACCTTCTTTTCATTGAGGTTCAAAGTGGGGATGTGCATCTTTCTAGAAAACGACTTGGTCCAATCAATCGGTAGAATGTTCCCGAAGTTTCCTGTGATCGTCCACCACATTCTAAAAAAAAAAGAAAAATATATTAAAAATACATTTAATGTATTTATTTCGTTGATTCAAATGACTGGCCTGTTGGTCTAGTGGTTAGTGACCCTGACTGCTAAGCTGGAGGTCGTGGGTTCGATCCCCACCCAGGACAAATCTTTGTGTGATGAGCATAAAGGTTTGTTCTGTGTCTGGGTGTAATTTATCTATAATATGTATGTATTTACAAAAAAAAATGTATTTAAGTATAATTAGCAATTATAATTGCTTACTTTGGGACTAGATGGCGCTGTGTGAATGTGGTAGAATATTACTATTATTATATTATTAAAAAAAATCGTATTTGAAACCTTATATATGTCTGCATTAGCACAAAACCAGGCAAAATCAAAATGACGATCTACTCTTTAGTAAAAATTTGATATAAGTTACTGACACTGGACATGAAGATTCTAGCTTTTTAAGAGTTCTTCGATGTATGGAATGAAAAGAGAAATACTAGATATTTAGAAAAAAATGTTGATACCGCTTGCCTGGTAAGACTTTCTTATGTATCATGTATGTTATCTAAATGAAATACAATATTGACTATAATATAAGTGTATGATTACATACTTAATATCTGCAATTAAAAGTCTATTACTTTCATAACAGTATCATGTTCAAACTTTAATTAAGCAGGTACTTGATTACGAGGAGGAAATGTTGAAAGATCTGACCAGTTCTTATATCCGGTAGTTTTACGAAGGAAATAAAATAGGTACCTATGTAACTAAGTCTCTTTGTACCTAAGTCAATTTATATTTTTTCGACGACGTAATTATATGTATTACGTCGTCGAAAAAATATAAATTGACTACAGACATAATTTTTATATTGTAAGCTTTTTTTCTTATTTACTTATATTTTTATTACTTATTAAAAATAAATAAACCGTATAATTATTCAAGTCAAAAAGTACAAATATAAAAAGTAATGTAATTTACAGTATTAAGTAATTTTAAGTCTAACTTAACGAAGATAAATTTTATTTTCATTATAATATTAAACTAAATTTAAACAATAATATTTACAAATAAAAACTAACTAAATGTATTAAAATAAAAAATAATATATACACTGTCCAATATAGGTAAACAGGACAGAAATTCCATTTTCTCTTTAGACTTTGAGAGATAAGAGTAAGAAATTTTGTTTTGATTAGATTATTATTATTATTATACTGTTGAAACCGGTTTTTATTTCTGTAAAGATAATAATAATTATCTGTCAAGATGGAACAATTTATGAGACAGCTAGGGCACTAGGCCGTTGATTAAAAACGCCTCGAACTCACGGTAAAGTTATATTGATGTAATTAGGAATGCTTAATAATATACAGTTAGACATGAAGTTTTAATATACCTAGTCTTCGAACACTCAACAAAACGGCTTTTTCGTCGAAGAAATGGTATGCATTTCTTCATCTCACTGTGGGAATCGTGAAGGATCTTTTGGAAAATGCTGCTCGTAGTATATACATATTATAATCGACGAAATACCCAATGAAAAGAGTTTGAATTAGACCTAACATAATTTAAACTCGCAATACAATAGGTCTGTACAGTTTTCATTAGTTACAGGTTTTTCATTGTTCAAAATGAATGAATTAGATGGTGAATCTCGTGTGAAAATTCAGTGAGAATGTTTTGATAGTACGATGTAAAGATTTAATAATAGAAATATGTAAGATAATTATGAGAAAGACATTGTGGTTTAGTTGTCAATTGTCATTATTTCAATCGCGTTTTGAGTTATAATTACAACAATTCTTAATTACTAGATATGTTTTGTAGAAATCAAATATATTATACAACTGTAATTTACTTTTATAAGATAATAAATTTCTCTAAACCGAATTTAAGCAAATCCTGTAATAATTCCATTTTCTTATATCACGATGGTGGTATACTATCTCTGTTCTGTGATAGCAGACATTCTTATGGCTGAAGTTAAGTGGTTAATGTAATGCCTATATGCATCGTAAATCGTCACATAAAATTTTATAATTAAAATACTTATCACGTCTCCTATAAAGCTTCTGGTAGACAGTTAACGAAGAGAAACAGTTCTAGTTTCTAGTGCAAATCTAATGTCAGAAATAAGCTTAGGTTCTGTAGATACGTATCTACGTTTACATACATCAGTAAATGGTAGTTTTTAATTACTTACAGGAAGGCTCAGGAAAAAAAGAGTTTGCTTCTTAGTCCAAAGGAGGGTGATAATTAAAACTGTTTTATTAAAACAGCCACTAGGGCTGTGGACCTAGGTATATGCTTTTATAGGTAGTAGTTGTGTGGTAAAGTCGTACACACTCATTTTGCCTTTGAACTTAAACCACTTCAAAGCATTTCAAGTTTTATGTACGTTAATTGCGCGGTAATGTGTTTTTATTCTGAATTTCGACTAAAGTCTAATTATCTATCTTAATGATACAGAGGGGACTACCTAAAGTAACACAGTTGTCATCGTTCAACAATTATTGTTCTTGCTGTACGAGTTATACAGTTGTACTGAAATAGAGTGTTGGTATTGTTATTGGTTCTACCTTTGTTTTGCATAGCTGATACACATAGGTATAAGTAAATAGTTATAAATCGAACAATAAATGAATTTGTTAAAAGTCAATTAATGTCAGTCTATTGTCAGTAATATGACTATAAAAGGCTAGTTTTGTAAAGGTTATTATTCAAGGCAACAGTTGTCATCGTTCAACAATTATTGTTCATTATTAATATTATTTAAGTCACATTCAAATAATACCAGGCTCTTTCTCATTGCATTTATCAACAAAGTAACCACAAGTTAAACTATGACCTTTATGCTGCGATAACCGCAAGTCAAAATAAAGAGTTGTAATCAAAACAAAGTCAACGTTATCAAAGGTCATAAAGATGGTAACTTGAATATTCAAAGTGCAGTAATTCGCTAACATCCTGACGAGACTTCCCGACGATGGGAAGAGGTCAATTGCGTCAAGCTCCCCAATTATTTGCGAGCAAGGTCGACAGACTGCCTCAGCTCGCCGAGGTTTAAATCCATTCTACATAAGCAAAGTCTCTGTACTTTACAAAACAAAGGAGTCCTCACCATCTCTTGTTTTCAAACAGTTAAATTTCTATCTATCATTGCCAGATATATTTCTTATGCCTTGCCTCTTCTGGATGTTCAATTCTCTAAGTATTATAAGTACATTTAAATTACAATAACTCTGTATCTCAACTTATAATTCAGCTTTGTCATTATAACCTCTCATCACCAAATTAAATATTGATTAAGAACTTGTGTTAACGAGTGTTACATTAGCACTCATAAGAAGGCTGAGAGTTGGATATTCTAATCTATTAAAGCTAAGAATGGTTTTCTTTGATTGTGATCGAATTGAGCTCTAAGACTCTTTGTACATCTTTAAGGTATTTCGTAAGTCTAAACAGTCCCGAAGTATGGATATTGCCCAATATGAACTGTCCCTATAACTTTCTTACACTACACTTCAATTTCTTTCGATCGAACTTAATTTGTAGTCACGATTTCTTTGATCGTTTTCAAGCGTCCGTACGAATTATATGTTGATTGAGCTGTTTTGGGACGTGAAAGCTAATGGTTTGTTTGTACGAGTGATGAAGTTTTGCTCTTTGGAATGCGATCAGGCTATTTTCAGATTAATCGATCCGTGCTGTTTGGGACAACAATCTTTGGATTAATTTAGAATGTTTGTTCTTGCTGTACGAGTTATACAGTTGTACTGAAATAGAGTGTTGGTTTTGTAATTGGTTCTACCTTTGTTTTGCATAGCTGATACACATAGGTATAAGTAAATAGTTATAATCGAACAATGTCAGTCTAGTGTCAGTAATATGACTATAAAAGGCTATTTTTGTAAAGGTCAAGGCAACTGTCGTTTTACCTAGAATGTGGTATCCAATTATCAGTAGGTTATTTATAAATCATTAAAAATAAATTGACTGTACGAGTAGTCTAATGGCTCGAAAAGTGTTGTAAGTTTTACCTCACGCAGGACATGACAAACATAATTTACCAAAGTATTTACTTAGTATGTTCCTCGTGTCACGTGTTGGGAATTGTTAGCTAGCTAGTTTTTTGAAACTAATTAAATGAATACGTACTTTAGGGCCCAGCCGGAATCTCGATATTCGATTTCGATAACTTAGTTGATGTTAATATGTTGCATAACTGTCAAATGTTTGGAAAATTTAATAGGTAGCTGCCATTTTCAATCATTTAAATTTGACAACGATATCAACAAAGATTAAGTCGAATGTCCAGATTCTGTAAGTTTTTGTTCAGTTTCTGACAGTAAAACTGGTCGTATATGATATATTATGAATACACGTAGTGTCGTCGTCCGTGAGTCAGCCGGAGGGATAAATTGGCGCTAATTTGTGATCTCGCAGCACGCCGCCGCTCATGGCTCAATTGAGGCATGTGTCATTTTATATTACGTGTACCTAAGTACTGCATCAACAATCGAACAGACAGTAATGGCCACACATTTTTTAAAACTATTGTTATCTATTTTTAAATTTAATTTTTAATTATGAGGGTATTTTATTTTTATTACAATGCACATTTTTCAGTTTCACCAATAAGAGTACCTACAGTTTCTTAATCAATAATCGAGAGGTTTGAAATAAGATTTTTTCAGATATTATGACATATGTCTTTCACAGATAACATAAATTAAGTAATATTATTTACAAACCGGCCATATTATTGTTTGTATCGTGCTTTTATCAGTTTTTATAGTGTGGCGAAATTATAACCTCATTTTTTAAATTAAAACGTATAAGCAGATTATTTATAAACAACACATAGAAAAAAGTAAACAAGCCAATTCTTAATAATGCTACAGTTTAATTTAGTCTCATTTCATTCTTAGAACCAGATGGCCTGAGTTACGGCTAAACGTGACCTGGAAACCCCAGGAGGTCTTATGAGTTATTTAAATTCTAGACTAAAGAATTTTACGGCGATTAAAAACTTGTTTCTTAGTATAATGATTCTTATAAGCATGCTATTAAAGTTTTCTTTTGATAGAATCTCTCTGATCCTATCAAGTTTCTTACTGTGTCTACACTTTTAAAGATATTATTATTTATTTGCCTGTTTATCGATAGATACAGAATATCATCATTTCAAACATTTTATTAATCTCTAGAGAGAGAGAGATGCAATGTGGATATGAAAAACAATGCAATGATCATTGATAGCGACAAATACTTAAATGTGGTATGCATTTATAAGACACCTATTCTGATTCTTTCTCCATGCAAATTCCTAATAGGACAATAAAACAAAGATGTCTTTATATACATATTTTGTTAGTATAATTTTGTCCCAGTATTCTGTTGTATACGTGCAAAGTTAATCTGAGGGTGTCATATTTGGTTATCTAACCCACATTGACATCTGTTGTAACATGCCAAACGGCTCTGTATAACTATATTTTTAAACCTTGGTGTAGATATAGGACAGTTTTTATATATGTACCTACATAATAGCTAGTTAAAATATTTACTTCGGAGTATGGTAGGTATTTAATTAACTAATGAGAGCTAATTAGGTACACACAATAATATAAATCGGCTTTAGATACAAACATATATTTAGTTAATGAACATTTCAAACAAACAGAATACCTACAGCTACAGCAATATGTTGTTTACAATGAACTAAAGCGGGCTTGTTCTAAATACGGCAGATGAAATGCTGAGAATCTGTGAGGTTAAGTGTGGTGTCACTACAAAGGCAGGTCAGACTTGTATTGTAATACTTTTACTAAGCTTGTGTCTATTTATAATTATAAAAATAATAATATTATAAATTAATAATTAAAATATTATTAATTAATGATATTATTATTGTACATATTTATAACATTTATTATTGTTGACTTCTTTGCAAAGACCCTCTTTCTTGCACAGAGTTCACAATATTGCATTTGTTTTTTATCGGTAATCATAATATTGGAGATAAAAACTTTCCACTTGAATTTTATTAAATTAAAGAATCAGCGTTACATTATTGAAATGTCAAGCAATGCAATCTAAATGTAAACAAAGCATACCCGCTTATGCGCGGTATATTTAGTTGAACCGAAGGTAATTAATATACAGAACAGACAATTAATATAAACCAATGTACGTAGATAATTAAAATTATATAAAATTACTATCTATAAAATAAAATGTTTAAAAAAGGCTAAGGACGATTACCTCATTAGTGTATATACGTGCCTGATAGTGATAAATGTTAGCGCACCTAGGTGGGTCTAGCTTCGATGCTTTAAACTCTTTCGCATAAATACGCAACTGGCATTAGTGAAAGCAACTTTGAGGTCTAAGTCGTGACTTCTAAACTTTCAATCTTACTCGGATAAATGTAAACACGTGGAATAAGTGCGCACGTGTGTATTTAGCGTTAAATAAATACGTTCAAAATACTAAGTGTAGTAAACAGTGTTGTATTGTTACGGCAGCTGTTATAATTTTTTTTTTAAATGTTTGAATAATGTCTGGAGGCGTATTTAGTTAAAATGACACTATAGGCCTGTCATTATCATTAGCATTACGTCAGATTCTGGCCATCTGCGCTGATTGAAATGACACTCTAAACATGAAGATTCGCGTTTGTTTTAATTATGACACGATTTTGAAGTAGGTACTTAAACAGCTCTAAGTTTTTTATGAACTTCAAGCCAAGCTTCTGGTAAATTCATAACAATTGACTGCATATTTGAGACTAATAAAATCGCTTTCTTGCTCATAACTCAAGCAATGATGGGTTGGAAAACTGACTACGGCTCTATCTAACTTTAAAGATCAGAAAATCTATGCTTGTTAGGAAATAAAATTATTTTCAGACTTAGTACCTAATGCAATTTACTTTTCAAGACAAACCAACCAAAATGCAATAAAAACTTAAACAAAATCTATGCAATTTTATACTGTTTTGTCATCATTATCATGCCTAGTGTGTCTTCAACTTAACAACAACTGTAACTATGCAATGACATTAACAGTTAAATAAACAGATTACAACATATTTGAGAAGACAAAACAGTACAAGTTGTAATGTAAATATTTAGCCGATAATAAGAAGCAATCTTGAATTCTTACTTATGATTCTTATGAAACACGTGTCTGGAATAGCATTTTGTAATGATAAACGGATTAAATAATACATCTTATGGACAATTTAAGTAGAGGTCGGATTATTAGAACTGAATTATGTATAGGCATTGACATTGACTATTTGTATTGATGTATGAATTAAACATGTATTGTTGACCTTTACATAACAAAAAGCGCTGGTGGCTGAATGGATAAGAGACCGGGCGGCGTGCTAAACACGCGCTCCGAGTTCGATTCCGACCAGCAGTACCAATATGTGGATTTCACTTTGTGGAATTTATATGTAATAGTCATGTGACTTACCATCTGCTAACGGTGAAGGAAAAACATCGTGCGGAAACCTACATACACTAGAAGAAATTCTAAGTGTATGTCTGATCCACCAACCCGCATTGGGCAAGCGTGTGTGGATTATGGCCTAAACTCTCTCAGCTCTCTAGATAGAGGAGTTCAGACCCGAGCCCAGCAGTGGGACATTAATGGGTTGCTGATGATGATGATGACATAACAAAATAAACTGTCAGATTACACTGTGTCGTTTTAGTATCGACATTATTTAATTTTTCGGTTTTGTTTATAGTTTTGGTTTCTATCGAGCTGACATAACATAGTTTTGTATTCTAATATTTATCATTAAACACACATAGGTTTAATAAATTAATTGTTTCGTAATTTATCCGAAGGATATTCTTTTTTCATACACCTATGAAATTGCTACTAGTTTATTATAATCATATGGGAAATATGATTTTGATTAATTTTAATAGGTTTATTCAAGGAATTTAAAGAAAATAAGGTACTGTCACTGTGACGTAGGTAGTGGTTAAAGTGGTCACTTCGTCACAAAAAAGCCAAGTGACGTGTGTTCTATTCCCACACAAAACTAATATTTGTCTGATTCATACAGACATTTGTTTCAAGTCTGGGTGTACATTTTGTTCGTTAATATTTTGTATGTTTAAAAAGTCTCCTGTGATACAGGGCTTGAACCATAGAGTGGACGTTGTCGTTAAAAAAAAACTGACCCTAGACAAAGTAACTGAGAAGTAGTTTGAGTTTACTTAAATAAAATGAAAAATACACAAAAATATTGTCTTTTATTGTATGGGTATACTTATTTCACTGCTCAATCAGTTCCTAATAAGAATACGTAGGTGACACACACGCACCAATTTAAGTCCTATTTCCAACCAAAAATGTTTAGCATGCCTGTATTCGAACATGGCCGACCAGTGGGGCATACGGTTTCACCACACCACTTATATGGTAGGTGCCGTTAAGCCAAGTTTACTTTTTATATTAGCAAATATGAATACTTAACTTGCTTGATCAAGTTTTAAGTTAAATAAGAAAGATATCAATTTAATGTAAATATAACGATTTAGATAAAAAAAAAAATAACGGAGAGATACTTTTATTATACCCAAAATATAGAAAATTATGAATTTTTTGTTTCCGATTCTGTGACCGGATTTATTATTTACCTGCTTCAGTCTACTCAGATGGTATTGTATGATATGACAACGTTTAGATAACAAATGCTTAACTGCGCTGCAAATGTGAGTCATTTTAGCGAGATTAATTTTATGATCTCATTAAACAATATCACTACTTAGTATAAAACAAAGTCGCTTTCTCTGTCCCTATATTCCTATGTATGCTTAAATCTTTAAAACTACGCAACGGATTTTGATGCGGTTTTTTTTAATAGATATTTATTGTATTTTATACCTATAAACCTTCCTCTTGAATCAGTCGATCAAGAGGAAGGTTTATAGGTATAAAATACATACCACACGGATGAAGCAGCGGGCGGAAGCTAGTAGAAGAATATATAAACAACCGTGTGAAGAATTAATTATAAACATTTCAGCTGAAGTTAGTCACAATATATTGGGTAATACGAAAGTACGAATACACAGTAGACGGGTAGTCAGACAGAAAACATCGACATACTTCAATCAGAGTGATTCTAAGTAGGTAGGTATGTACCTACATATTTATGTTTTAAGGGCAAGTATTTACTTCTTTTAAACTTTGGCAAAATTGTAGACATATTATATTATGCATCGGATCTATCGGTCTACGTCACGTATTATAAGAAATAGGTAGAGGTTAACTAAAAAAACAAAAAATAAAATATAATGCAGATCAGGAAAACAAACCATTATCTAGTACTTAATAGTCATTCTAAAGCCATTGCCTATTGTACGTACTAATGTGTATGACACACCGCCCGGTAGATGAAAGGCCAAGGAATTTGTAAGTGTTGCCATAAATAATTAATTTACGATTATTATCCCGCAACGTTAGCTTCTTATAACGTAATGGTAAGTTAAGAAACAGATTAAGATACCGTCATATAAGATTACCCAACGTTTATAGTATAACATATCATAAACGAACCATAAACAAGCTATATCTATTACACCATTAAAACCATAGGAGCCATTATATTTCACGTCATCCAAGGACGATTCAATTCGATTTAATTGATGTTGCAAAGTAAAAAAAATTGTTCAATGACCCGAACTAAATATGTTCATTAGTTTAGATATTTTTTTTTGCTCAGTCACATAATAAACATCATGACATGTAGGTATGAGTTGGATTGTTTCGCAGAAATATGTAGTGTCATCGTATTGAAATTGATAGTGTTGCTCTTAATTCATATGTCAAAATAAATATCTTCTATTGGCAGTAATGTTTCAATTCAGAAATCAAAGGAAAAAAAACACTATTGAAGAATGTATATAGATGTTACTTACTATATTATTCTGTAAAAATTCTAGGCTGGCAGCTTAAAAGACAATTTCCTACCTCCTGTAAGCACACCACTATTGAAAAAATCTTGAATACAAATAAATATAGTTAATTACCTATGTACTAAATGCAATAATACGTCCTAAATGACAACGACAAACGATTGTAAACACTGAACTTTGGAAAAATATACTCTTCACTCTGTGTTTTACAGTTAAAACCACTTATTTACCACAAGTAGGTATGTAGGTAGACTTGGCTAACCTTTCAAAGTTAGTGTTTAATTACTAAAAAGCTTATCACCTTATAATTGTAGCGTGGGCGCTTGTATTGTGCCTCTACTCGACCTCGCTTCCTTAAAAGGCTGCATTGTAGAGTCAGTAAAAATATGACTGTCATAGGTATTTATGGTGTGAAAAAACACCAACAATAGCAACGATACTTAAAAATTTATGTTAACGACTATACTAATGTGCAAGTTAACAGTAAACTAAAACCGCATTTGGTTGATTAAAGTCGTAGAAATTCAGCTTTTATGACTGTGTGAAAATTGTTTTAGAATGCTACTGTAGCAGGTTAATATCGCTTTTTATTGTTTGCGATCAAAATCTTTGGAAAATTAGCGGTGTTGCAGGCCATGTAGGTAATTAATTTAAAAGCGAATTTCCATTTGGAACAAACAAATAGGTACATACACGTAGAATTGTGAATATTATCTGTGTAGTGACGGATTAAGAATACATAATGTCACTACCCCATCTCAACCTGTGGGTGTCGTAAAAGGCGACTAAGGGTGTAACCTTATACAGACAAGAGCACTGCGAGAAAAGGAAAATTTGAAACAAACCCTATACCAACCCGTCTGGCCAGCGTGGTTTAGTAGGCTAAATTCCCTCCATTCTTTGGAGGAGACCCATGCCCAGTAGTTTATGGGTTGAGATGATGATGACGTAGAATTGCATAGTACGGTAAAATATGTATGACAAATTTAGTTAAGTAAGAAATTCTCTTGACTGCAAAAGTGCTAGAGCTACTTTAGAAGTTCAGCTATTCATTTAGCTGTTCAAGGAGTATTGTTCGGCTTTTTAAGAAGGAGGTGTCTCAGTCTGCCAAATTGAACTATTCTTTCCAACTAAAAGTTATGTTTCTTTATATAATGTTAAGCTCAAAAAGTTATGTGAAAACAAACAAAGGCTGTATAAAAAGGTGCTTGCATAACCCAGTGCTTAAAAGTAAAGCCACCGATAAAGTGTTGTGTGAATAATATCGAGTTCTCAGAAATGGCTTTCTTATTTTACAAACCAATCGAGCGTGAAACGCTGATTACGGCGCGCATACGACGCGACGCATACACACCGGTGACGATGCGTCAGCAAAGGGCTATTGAGTTCAAAGGTTTCATTACCTTCAATGAAATGTTCGAATCTGTTTAAAATAGATAAAGTAAACGGAAAGAGCATCAATCAGTCTTTAACAGCAAATCAGAAATCGTATCCTTTAAAGTTGATGCTGAATTTCCAAGAATCCAAACATATTTTGTGAAGCCAAATCCAGGACTTAGCGCAAAATTTATACAAATCCGTGTTAGATATCCGTAAATATCAAGAATCAGTTCATCAGTTTCCGCAAAAAAAAAATACGCTTGGAAGCAGACTGGTTCACCCGACCGGAGCGGCGATATTAAACTAATAACAGTTACTCAAGCTGGGCTTTGGGTCGTGAAAATACGAGTAAAAGAAAATCGCCTACTCGTTTTATTTCTCTTATTGCAGTAGCTGCATTGATATTGTATGACTACTGTATCATTTGCATATATGAGCGGAGCAGTGAAGGTGATTATGTCTGCTGAATCAATAATAACTTGTAATTTATTTTAATCGCGAGTAGCCTTAATTATCGCATTGGCCGCATAATTTTAATCCACCTTCCATTTTATTTCTTTACTGGCGGTATAGATGGGAAACAGACAAGAAAAAACAAAAATTCCCGGTGCATTGTTTGACCGCTCTGAGCTAAGGTTTCACAGTTCCAAGAAATCCTGCGAGACTGGATTTTAGTCCACGGATTTTTTAACTAACCGTGAAAGGGACTGGCGGCTTACACAAAGTGTTCAACAGTATTTTTAATAAATGGATGTGCATTGATGCGACTGGATTAAATTAGATTTCTTGTGTGAAAACGTTAAGTACGTACCTACTTATAATTTTTATACAGTGCTCCATGCCATCATGCATTTTAATAGTATTGCATCCTCATCATTTCAACCCATTAACGTCCTACTACTGGGCACGTCTCTCCTCCAAAGAATGTGAAGGGAATTTTGCGTACTATACCACCCTGGCTAGACGAATTGGTATAGGTTTTATTTTGAATTTTCCTTTTCATGTAGTGTCTGCATAGGTTACTCCTTAGTTGCCTTTTACGACACCCACGGGTTGAGATGGGGTAGGTAGTGACATTATGTATTCTTATAATGTGACTACACGGATAAGAAAAATTCGTTCCTGTGGGTTGATATAATACGTAAGTAGTTTATGTAGGTGACTGTTTGGAATTGGTTCCAGAAATAAATATTAGTTAGCTGCATCAACTGCTTGCATTGTTCAACTTGTAACTTGTTTGCTCTCATCCGGAGAGATAAGGGACATATTGAGGTTAAGTTCATATCGTTTTTCTACGAACTGACATATATACGCATCATATAATCGAATACCAAGATAGGCCATATCGAATTCGTTGCGAAGCTACTGATTAATAAATTGCTTGTAACACGGAATAAATAATAGTATTATAGTGAGTATTAAAGATAATAAAACCTACGTAGTGTATGAAGGAATATTCATCAAAAAAGAAAATAATTCGTGAAAATTAAGTCTTATGACAGAACAAGGCCGGTCTTATTTTAATAAGAATACCAAATTTGAATCTGCATCTATTACAGTAAATGACGTAACCCTAAGTACCACATATTTATGAAAAATCTTGTTATGGTAGCTGCATTGCATGGCAAACTAAATTTATTTGATCATCTTTTCAGAGAGCTATGATATTTATTCAAATAGGCTAATATTTTAATGAATACAGCGATTAGAAAACTACAATGGATTTGGCCGCAAAAATGGTGTTAATTGGTCTCATTGATACTGGTTGGACTACATCTTGAATAGTCTAAAAAACGATGAGTTAGAATATTATAAAACCACATCGTCATTAAATATTTTATAAGTTAAAAAAAAAAACTATCTATTTACTAAGTTTGCTTCTATTGTATTGATCACTCCAACGCTTCTTCAGAGAAAATTGATTGGATATGAATGAATGACACAAGATGACTGTTGGGATGCCAATGATGCATCAGAAACGACAACGTTTATTGAAGTTGAAGTTTTGAGATAACACAAATATTAAACGATTGACCCCGATCGTTAGAAGAGTTTCCCGAGGTGCCCATATCTGTGTAGCTCAAAAGTTGACAACAACCCCCTGATTCTTAGCTGTCGGGCAGAACTGTCAGTTTATTTAAAGTTAAAAAACAGAATGTTAAAAAAACCAGATGGATGTAGAACAAAATCCTATATTAATCAGTTTTGAATTTTTTATACGGTAAAATAATTTCTAACACTTAATAACTTAAGCTGTAAAAATACGTCGTTCTAAGATTCGAAAAAGTTTACGATCCGGGAGCAATCCGATGAGTCAGAATCAGGGCCCAGATATTAAATCTGTAGTAAATTTGAACACACTTAGGCATGGGAGTACCTTTAACGTTTCCATATAGAATACTTCATGTTGACTCATCCTCTAATTTAATATCAGCTGTCTTACCTCTCTTATTAAAGATAATTGCATTTCGGATTATTTAGCTTTACTGTTAGATCAAATACCTTTTCATAAAGCAGAAAAGTCAAATTTTTTCACATTAGAAATAAGGTAAGTGGTGGGGATTTGAAGGGCGCAGCTCGTTTCCTTTTTCCGGCTCTCGTTCTGTGGAAGATAGGTACGCCCTTAGTGTGGGATGCTACTTGCGTTGACATATGGTTGCTGTACGGCGGTATCTCATCTTTAACTGACAGTTAATAAAACAGGTTCTCTGCCAATCCTGTAGCATGCCTCAAGCGGCGTAATTATGAAAGTCTTGGTGAGACTTGCATCTTTGAGCCTTTTGTGGTTATTAAAACTCTTGGACCTTGGGGAGCAACACAAAATTTTGAAATTTGTAAGAGTATTTCTGAGGTGTCACGTGACCCAAAGGCTCTATCTGGGGCAATATATTAGCCTTGCCATCCAACGCGGTAATGTGGCTAGCCTCCTCTTTTTTTTTTTCTGGAATCTGACCTCAATCAGATATTCTATTTATAGGAAATTCCTGTTTTTTTTTAAATGGGTTAGTTATGTATATTATAGATATTATGATGTAAATATTTTATTGAATAAATGATCTATGAAAGATGTATTGTCCACTTTCTTCAATCGTCATTAGATAAATTGTTTGTAAACATACATATCGTTTATAGATAAATAATCGAAGATAAACATCCAAGAATCGCTAGCTATAACTGTTATTATGGGTATAATAATCTGTAACTTATTTACAATAATATAAGGTTCATATTACATCATCAGAAAGAAGGATTGTTGACATTTAAACGTTATAAATAAGAAATTGTCAGCGTATTCCCTCGAGGCAATTATTCATTGTTGAATGGCTGCCCTTTGGTAATGTCATAACCTGCAACTTTTTTTGTTGTTGTTTGATGAAATGCGCACGATCATAAAGCAGTGATCTAGGTTAATAATGCCCTTTTATCGTCATACCATTGTGTAAATTCTAAAGGAAAGTTTTATTTGTTTCGATAGTACTTACCTAGTAATAAAAACGGTATATAGGTTCTTTCATATACTTCAATTTATGAGGGTAGTTGATTGTTAGTGACTTAACAAAAGTCCTTATTTACGAACCTCATAGTAATTGACTAACATTTTGACTGGCCTGTTGGTCTATCTAGTGGTTAGTGACCCTGACTGTTAAACCGGAGGTCGTGGGTTCGATCCACACCCAGGACAAATCTTTGTGTGATGAGCATAAAGGTTTGTTCTGTGTCTGGGTGCAATTTATCTATAATATAGTATGTAGTTACAAAAAAAAATGTATTCAAGTAGTAAATCAGTTGTCTAGTACCAATAACACAAGCAAATAGAATTGCTTAATTTGGGACTCGATGGCGCTGTGTAAATGTGGTAGAATATTATTATTATTTTGCTACAATGTACTTGTGTCTTAAAATATTTGCGTTAACCTATATTACATCATACAGTTAGTTCCTGTTTCAAAGATGTCTCTGTTATTCTATGGTTTGAAATTACCCATAACGGTTAAGGTCTTTTGTACGTAAGGTCTTGTTATATATAATTTGTAGCGATTCATGTTCCGTACGTATTGTAACTTAGACACTACATAGCTGTTTCTCCTTTTGATATAATTAATTACGGTTATTTATGTTACTAAGTAGATATGTTTTGTTCGAGTTTACCGCTTAATTTACAAAGAAGGTATATAACGGTATAATTTTATTTAACTATATTCAAAAACTGGCTACAAGGTTAACAGCCTTGTCGTATAGTTCGCTGATTTTTTAAATAACAAAAGCTTACAATGTTATACGGGCCCTAAGTTTCTCCTGAACAATATCGGCAACATGATATACCAACAGATAAAGGTGTTTAAATGTCATCATTTCAACTAATAAAAGTCCCACTGTTGGGCACGGATTGAACTTGAAACTTGAAACGGAGTGAATTCTGAATTCACACACAATGTAAAAATTGTTTTTTTTGAATGAATAAATGAAATGAAATGAAACGGGTTTCATGGAGACATGGAGGGAGTTAAGCCTATTAAACCACGCTGGCCAGACGGGTTGGTATGGCGTTTGTTTCGAGTTTTCCTTTTCTCGCAGTGGTCTTGTCTGCATAAGCTTAGTTCCTTAGTCGCCTTTTACGAAACGCACGGGTTGAGATGGGGTAGTGACTTAATGTATTCTTAATCCGTTACTACACGGAGCGAGATGTTAAATAGAAATTATTTGTGAAGACCTAAATGACAAATAACTACCATTTGTTGTCGGACAACCTATAAGTTAGATCATCAATTATGTAATTACGAGTCAATAGGAAAGCGTTAATCTTCTAACGTTTAGTTAGTTGAAGGGTACTTGTAATTCTTCGCTTCCTTCTATAACAGATGTACCGCCGTACGGGCTTCAACGACAGCCAATAAATCAGATGGAGGATGTGATTTATAGTAAATTACTGACTATTGTGCAATCAATAATTATGTAGGTACGCTCTTAGTGGCTCTGTAAAAATCTACAACATTATTATTAAAATGTAAAAAAAAACGGAGAATTTTCTCGATATACAGTGAAAATCACCTATTCATTTACTTAAATAGTTTTTGTTTGGTTACTACAATGAATAAAATTTTTCATTGATCCACATAGTAAACAATTTCTATAATCCATCGATTACCATGGTCTCTTTCGAGTCTATTTCCAGTGCAAAATATTAGAATAAACCTTTTATAAACGGCCAAGTTTTAAATAAGCAAAAACAAAAACCGCAACAGCCTATTCTAGAGTTGCACGGCGAAGGCTACACACCGAATATGGAGTACGATGCGTTATTGATCCGTGGCCCACCGACCGCAACCCGTTCACCCCACTAACCCCGACCGATAGGCGCCTGGCGGGGTTGCCATGAGATAAAATGTCACTGCAGTTTAGTTAGGTCACTGGTTTTCATAATCCGCTTTTGTGGGGACAATGTTATCCTCTAAATTAACCAAAGGAGGTTAATGTCATTTTGAGTGTAAATTTTATTCTCAACTTCAAGACACTCGCCCGTGGGGATGGCGGAATTTATCGATCACATATATTTTTTAGTATCGTAAGTGAATTTGCTCGCTTTTAAAAAACCTCGGAGAACTTGATTGAAAATCAAAATCTCACAGCTTTTACAATTTCTGAAGAGCATCATTACTTTATTTCGTAAGTAAGCAGATATGTCTAGAATAAAAGAGATAAAAAAATACGTTAAGAGTGACAAAGTAGGACATGTTCCAGAGAACGCTTCTGTGAACATAAAAAATAAAACAAAGGATTATTACTACAAAGGCACATACGGTACAAGAACTTTGTGAATTTATGATGAGGTTTTACGATTACATTCGGATATCTACCAGCTTTATAGTGTTATTATGGGTTAAGTATAATATCTACAAAAAGTACGATTTTCGTAAGCCTACTGTGTCACGCTATTGTACCGTTCGCTTCTCAGAATTAGACGAACCGATTTTATAGTAAAATTACTATAGTACTGTTACAGTAATAAAAATCTTAAAGATAACAGAATAATTACACTTTAATGGATGACTTTGTGCAACCATGAAGCGATTTAGTCAACAGATTGGATGTAGATATATTATGTCGATTATAACAGACATAGCAATCAACCACGATAGATATTCATCTACTCAGTATCATGACTGTTAAAATGGTTTGAACCAACAGTTAATTTGGCAGATGCACTTTTTGAAGTATAATATTGTCGTAAAAACGGTGTCAACGTAATAAAAATCCAAGTGGTATAATGGCGTCTCTGGAACGACGATATTTAAATATAGAACTTTATATCAGTACCACCACGCGTCCACTCGTGTTATTTTTTTTTAATTTTGTTCGCCGATGTCACTAACCGAGATGTGTGAATGGGGACGGGCTGACGCGAATAGAAACTCTTCGCAGTCAGCCTGTAACGTAATTTACGTATTTGCAGATCTTAAAAAAATTGGTTTCAAAAGACTCAAAAGTATATAGAATTTAAACATGTTTATTCAATAATTTTAATCAAAAGTCTTACAATGTATAAACTCCATTTTTCATGTTCTTTAATAGTACTAAGTAAATAATATAATTATGTGATAAATACATTTCGATTTCACAGTCAAACTGTACTAAAATACAGTTTAGTGAAACAAGATTTTTAAATTATAAGACATACAACGTAACTAATAGATAAATCAATAAATAATAATAATAATAATCTAAACAGAACTACAACAACGTTGAAGGAGAAAACGGCGAGGTTCGCAAAAGAATTTTATATCCAAAATATCATAATAATATAAGTAAGCAGAAAGAAGTGACAATAGCCTTCCCGGCCCTTTAAATAGCGATAAAACCTCTGATTTGTAGTCCTTGAACAGGTCGAAAGAAATTAACACAAGTTGAACAAGAAAGAAAACATGGGTGATACTAGAAGTCACGTGGGGCTTGGCTCCCGTTGTTCTTTATTTGGCCACTGCTCAGCTCTTGTTCTATTATATAGTATCTAGCCTTCCTTGATAAATGGGCTATCTAACATTAAAATATTTTTTCAAATCGGACCAGTAGTTTCTGAGATTCTAGCGTTCAACCAAACAAACTCTTCAGCTTTAGCTTTACAATATTAAAAAATATAATAATATAACATAAAATAAAGTATAGACGTAACTTACTCAAGTATCGTGAATCTAGAAGTTCAGACTCCTAAATCTACTTTCAACATTGCGTGCTTATGGTATGAAAACGAAATAAGCGTGTCTTTTGTACAAAATTTGCAAAACCAGAAACATTACTGCGAACTGTGTTCTTGCGGCTCAGTAAACGTCATTTTGAATGCCATAAAAAGATACCTTGTGCTAGAAAGCAAGACGTCGGAGTAATAATTCACGGTTCAATAGTTTGTACGTCAATGTATTGGTTCCAAAAATAGACAACTATGTTTATATTTTTTGTGGAAAGAAGGTGCGAGGTACTGGGCTCCCAGAGAGCAGGTAGAGGCCTGACTAACCTTATTGCCCACTTCCTTCATAAAAAAAGTTTAAAAATAACAGAGGCGTAACCTTAATGGCTAGGTGTTAAAGTCATGGACGAGGAATATTATGATCCCGATTTATTATTTTATAAAAGCAACAAAACTAAATATTTGGGATGGAATTTTACGTCGATAATATTCTTGAAAGTAGAGAGGCGAGTCTATTTTTTCTTTTTGTTTATTTTACTTTAATTTATATGGGTACGTTATTTAAGTTGTATAGACACCTTAGCCTGATTAATGATCCGGGATTCCTTGGAATTTATTTTAGGTGAGATGAAAGTAGCTCCACTTAATTGGATGATACAGGAAAAATATTTGTCAGATACTCGAGAAGTCGAGATGCTTTGATACGATAAATAACTTTTTTCGAATAGTTAGTTATTTTTAGAAAGTAATAGCTAGGTGTGTATCTATTTTGGTTTTCAATCTCAGTAATTTATTTCAGTGTATTCGATAGTTAGTTTTATTGTGACAACCTTTTAGCTTCAATAAATTTAATATAAAAGTTGATTTGGATGGAGAATCACAAAGAATGTTAGAGGAAAGTGCTATTTGAACTGGAATTATTACTAAGCTTTTGTTAATTAATTAATTATAATAGAAATTTACATAATAGCTTACTAAATATAATACATATTTTAAACTATATATATATATTTACAAATAAAAACTACCTACATGTATCATTAAACTTAAAAAAAGGGGAAAAAAGGAAAAATTACAACTTAAAATACGGCATCACAAAATTCCTCAAAAATCTTAAAATTCCTCATCGCTGCCATTGTCTGTGAAGTGCCCAACGCTGGATGGCAATGCTTATACTTTGTATTATTAAACTTGAATGTCGTACTTATGATAACCAAATTAACGAGACCCTATATTACTTGAAAGGTAAACTAGTTTTAGTTGGTTCCACTTTGCATACCTGCCACATTTTGATTTATTATGCGACGCGTGTGTTATAAAAGTAAAAGTGTCATGAGTTGGTAGCTGTTAGTGTGGGCAGCAACTTGACTATTTAACGAGACAAGAGTAACGCATTAGCATACGGCCTTTGGTGTTGTTGTCTCGAGTCTCGGCCGACCATCTCGATACCGCCACCAAGTTTACGCGGCGGCTTTATTTGACATCGAAGCAAATACGGTTCAAAGCTATTTGATTCAGATAACAGCCGTAAGCAGGTTTAAGTGCACATAAAAGTGATTTTATTCTTTTTTATTTTTTACGTTCCAATTTTGAATTATTATTAGTGACAGTTATAACATTCAAATGTTAAAGCTATTCTTATAATAAGTTATTGTATACGTGACATCGTAAAATCCATCCTAAAAACTAATTCAATGTTTACCTAGCAACAAAATGCAATATTCTGGAATGCTCGGTTGGTTTTAAGAGCTGATTGAAATAGTAAACAACGGCTTGTTCTAAAGGAAGGTCCTTTCGACATGCATGTAGTGTTAAATAGAAACTCAAGTAGCTCACAGAATGTACTCTAACTACTCTATGTAAGTAGGAAGATTAAATATTGGAAATCAAACATAACACTTCACCTTAACACGCAAGGTCGGTAAATATGTGGGCTCAAATCAATGTTGGATTAACTACAAAACTGTAGGTCAGGCAGCTATTTTAATGATAGCAAACGGATGTTGTACAAACATTTAGACATCATAAATATTAATAGTCAACGTTAAAAATAAATTGACTTTGTACAATATTATAAAATTATTCAGAAGTCTTATCTTCAGAGGAAAAACGACTTTAGATGATGAACAACTATTTTGTAAGTTTCATCGAATGCCAAACAGTTTATGATACAAAACTAAGCGAAAACTTTCCCTTCTTCTGAAAGAGAGTGCACAGATATCTCACAACAGCTAAATAAAGTTATCAATAAAAGGAAATAAAAGTATGACTCATTGCTAATCCAGGGTAATTCAGGTCAATCCACCCTCAAAAAGTCGAGTCAACAGCCGTGCCTTTAGTACACACGCAAATCGACGGAGCTCACGATCTAATTAAACTGTTTTAACTCGGTTTCTGACTGAGTCTAGACACACCCGAGTTTGTGTTTCCATATTTAATTTTTTTTGTGTATAATTTTATTATATTGCCTGATTAATGATGTTCAGTAGATATGTATATAAACTAACCACATTGTAGTACCTACTTTACAAAACATGACTCTGCAGAATTTGAAAAAGGCACAACAACTTTGTTCATTTATAAATTCAATCTTTATTTATCATAAAGTAAATAGGACGGTTGTTTAATAAAAATAAATTACGTGATTGCAGTAATCTTTTATGAACAATTCTTTGTTCGTAGATGAATATTTGGTCAAAAAGGTTGATGTAGTACCTAGCTACACAGCCTAAGCGAACCATACTGTCGTACTAGAAGATTTAAATTAAACCAGCAACCTTATAAACGTGTTTAACAAAGTTATCTGTGTCGAAGGACAAACATAAGTTACGTAAGTGGCCTGATTTGTCACAATGTAGGTCGCCAACGCGACGTACTACTAGTTAATGTATGGAAGAGAACCATTAACTGCAATTGACTGCATCTTCTTTATATTTATTGGTCCCAAATAGGACATCTACCAATTCCATTTTATATTTCATCGTTCGTCGTTTTTTATTTGGCCACTGCTCAGCTCATATTAGTCGTAGGGTGATGTTATATAGCCTATAACCTTCCTCAGTAAATGGGCTATTATACACTAAAATATTTTTTCAAATCGGACCAGTACTTCTTGAGTTAAGGTTGTTCAACCAAACAAACTCTACAGCTAACTCTACTTAGTATAAAATGGAAAATAGATACTGGTTATGTTGTAGGAAAAATTGCAGTCGTAAATTGCTGATATGACGTAAATTAGTCATACCTGGAATTAAATTAATTTAATGTGGTACATTTTATTCTATATAAATATGTATATTGGTGTAGTTAAATACCAATACATTTCATACGTACTGAAAATATTTCGCAAACTGTGATTCGACAATCTAAACAGATTATAAAGATGAAATTTTGCGTCTAAAATTTTTAACACACTAATATTGCTCTGAACATAGTTTACGACTTCTACTGAAACATTAATTCGGTAATATAGTTTTCCAAAGTATAAATTACTTTGATTAAAAGCTGTATAAAGAAAATAAGGTCGATATGTCTGAAGGACAGCGTATACAACTAGAACAGTCGTTAACGGGGCACTGAAAATTTTATTGTTAATCGCTTTCACTGGTTTAACTGTGTATCTTTACCGACCAAATATACACTCGTAAATCACTTGAGGTGGGACTTTTGTTTCTATCAAAGTGTCAACGCCGCGGGTAAGTAGTTTATTTCATAAATTCAGTTTTAAATTCGAATTTGAGAACAATATGGCATTGAAACAAAAAACAATTATAAAAGTACATATCTCTTTAGGGAGTTCATTATTGCTATATATATAACTGATATAACCGAGTTGTGTAAATTTTCTAAGCCATTTTTGAACATTTATGTGCTGAAAGTTGTGACTAGATTCTGTCTGGTTGAGCTTGCAATAGGTAGGTACGTACGATTCTATTTAATAAATGATAGATAGTACGCTCAAACCATGCTTCAGACGTTCAGTATAAGTAATTTCACACACCAGTTCAAGAAAAACCTATGCATGAGAAGAAAGATTGATAGTTAAAATTAGCCCAACAAGACATTTCTAATGAAATTCATCTTCAAATTCATAATCTCATCGGCAGGTACCTATCAAGTAAAACACAAATCATCATTTGCTTTCTATATAATGAGGTTGCTGTATCAATGGATCTTTGATTGACAATCATAGTCGAGTGAACATAGATCGTGCATTTAAATATGCGTGCGCGCAACGTTTCTTTTAGCTGTGGCCTGGCCGATATTGAGTGTGTAGGAGTACCGCCCTTGGCGCGCCTCGTATTTGTTATTCATTAGAACATTTTGTAATCTTATCTATAAACATTTAATAACAAATTGCTTGTTTACTTTATATGATATGTTTCAGTCTACCGTAGTTCCTTTGGTTAATGTTATTCATAACTGTATTAAACCAAACAATTTGTATTTTATGACTATCCACTAATAAAAGAAATCAGAAAATCCATGAAATGTTTATTTTACGCTATTTTCTGAATGGATTTGTGTATTTATTTTTGGATTAGTGTTGATAATAAATCAGTGGTGTTATAATAGTGAATACAACTGGGATGCAACAGAAATTTCGGGTTTGAACCCCCATGGTGGGTAGAAAAATTTAAAGAACAGCACTAAATAGTTACCTGTCTTTACTGAATTTAAAATTTGTCCCAGGTTATTATTACCCTGCTGACCCTATGTGAAGCTACATTATTTTATATTTGTACTTAACAGCCCACAATCAATTGTTTAACTTAAATTACTTGTTTACAATCTGTCATTTTAGCGAAAGATATTGTTATCGGCATCTTTCACAAATAAAGGAAATGGGACTAAAAATGGCAGTGTTTATCGTAAAGCGATGGGAACAATGACCTCGGTCGTAAGCCTATCTAATTGTTAGTCGTAATTATAATAGTTTATGCACAAATAATGTTAAGTGATGAGCGTGAGAACCGGTTTACTTGTAACAACCTTTATTTCCGTCCATACAATTTTAAAGTAATATATTCAGGTTTGCAGTAAAATATTCTAGTTTTTTTTTGTACTATTTTAGTTAGATCAAAGAACATTTTCGTAAAAAAATAAGTCTGCTGAAAGATTTCGTTTTTTTGTTCCAATTAAGTGGTTTTTTTGGCAAACAGGTGGCACCGGCTGCGGTAAGGTAGCACGCAAAAAAACAGATAAATGATAAGGATTATGAATTTGAAAAATAATCAGAAAAGATATAAGCGGTTGTAGTTTACCCATTTTTATTAATTAGGCCACGTAATCGATTTTTTATCTGCGCAGCTTATTTGAACCTAATTGATAAGTGACGTAGCATAAAGCAATGTGAAGCCGTAATACTGTTATTTCAAAGAAAAACATAATCTTGTTCCTTACTTAGTATTGCATCATAGAAGTATTGTACAATTAGATAAGTAGTAGGTACCTACATAAAATGACATAAAAAAGTCACGAAGATCTAATGATCGAACTTATCACCGGGTTTTACTTTCTCCATTGTCCACTAGCTAATATTAATCGTAGTGACATAAATCACGCCAAGTCCACGATTTATTAACCAGAAGGAAAGCAGTTACGTGATATTTCATTCAATTATAACGACAGGTAAATTGAAAGGAGACATTTTCAAGTCTAATACGAGTACAATTTATAAAAGAACAAATAAACGATATAGTTTTAGGGCCAAAAAGTTGCTTCAGCAGATAAGCGATATAATTTGAGTACTTATAATAAATAGGTGTCCATGAAAGATCGAAATTTAATTTCGAAAATAGTAGATGGACTTTTTGTTTCTTCATTTTTAGTCACATAAGAATTTAATTTCCAAGCAATTCTATCTCAAAGGCAGCCCTTTTAAGAACTTTTTTATATAAGACAAAGCCGAATAAAATTCAATAGGTACTTTATACTGTCGACAAAATCGAGTTCACGTCTCAAGGGCTTTACAAAGAAGAGGCGTCACAAAAGGCGGATAAAAACACACTCGCTTCAAGATGTTACACAATTTTCTGGATTTTGCATAGCTAGCAGTATTTCTCGCAACCAAGAGTAGAAGTATTCGTATAAAAACTGTAAACAAGAATCTCATTACTTACCGATATGTTAATTACTTCTATGAAGCGATCATGCACTTTGTTGAGCAACTGGAATGAGGCGTAAAGGCGAATGATCGGTTTATAAATTTTATTTAAATTCTTAGCTAATAAGTCTCCAATTAACACTGTGAAATAATTATATAGCTTTCAGTAAGAGTAGCAATCTAACTTATATATAACTCATTAGCGTTCTTACATTTTTCAGCTACACGAAACGTTATTTCAGTGCCTATTGTAAACTAAAATTCATTCGGTTGTTTATTTACTTGAGCAGTAACTCCACCAGGTACTTTGGTTTTAGCAACACCATTAATGTAATCATAAATAATTTTTTTTTCTAGAACGTTGGCTTTAAACTAATGTAGTAAATATAGTATGAAGTCATGTGAGCTCCAATCAGTGTGACGCCAGACTAGAGCACTTTAAAGGCTTCTTCCACGCACGTGATACTTGGTGGGTTTTGCTGCAGTATTACTTTGCTCAATGAGATTTATACTCTTGTCCTATGACGCAATTTAACGTACACAACGTTACACTGATTAAATCCCTGAGGGCATTTCATCGGCTGCCATCAAGTGAGCTGAACCGATTACGAAAGAAATATTATCGCCAATCAAAGAACTATTACTATTATAAAATAGTCATTAACGAAGACATACGATGAATACGCCGCTCTATAATATAACACATCGCATTTGAAACCAGAAATCTAGTCTTACGTAATAATGATTCTGTTTTTACCATTACCTACACATTTCCTTCAAACGTGGATATGACAGGAGGAAATTACAACACCTGTTCGATAGTTTTCTTTCAGATGCTAGACGGCTTAAATTACATCATGGTCATTTGTTTTTTAATAAGTTTCTTGCGTGCAATTCACACGTGTTGTAAATTAAATAAATATAGCTGACTTTATCGACAAAGTTACATAAATATTTTGTTCTGCTTGGAACAATTTTGCAAGCGTTGAAGCGTGATTTTGTAAGAGAAATACTGTTTAAAATATGGGAGTTTATACTTTATATTAACTGTTTTATCTTGATTTCTTGAATGTAATGGCTGGTATATGGGTGGCTTTAGCGCCAGGATTCGCGCCGGTCAAACCGGTCGTCGTCCGCCGTCGGAGAATGTACAATCCAGTTCGACCGACTTGACCTGACTTTCTTCAGCTCCTAATACTGCTAAGTTTATCTTATCCTGTTTGAAAAACATAAGAGCCCAGTTTGTCGAGACCATCAACCGCTGTAAGCACGAAAATACCCTCGGTCGTCATAAGTTATTCAAATTATGTTTGGAACTACTGTTAATATTGTAATCTCGAAGTTCAACGCTGTAGGAAGTTCGTTACAACGGATTTAAATTCAAAAACATTCTTCGTGTTCAGGAAGATTACACAACTTAGAATGGTTCCTTCATTTATTCGTTCTTGCTGCGCAATACTGTTAATAAACTGTGAGTGGATTCTTAACTATGTATATATATATATATGTGTATATATATATAATAAGAATAGTATTATATAAAATAATGAATTTTTTAAAGGAATCGATACCCTGCCCATGAAATTGAATCAAACAAGAATATAGTATATTAACATTTATTTGCAACTTATATAATGGCATAAATAATGCATGATGCTAGTATAGGTTAACTAGTTAGTATATATAATTCGTATTGTTTATTCAAATTTCAGTCGTGGTAGGTAAGTACTAATACATACAAATATACCAACAAATTAAAAATAACACGTTAGTTACGTTAGTACTGACATTGGTATTGATCGTACATACTGCAAGGAAATTCCAGACTATTTCAGGATAGACGCTATTAGCATGGTCAGTTTTAGTGCGACGAGCAAGTTGCTATGTCTAATGTAGTTTAGTTCTGTTTTACACACAAACACATACAATTCTCCGTATATTACTTATATAATATAGATATTCTATAAGACCCTGATTACAACTACTCAAAAGTCATGTGTGCGAAAGAAACGACAGACATAACACAGCTGTGTTCGAAAAGTACCTTTATCTTTTAAAGACATATGAGGAGATGAACTCTCAAGTGGAGTGGGTTATACGAGGAAAAGGGATGGACATCTATGCGTGACTGTTCTTACGTTACGAGGATGAAGCGGAATGTCGCGATACATAAATCGATAGGCGTCACAAATTGTACCTTGGAGCACTTGAAACCCTGTGAGTTTTAGATTTAACAGGACGACAGTAAATCATGCGCCTTTGAAGATATTGAAAGCTTTGTTGGGAACATTTCGCTTTGGAGCATGCGTATTACTCAGTTGTAAAGATGAGAAAGTGAGGAGGGGGAGTCAAGAGGTCCGGATGGGACGTCGAGTAGACCCGCCCTTGAGACTTTATTTTGACAAGGTTACGTGTCTGACCTGATGTATTGGCATAAGTTTTAATTCCTGATCTATTGTATTCATATGTTAGTAGATAATTATTTTCCTTGAGAATACGTTTTTTCCGATACAATAAGTACTTAATTCCCCTCAGTGATTACTCACTAGTATGACTAGCAATGAGTTACAGTTTTAGTCATGTACGCAGTCATACAAACAATCCAGACCGGATGACGTGAATCTCGCGAAAATAATCTTAAAGCGAGAACTGTATTTTTAAACAACATACAATGGTGTGAAGTAATACACTCCAATGGAAAGAACGAAAGAATCAATAGCTATTTAAGAAAAATCTTTGAAAATACAGAAGGATTAGGACAGAGCTAACAGATTAATAGCCTCATGACTAAGTCTTCAATGTATAAATTTGAAAATTGGACGATTTTAAAATACCGTTTGAATTTATATGCCGCTTTTTGGAATAGTTTTGATTTCAATTTGAATTATTTGTTGACGTCAAAGTCTGAAGATGTCACTGTTGTGGTTAACTAAAACAGCTACCGATAACAGTACAGCATGGCATCGTAACGGTTGAGAGATCGGTAGAGCTAGTAGCGGTAGCTATATAGAGATAATGGGGATAGTGCAAAAACCATCACGTACAATATGTGGGCTGCATCTCCGTAATAACCATCAATCACTTTGTCGCAGCTTTATAGTGAACACGAGGAAAAGCAAAATTAATCGAATCACGACAATCGTGGGAGAAAAAGCAGTATTAATATTGTAAAATATATTACAATTAATTTGCGAGAAAAGTTGCAAGTATGTGATAGCTTAAACGTTATTGTATGTAATGTAGCATTCTAAATAAATATTGGGAATTTTTTGAAACAAATGTATAACGCGATGTATTTTTTAAACGACTTCAAAAAAGGAGGAGGTTATATGTTCGACTGTATGTATTTTTTTTTTTTTTATGTATGTTCACCGATTTCTCGGAGATGCCTGAACCGATTTGAAAAATTCTTTTTTTGTTCGAAAGGGTATACTTCCGAATTGGTCCCCTATTCACCACGTTAAGTTCTGATGATGGAATCTCAGAGAAATCGAGGACAACCCTCAAATTTTATAGGCACATGTTACCTGTTTTATCTATTTTCTGAAGTTATTTAAGTATTTACGTCTGATAATCATCATCTCATGTTGATGAGCTGATGATGGAAGGCATAACTTCTTAACTGTTAGGAGTTGAAGGATAATTCTTTCAACATTATATGTACATATAAACCGATAGTTGTACTCTTGTAGGTTATTCAGGTGAGCTGTCACTGGAAGGTAAACTCCTTAACGGTTAGGAGTAAGAAGATTATTTCTTTAAATATCACATCCATGTGTAAACTGTAAGTTGTATTCTTTCAAGTGACTGAGACGGGGGCTCTTGATGGAAGGTAAAGTTGCATAGTCCAAAGGAGTTGTTACTTAGATGATATTTTAAGTTTCTATTATCTAATATTAATACTCAATATCTATTTTCTAAAGTCATACAAGTATTTACGTCTGATAGTCATCATCTCATGTTGATGAGCTGATGATGGAAGGTATAACTCCTTAACTGTTAGGAGTTGGAGGATAATTCTTTCAATATTATAGGTACTTATAAACCTATAGTTGTATTCTTGTAGGTTATTTAGGTGAGCTGTCACTGGAAGGGCAACTTCTTAATGTTTGGGAGTAAGAAGATGATTTCTTTAAATATCACATCCATGTATAAACCTTAAGTTGTGTTATTTCAAGTGTCTGAGGTGAGAGCTCTTGATGGAAGATAAAGTTGTATAATTCAAAGGAATTCTTAGATGATATTTTAAGTTTTCGATATAGTATCTAACCTGCATTGTATACCTATACTTGTTACCTGTCGCATTTTATAGGAAAAAAAAAGATATAAAAAGTTTTGAGATTCCTCTATTCCACAATCAGGTTGTGTTGTTAGAATATTTAAATAGACGTTCCCTTTTATCGAAGATTCTTTATTTCGGTTTTCCGTCTTAGTTTGCCAGTCAGTATTATTAAATCTGCTAGATAAAAAGTACACTAAAAATGGAGAAATAAACTATTTTTAACAAAAAAATATTAAAACGACTTCAAATCAGTACTAAAAAGCGAAAAATAAACTGAATTAGATATTTAATTCCAAGCTAAAAAATACCTACCTACCTGTTTAAAGTATAATACCCTATTACTAATCTGTTTGAAGTCGGTGCCAGCCTAATGAGTTTGTATCACTCAGTTTGAGCCGTCCACTAGGTACGATCACGCAAGTGCGAGGTGGTGTGAAGTAGCGAGCGGTGACAGATGTACGTATTAAGTAGTACGTAGCTTAACAAACTCTTTAGGCTTGGCACCGACTTCAAACAGATTAGTAATAGGGTATTATACTTTAAACAGGTAGGTAGGTATTTTTTAGCTTGGAATTAAATATCTAATTCAGTTTATTTTTCGCTTTTTAGTACTGATTTGAAGTCGTTTTAATATTTTTTTGTTAAAAATAGTTTATGTTGCGTAGAATTCTTTGAAGCTCACGGTTGGCGATAAATTAAGGTTACAATATGTAAAAAGATATTTTGCCACTACTACGTGAGATCACCTCAAAACTACGTGGGACGTATGAGTGTGAGCAGACAGTACTATAAATCTATTTTAAATTGATGGAAGGTCAGCGTATTGAAATGAACACCGGTGCGAGTTGCGTACATTGTATTAAATTGGAAGCGACTGCATTGAACACAATGTCTGGAATACTTTACATATTAATTGTCGCAAAACACTACGGCAACAAATCTTATTACCATGCAGTGGCAATGACTGCATAACCCGACGAGCAAATTTCTCAGCATCAACGAGAGAAGTCAAGAATTTTGCCAAGGTTGTATAAATGTATATAGGTTATACTAGGTTTGTTTATAGAAATTTGCCAATTTCAAGCAAACTTTGGCTTCTTTTATAAGAAAATTGGATCGTAATAATGACAATTAGTGGATTCAAAACAGCGTGAGACTACTCTTTCTTTAATTTGTGCAAGTTAACAAAGATATACCTATATTCTTTTCAATACCTGTTTCATAATATTTATATAACTCAATGGCACTGTTCTTTTAGCCCACGGCTGTTAACTTATGCCACAGACACTAAGCATGTTATGCTCTGACAGTGATTAAGTAACTGAGAGGCTAGACAACTAAATTTGTACTTATGCTGGACACACAAATTTAGTTATTTCAATATTGCAGAGGAACAGTGGTGCTTTATCTATAATAAGCCAAACTAAAAACATATAATAAGTGGGTACTCTTAAAAAATATCTACCCGATATCTGTAAAATAATGTATGTATAAAAACTAAATTAATTAACAGCAGCACTTTTTTAAAAGTACATATGCCTCAAAATAACTCGATCGATTTATAATCAAAATTCAAAGCCAATTCATTAAGAGAGATCACGCTGCAAATAAACACACGAACAGACAAAAACTAAAAGCTCGTTGTCTTAAAAGGTACTGATTATTCAATGAACAGTTAGCATAAACATGCGAAATATCAATCATCATCTACAGCCAAGTCTGGTACATCAATGGTATAAATAGCTGACAGGCCAATGAATGTATCCTAAACTGCCACAAAGTGAGGTGTATCGCGTTGGCGAATTCAAGGAAACAGCGACATATGGCCTGGGATGCGTCACACGACGCAGCTCTGGCCCCACTGATAATAAATACAGTATAATATTTCATACAAGCGACGTATATGAAGCAAATTGCTTTTAGACATTACGTCATAAAATGATACTTACTCAACAATTATGTCTTGTTATGGAAGATAGACGTATAACGTCACAAAAGCTAAGGAAAAATCACTTTTAAGGCAAACAGTTTTTAGCATGTTTTTACCAAAACATTGTCATGCAGCATTATTTTTTGTTTGCAAGACAGAAATAAGGATACCTAATTACGTGTAACTATTTCCACACTTGCACACAATTATAGCATAGCATCATGGATATAGTAATATTATACTTAATGCCTAAAGGGTACGTAGGAATGTGAATCTGAATCCATGTTTCTTCAGAGAGAGAAGAAACTATAGAACTTAATACGAAAGTCGAAACAAAAGATTTTTTTTCAATTACCGCTAACATCTTTTTTTATAACCTGGGATTACTTTTATGCATTATTTATTTTATATTTTAAACCTTTGTTTTATTATTATATTGTTTGTGTGAATGATTGCAATTCAAGAATGCGAGAATTATTTCGTTATGGTCTGTAAGGAAAATTAATTTATAATAGATTATAGTTGTGCAATTAATTATATTGGAATGTAGATAATAGCTTCGCTTATGAATAGATCTAAGAGGTGAAAATAAATATCAAATGCAAATACAAATAGGTACAAATTTCATTCATATTTTCCCAATCTTTGGAAATGTCAATACCTAATACCTAAAAAAAACCAGTCATACGAATTGTCAATAAATATGTCCATTTGCGTCCAAATTAAAACAAATACTATACTACTATTGAACTAAAAATTCGACGAAACGACACCTTCTTAGTGTGCCGTCTCCTTGTGAAAGTTGACAATCATTATAGCAATTTCCACCTTGAACACCGCTGCTCTAAACAGGGAAGGCGTACTTTTTCCAAAACATTGTCGTAGGTTTTCTCCTTTCGCCTGCCACTTTACCCTGCATAATAAATTGAAACGACACAAGTTACGGTTGAATTTTTTTTCCTGCTGCCATTACCTTTCCTTGTATGCTATAAATACACTCAATACACCGAATTTAAATATACATTTGAAATAATAATTATTCCAAAAGCTACCAAAGTAATAGAGTCATCAATAATTACTTGTTGACAAATGAATCGACCAAATTTGCATTGTGCGAACCCATCGATTAACAAGTGGTTCGGATTGTATTCAAAAGCCATGGTTGTTGCACCTGGTTTACTCGACCATGTAATCACTGTAGACTATGGCTGTCACTGTTTTTGTTACTGCTACTTGCTAATGAAGCTATTGTGATTGATATATTATCTATTAGGTATTGTTTGAGTTGTTGATGAAGTTATGTCTTTCAATTAGATGATGTGGTTTAGATTTTGAACGTATTTATGCAATTATGGATATTCAGCTCAAGTTGTCAGGTTAATTTGGTACTTGCAACTTTATTTTTCTGATTACAATTTGGTGCTACAAAGGTTGTTTTTGTTATAAAATTAAGCAAAGGAAATATTTTTACGAAACAATCTTTTAGTGTTTATCATTTGCAATTATTGTACCAACATAAAGAATTGTAATATATACTTCTGTACTAATATTATAAAGAGAAAAGATTTAATTCTGTATTTTTGTATGTAACAGGACCGGTTTCAAAAATTATTTTTCCGTCAGAAAGCTACATTTATCACTGAGTAACATAAACTATATAACATCACGCTACGGCCAATAGGAGCCAAACAGTGGCCAAATAAAAAACGACGGGAGCGAAGCCCCGCTCGACTTCTTAGATATATATGTATACCTAATTAGTTACTTTTAATTGGATGTGTCGACTATTCGTTGTTTATGCACACATGCTTCAATGTGAACATACTTTATTCTGACGTCACTTGTAGTTGTCGCAAAGTAGACACAACGTAATAATAATATGTCTCTCATTACATAACTGACTATAGTTGCAATAATAGTACATAATAATTACTCTAGAGGCAAGTTGGCAAATAAGTCAAAGTCACTATACAACTCCGAACTCATTAAAGCTAAGTTAAAACTAACACACACCTTTGTTCTTCGCCCACGTAGATTCCCATACAAACGACAAAGTTTCTCAAAGCCATAAATAGATGTCCATGATTACTTATCGAAAGTTAAAAATCTATACGATTCAAAAGTAGATTACAGCAATAAATCGGTATTATCATCTTGATAAAACTCTACTTACGATAAATCAAAGGAAATATTTAAATCTAAGTATACTGGTAATAGGATCAAACGAAATCAACTTCAAGGTTTACAATAATAAATTTTCAATATTATTTTCTCACAAGGCATCATTTGTCTTCACACGACAACATATGAGGTTCTCAACTAGATGCTGGACACTTGATTGATGGTATACCACGTGTGGTTTATACAGACCAATTTAATGAAGACGACCTTATAGTTATGAAATCACTCTCAGATGACGCGCCCAAGATAATTTCGTAACACATTATAGATGAACGTACTATAATGGCGCCAACCATGCCTTTAAAACTTGCCTCTTACAAAACTATGAAAATAATGCATAAAAAAGTTGTTAACAATAAACTCTACCAATTAAAAGTAATGATCAAAGAAGACACCGGTTTGGATAAAGCTTACATTTTATGGTACAAGTAAAAACCGTATGGAACTGTCTGGATTACCTGGAGTGTTAATAGCTGACTTTCTAATAAGAAGATTACACAAACGATTTCATGCATTAACAGGATTTACTGTTTAGATCACGGATAAAAATAATAGTATTACGTCCGTATGTTTTATACCATCATCCAAGAAAGAGGCGATAACATTATGTGGGTAGTTGCGAATTGCAGGTCGTTGGCCTGATACCCACATGTGGGTGTTGTAGGAAGAAATTACACTTCATTTAATTGTTCTTGTGGAACATATTATATCATATAACATAAGCCTGTTTGGGAGTATGAAACAATATCTATAATATTGTTTCTGCAAGACTATAAAATAACTAGGAATACTTTATTAGGCAGTTTATGCGAAAATGTCAGCAAATGCAAATGTGAAGTGGTCTGCTCTAGATAGCATGTTAGCATGCTAATTTTATTTATCCATAACGAGATCTGGGCCACATTTCCTCTGAGGAAGAGCTGATAAAATTGCAAATGCCGTCGCTTCTAATAAATTTTACAGTTTAGTGCCACATTTTTCGTTTCGAAGTGTGAATGAACAAAGTTGGGAACATCTGTAAATATTTTCGATTGTGTTTGTTAGTGTAAAACCAGATGACATATTCGCGTTTGAGAGCAAAATTGTAACGACGTGAGAATAAAAACACCATCTATAAAAATCTTGTATTCATTTCATATTAGCCATTAATATTTAGAAAGCTTTGTTTGGTAAGGCCACAACAATTAACCACGTGTGATTAAGATAGACACGCAAAGGCAAAACAGGCAAAGAACGATTTGTTCGCAATGATTTACATTACGTTGTTTTGAAATATATTTCGGGCACGAAATTTAATATTTCGTGGCTAAGGTCACAAGGTTACGGTAACACGCACAGTAAATCATTGTACCTAAGCATATTAGGTATAATAAAAGCAAGTGAAAGCAGTACGTTTCCTAGTCATAAAAAATGTTAACCTAACTCAGCAATAATAGAGAAAAAGGAGGAGATAAAACCATGCTAATATAAATAAATTATTGCGTGTTTAGTATTCAAAACTAGGTTTATCGAAAGAAACACGACTGAACCGTTGAAAAGTATTTAATTCAAGACGGACGTGCGTCGTGTGCCTCTAACAATGCAAATGTTAAAGATTCGTCATGAATGACAAGTGTATGTATATAAAATTGTAAACGATGTGAATATTATTATCGACTATTTTATTACATGCGTGTGAGATTTTCTATGATTGTGAAAAGTGAAATGGCAACAAACATACGAAATGTGAATGCTTTATTATGGAAGAAAAATGAAGAGACTATGTTTATGAAATCGTAAACTGTATTACCTACAACTGACAGAAATTATGCTCTGCTGTGCAGTGCATAATTTCTGTCTTTTAAGTTGAATTTGAAACTATTAGTCCGGGATCCTTGATCCAAATTTTTTTTTATTACTATCAAGCTAATTTTTCGTGAGTAGGTAGCTTCATTTCGATGAGACGCCCAATAATTTCGTATTCCAAAAGTTTGATTGTGGTAGCTAACAGACGTAGCAAGGGTATACCGGACCGGGAAGGAAATACCGGGATAACGTACCACGCAATTTGTAGGACAATATGACTGTTCAATTACATAAATATTAAGTAAAAAAAAAATTGGATCACGGATCCCGAACTATATACATATAAATATCAAAAATTATGTTATTAAGTATTACAAACTTTTAATAAATCGATTGATTCGAAAAGGTTTTAGTTCTAAAACAGTAATTAATGTTTTTTTTTAATACGTATAGCTACATGTATGCCAATTAACGGTAAATAAATAACAAAAACCGTTGAGCATGTGAGACTAAAATATTTTGGACAACACAATCGATTGGAACTCCCTTATTTTTGGGACTGAACACTAACAGCGGAACCATGAAGTGTTTCAATGAATGACAATGAAGGTAGTAGTCATAATTGTGATGAGTTATTATAACTGTATGCTAATTTGACCGGCTTTATTTATACAAGGCTTTGGTAACAGTCGCTATTGAAAAACTAGAAGACGCAGCGAACTGAGTACCTACCGTCTCATAATCCATTTCTTTTTCAAGAATTTTCATTTTTACCTATGTTTTCAAAGTTATTTTTTTATTGGGGCAGAGACTAATCAGTACAACCTTGCTTGATTTTACCTAATCGACTCGACTTGGTTTTAAATAAATAAATAGAATGTGGAATGCATCGTATATTTTACTACTTATAGTAAAATGCTACGTAGCATCGACACTGCTATACAGCCTTGAGTAAACTTTGCACATCCGATACCTATCGACCTAAAAACCAAAGTAAGTAATCAAAACCATTATCGTATAAAATGAACATGTAGACGTAAAATTTGACGCAAAACTACAGCAACTGAACCTTATTAGGTCTTCACAGATATACGAGTATGTGTTTTCATAAGTAGTACCTACCTAAATTTATTTTATTTAGTTTAGATAATAAGCATTCATACACAATTATCTATTGTTTTTTGAATAAATTGAATTGAATTGAATTTTGCACACTTGGTTTTCATTATTTAACAACAGAAATTTAAATGATCTGTTTTTAATAACAACGGCTACAGCATTTAATATAGAAGTAATTTTGATTGAAGAACCAAAAAGTTGAGTTATGGATGGAATTTAATCATATATATTTATTTGTATTCACATATACATAAATTATACGATTACCAACAGGCACGTCTGTATGCCACCGTCGAGTCGTCATAAAAAAATGTATTAAGGCCGAAACTTTTGAAGAAATTTCATTTCAAGTCTTTATCGAAATTATTACGCCACATATCAGTTGTTAGAGAAGGGATAATATGACAAGGTGTTCCTCCCCGGTGGCAGTGTTCTAAACGCAAGGTGGCTCCACCATCTGCGGCCATTTGTGGCCGAATCACAACGGAATCAATGCAAACACCTGTCCTGTTGCCGGTTCGGCAACATGACATGTGTTGGCATTGATTCCTATTTTCTAATTTGGCTTTAATACGAACGTTTTCGCTTCACATATTACTCAGGATTATTACATTAATAGAAAAAGCTATTTTTTTCTCTCTCTCAATTGCTTATCTCTTATCCTCATCATTGACTAATGTGAAAGCGATTGTTATTTTATCAGTCTATCTTAGTTTTTTTCTTGCCTATTATGTTTTTAAGTTCCTATCGTATAGACCTAGGATCTACGTGCTACATCCAATGAAAATAAAAAAGAACCAATTAATAATCACACCGGCACGCCCTCTCTGGGTTGTTTGCGAATTGTTCTCATTTAAATTTAACGTGGTTCCCCGGCCTTCTGGCTTTTAGGTCATCTGGATCAACTCCAAAAGATTTAGCTTGACACAACATGCAAAATTAATTGTTTAACTATCGCGTCTATACACGCAATTCTTATGACTGATGAATTACTTAACTGAAGGTAGTTCGAGGAAAGTATCATCATCATTTCAACCCATAAGCGCCCCACTTATGGGCACGGGACTCCTCCAAAGAATATGGAGGGAATTTAGCTTCGTATACAACGCTGTTCAGACGGGTGGGTATAGGGTTTGTTTCGAATTTTCTTTTCTCGCAGTGCTCTTATCTACATTAGGTTACTCCCTTAGTTGCCTTTTACGACGAAAGTGTCTACATTTATTTTAATTCAAAGCTACTATAGACTTTTATTACTTGCACTAAAAGTAAGTAACTATTCATAATTACCGCAGCAATGTCAGCAGTAATATGAGAAGTAAACAATGACAAAGTACCTAATAAAATCACATTAGGTTCTCATAATGCAATATGAGAGAAAAATATAAAAATCTTTTGCATTTTTCTTCACAATAGACCGTGAGAGACTTTTACCACTAACATTGTAATGAGAAACCATCCAATGCAGCCACCCAGGAATCTATTTTGTAGATGCTCAGGGAAATTCGTTGTGAAGTTATGAATAATGTTTCTAGAAGTAGGTATGACTATAATTGTAAACTGTTTGGTAATGAGGCAATTCACAATACATAATTGCCCACAAGATTTAGTTGCATACAATGTAAATAACAGTAAGTCTAGGTACATGGATGTAATATCGTATAATATTGGATAGGTACATGAAGCAAATATCATGGCCCAGGCTACCAGGTTATGTACATGGAAAACGTTACGAAAACTAAATATCACTCTAGCCTTAGCTTCTTTCCTTAATTTTTATTTTATATCAAGGATAGCAAATTCTGTCTTCAATTCCGTTTGGGTAATACTGAATAAATGAACCCCATAACTTGCAACATTCTTAAAAATAATGTATTTAATTGAATTAGAGTCAAATCTAATTAAGACCTTATTTAGAATAAATTTTCATTTTACGTTGTTTCGTGTCGAGTCGTCTTCATACGTTCAGGTTGGAAACAAAGAGGGTAGGGTGTGGGTGTGGGGTGCGATGCGTCATCGAGTCGCTCTGCCACGCACCCCCTGCGCAACACCACCCCAAAACATTGATCGATCTCTCCACCACTAATGCCATGCGCAGAGCCCGCCCTTTTTGTTTATATTTTCTTTTTATCTTTTCTTCTTCTCTTTTAGTAAAATGTAAACGTAATAAGTACTATTCAAAACATTGCTTATTATTGAATTAATATGTAATTAGTATGTTATTTTTGTTTCTAGTTATGACTGCTTGTATGATAGCATAATACCTAATTAATTACACACTCTAATTAAAACGTTATTATGTATTAAGTACTCACTGGCATTCATTCATTATCTCTTCTTGGCTGCGAACTTGCACCGGTGCCAGCTTCTCCACGCTCTCCTCATAGTTGCCGAAGCACTTGGTAATCTTCTCATCGAATGTGTTCACCAAATCTTCGAGCGACCCAGAGAAAGTTTCCGTGAAGTTGTCTCCTTCACCGTTTTGCATATTGTCCTGTTTACACTTCACGAGCTTAGGTTCCTCGTTATCATTTATTTTGTTGGAGTCGGTGGTCATTTTGACCATTTCACTTTTTATATTGTTGATGTTGTTAAGACGGATATCATTACCATTTATGGTTTTCTGCGGGTAATCAGCAGTAGAGAGACAATCGTCTGCATCTTCAATTTGCGCGAGCGGCGCTTCGAACTCGAGCTCGGCCATTCTGCCAGCCGCTTCTCGCATGACCGTACAACCACTCGCGTTGTTTGACGCGCGTACACTGAAATACGAACTCCGCCGAGCGCCCGGCCACCCGCCCGATGTCTCACGCTTCTCGCGGCCGCGGCTTGTTCCTCCCTCGCAAAGCCGCGTCCGCTCTTCCTCGATTCTCATTCGTATAACATGACAAACTGATTTGTTATTATGCCACCCCATCTTCTAACACTGATGAAAAAGGGTAGTTATACATTAGGTACCACCTCTTCTATAGATAAGTGTAGGTAAGTAATTACATAAACTTACCTAGGTACAATTTCATTTTACCTAAATTATACAAATTAGAAGCAACAAGCTGTAGCAAATTCCCAATAAAATAATAAACAGGTAGGTTGTACAGACCTAGGTACTTACGTGTATTGGCATGGTGCTTACGAATTCGCTTCCCTTACGCTTCATTTAAATAGTATTCTTTAACTACCTAGTCACTCTAAATTAGGTCGGTAAGTAAAATTTAAATATCCATTAGTTTAAGTAGTGTTAGGTATACCTACCTATTGACCTCCTTTCCTTTATTATTAAATAGATCATTCAGATAAATTACAGTCTACTGTGTCACCTGAAGCACTTATTCATGGATGAGAGAAACTATAGGAACACGAATTAATTTAAAAACTTAAGTCTATTTTTTCTTTTATCTTAATATAATGCTATTTATTATCAATTTAAAATCTGCATCTGGATCTGGTAGATTTTGGTCATTTTATTTTGGCGCCTCATCTCATGTCATCAGTTCAATGTTCATCACTCATCCATCCCACAGAGTATATAACCAATCCATCAAGTCTATCGCTAACCAAAATAATGAAAAAAAAATCAGTAAGTACGTAAAATAAAACTGAATATTTACAAATATATCGTTTATTTGAAAATAATCATTAAAGCGACGCGTTACTTCGTTAGTCGTTGCAATACCTTGTCACTCAAACGCATAGACATCTAATTACTACTGGCAGCCCTGTTAGCTGTCATTGTTCTGTCACGCACGTCACGTCATAATACATTTTTGTTCCTATACGAGCAGGGTTGCCAATATTTGGAGAATTCCTCTAACTGCGGGGATTTTCATGGGTAATTTGTGGTGTGAGCGTTTTTGTGTGAAAATTGAGGGGAAAATTTTGACTTAATAAAAGAAATGTACACTCGGCAGGAAGGAATTACAATTGAATTATGCAATAATCCTATTGCTCGTTCCAACTTTCTAAATAAAAAATAAAATAAATAAAATGTTAAAATTATTGTAGTAGGTATATTCCTATATACTTACTATGCGATTAGAATAAGTATGGGATTGCACGTGGTAGTATTTGCCGCTAACTTCAGTCGAATGTGCACATTTTTGTACAGCTAGCAGAAACAAAATAGGCAAAAAAATTATAACTTGTAAATTAATTAATTAATGTTCTATTCTATTTTAATTACCTACATTTTCCTTGCACGTTTGACGAATTAGGAAGAATTTGGTTGGAAGAATTAGGACCTGACTAGATTTGCACCACATTTGCCTATTTGTTATAAAATTGAAATTTTGTTTTTTGTTTGGTTGAATGCTAGGATCTCAGGAACTAGGTACTGGTTCGATTTAAAAAATATTTTAGTGTTATAGGCTATATAACATCACGCTACGGCCAATAGGAGCAGAGCAGTAGCCAAATAAAAACGACGGGAGTGAAGCACCGCGTGACTTCTAGATAAATCAAAAAATACACAACAACCAACAAACACTAATTTCATATTCAATACTAACACATAATTTATTTCAATACTATTAATAAAAACATGTATATTAATTAGCTATGCCAGTTACTATGTTCATGTAAAATGAGTTTAGTGAACTATGTTAGTTTAGTAACTATGTTACTATGTTAACTATGTTCTTTCAGATAAAAAAGATCTTACAACCCAAAAAGTATGTATGTACCTAATTGTAATGTGTTTCGTTTTTCCTTTTTTCTTTGTACACCCTACTTGTAAGGTATGAAGTTGTCTTCAAATGGAAAACAAAATGGCGTCTTGATTTGTCAGGCCCATACTTATTCTAATCGCATAGTACTACAACAATTTTAACATTTTATTTGACAGCACTTTTTGAAAGTACCTAACTATCCATAATATTATTGCATTTTTTAGTCATTAAGTTTTTTGAACACCAATTTTCGAAACCGAGAGTCTGCTAAACAAAAACATAATAAAATCAAGAGATTCAAAAATAAGTTTAAATTAGTTGTTCTGAGTATATATAGTACCTAATTATGTTTCCATACTCTGAGTATAGAAACATAATTAGGTACTATTAGAATTTTGTTATACTTAATAGTATGTTTGATTTATATGGACAACAATTTTATTTCTGTAAATTTGTGGTGAAAATGAGGGGAATATTGATTTTATTTTCTCCAAAATTGGGAATTTTCATTTTTGAGTCAGGTTTTTGGGTAATTCAGATTGGACATTGGCAACCTTGTGAGGAGGACAAAAATGGAAGTAGTAAAATAATAATATGAACGCAAAAAATATTTTAGAGAAATTTTAATGTAACCTTTCGTAATGTATTATATTAGACCGAGTACCGTCATAAGATCGATAAAAATCTTTCGACGATTATACGGGTGGGCGTTTTGAAATAAAAATATCTTTATGACATATCAATTTGAGTAGTTTTGTTTGGTAATAAATTGTTATTTATGTCATTTTTCAGCCTCGGAAGGAAAACTCACTATGATATTCTCAACTTGCGGCAAAATTGTTCGGACAAAGAAATCAAGGAGGCTTTCATACAACTGAGCAAAGAGGTATTATGTTAATGTCATGCAGTACATAAGTACCTTGTTATCACCTAGTTACTTTTTTTAGATACCTACTTAGGTACTGAGTTCCAAATTTGTTTCCTACAAAGTACCTTAATCATGGTTGGCATTTACAATGGCTTATACATTGTTTATTTTCGTTTTGAAAAGATGACACTTATATTAGGTAACAAGCTCTCTAATGCCCGGTTTCTGAGCCCGGTTTTTGATAGGATAACATATAATATAACTGAACTGCCATGGTATATGTATGGTATGGCATGTGATGGAACATTATTAGAAGACCAATAGGTCTATTTTTTACAATCTAACTCCACATTTTTGAAATACAAATAAATATTGAGTATTTCATGAAATAGGGGCGAGCCTCTTGTCATCTACCAGGAACATTTGTTTACCAAACTCCAGGAAAATCTCAATACTGGAATTTCATGATAGAAAATCCCAATACCATTTTCACCTGACCCGGAGGGACCTCGTGCTCAGCAGTTGTATACACTTCCCGCTCCGCCATTGAGGCATCTCATAACTTGTGTTTTTAATGCAAATAATGCATTTCACATTAATATTTTCAAAGTGAAATTTTGTGTGTGTTTGTTACTCCTTCATACACAAACGGTTGAACTAATTTTAATTCAATTTGATATGGTGGTAGCTGAAACACTGGAGGTTATTTTTTGCACCTCATGTAACACCCAAGGATGCGGGCTAGCTTGGTTAATAAACCATTGTCTGTCTTACATTCCAGTATCATCCTGATAAAAACAAAGATGTGAGAGCCCAAGAGAAATTTGTAGATATTGTGGAAGCATACAACGTCCTCAGCAAACCTAGCAGCCGTGCTCGATATGACAACATAACACAGATAAATACTAATAACTCTTATGTGTATCGAAGTCATGTACCATACAAGTGAGTATAAACTTTTTTAATAATTTATGAAGTAGTATCTATTTTATGAAACAACACATTTAATTTTTGCCTGCCTCTATTGTAAATATTCAATAATTAGAAATATTAAAATATGATCTAAACTTTGACCATGGATTTAGCAATAATTAGCATGTTGCTGATGTATCAGGTCCTACATGCCCAACGATTAAGGTGAAGTGACAATGCAGAGGTTTTAGTCGGTTTTCTGTCCATGTCATCTTCGGGCCCGCAAGCCCTACATTACTGTCTCGTTACACCGCATGGGGGGTATTCTTATATTTCCCCTCTCGAGAAAAATTGTGGTTAGCAGTGTACTGCACTGTTACAACATCATCATCATCATCATAATATCAGCCTAATGATGTCCACTGTACTGTGTACTAATTAGTATTGAGCAGTTACACGTCTATCAGAAATTATATGCATAACACTACATAGGGTAATATTTTTACATGCAAAATTATTTATTATATAGTTTGGGGGTTTATCAACTTGTCTTGTTTAATATAAACTTCATCTAGTAGTATATGAAATTGTATTATTATGACAATTTGTACATTGTGAACACTGTCTAATCTCAGTGTCACCCACATTGCAATTTCAATACATTCATCATTACAACCCATAAATTAATATCCTCTGGGCACCGGTCTCCACCAAACATTTTTGAGCGAATTAAGCTTACTATACTAAACTGACAAATTATAAATTTTATTGAAATTTTAATTACACACCTGTGGGACACAATGACTTTTTTAGATAGCTAGAGTGTATTAACATTTTATGATTATTTTGTGTGGGTAAATAATGGGGCACCATAATGGCACCTCTCCATCAAATTATTGACTGACTGTAGATTTTATCACTTACCATCAAAGGGGATGGCAGTTTATCTGTCCCCATGGGCAAAACTTTAATACACTTGAATACTGACGAAATAAGGGTTTTCTATGCTTCTATCCTTTTCTGCCACTTAGAACCGTCATTTACTAGAGCGAGATAGAAAGTGTGAACGGAGCTCATCGTCGATACGATACCGCCACATGCGCGCGCACCCGTCGCACACATAGATTCAATGCGCTCAGGTGTGGTCCAACACTTAAATTATAATTTTGGCGGCATTAGGATATAATGGATAATTTTGTTGATAGTCAAAATATCATAATTGTACAGACAGGTGACAACTACATAACCATACTACTGTTAGGTATAATAATACATTTAAAATATAAATATATCTGCTAATTTGTACAGGAAGACACGTAGAACTACAGAAGATTTTAGAAATGTAATTGTGGTTGTCAAAAACTATTAAGACTGATGGACAATGAGAGATGAAATGGATGAGTGAAGTGTAAGATGAAATTGTGAAGAAACAGAAGTGACTGCTGATTAAATAAACTTTATGTAGTATAATCCTCGCGCTATCGTTATCTTCAGATAATAATTCAAAGTCATTAGTTAAACCTGAGTTTTTTTGTTAACTGTTATCACGAAATAAATTTTTGATTTGCACTAGTATTTGATTTAGAAAAACACTTGGTTTGGATGCCTAAGAAATCCCTTCATAACTATACATTGGGTACACATACATATTTCCATAAGTACATGCAACTTTACATTATTATGAAAAAAATCCAAGTTTAATAATAAAATAGAACCAATTTTAGATCCGTTTTATTGATATTTTATGGACATTTGAAGAAAAAAGAATCCACAACGCCTTTTACATAATAGTAAATACTTAATTCAATTTTATGTCTGTTTATTATCTATTAACAATCACAAATTGACTGCAATAGGCTGACTGCAATAAATGATGATGATGATGAATCACAAATTAAAATTAACTTCCTCTCTCTCTATCTAATCGCCCGTACGAAAAGTTCTATCCCTGGGCTTTTAAGCTTTTACAGGCTTTTTCAGATAGATCAGAGTTTTTACCAAGTTATTTATAACGGTCCTAAACTATACCTTAAGAATTGAATTCCATAACTTTTAAACTAAGACCTGACTAAGTCTGATATTTGGTGACCAATTTCGACCAATTAGCGATTAATTCTTGGAGAAAACAGATCTTCGCTAGGTGTCTTAATTTTTGAGATATAAATGTGGCCAGGCTGGGGAGACTCCTCAGATCGACCAAACGCTTATAACTTTGAACCATTGACCGACTAATTCTAATATTTGGCGACTAATTTCAACTATTTAGCGACTAAATATTTTTACAAATACAATACAAAATTAAAATATCCGATGGTGGCCAAGCCAGTGTCAGACACCTCGGTAGAAACATCTTCGAGGAATAAAATTCGAACGCAGGATCCAACTGGGTTCGGCAGCATTTTTTCAGCAGTTTTCTCCTCGCCTCTACCGCAATGCCTAAATATCAAAGTCTTCAATCAATGCGTCTTACCTGCTATGACATATGGTGCCGAGACGTGGACACTCAATGTCAGACTAGCCCGCAAACTAAAAGTCGCGCAGCGAGCTCTGGAACGAGTTATGCTCGATTTCTCTATGAAGGATAAAATTCGCAACGAAGTAATTCGGCAAAGTACCACAATTACCGACATAGCTCGTCGAATAAGCATGTTAAAGTGGCAGTGGGCTGGTCACATCTGCAAAAGGACCGATACACGATGGAGCAATCGTGTCCTGGAGTAGAGACCGCAACTCGGTAAACGTAGAGTAGGCGCCCTCCAGCTAGGTAGGCCGACGACATTAAAAAGGTCGCCGGATCTTACTGGATGCGGATGGCGGAGGACCGAGTGATATGGCACGTATTAGAAGAGGCCTATATCCAGCAGTGGACTGCAATAGCCTGAGATGATGATGATAATGATGTCGTCGGTCCGCGCCTGTGTGCGGCCACGTTACGATAGATATTAGATGGATTAACACAAACTTATATTAAAATATTTTTTGTCTGATACGGCACGCGTTTAAAACGATCCGTGTGTATAATGTATAATAGTTATGTATAATAAACGTAGCTTAAGATAGCAATGCTCTAGTCCAAGCACTCCCAAACTATTTTAAGCAAGAGACCCATTTCCGAAATTAATTGATACCTCAAATTCTCATATTAAACGTAACAACTTAAATTTGAGTACAGGCCAGGACATTAATAGGGCCGGTTGTATGGGGCCTACATCCAGCGCGACCCTGCTGTTCGGATCTTTTGATTAGAAATCATTTGAGGAGGCTTATGTCCAGCAGTGGACTTCCTGCGACTGATGATGATGAGGACATTTGCTCGTTACATTTAATCAACAATACTTTTTCTACATTTCAGTTTACGCAAAAACCCTGAATACAGCTACTACTACTCGCAATCACAAAGTGCAGGAGGCGCGACAAATCAGACTGCAAGTACATATTATGGGACAAAGCGCTTACCAAACTATGTCATCGTTGCGTTTTGTACAGGTGTAGCATTGATTGGCATTTTTCTGCAGGTTTTTGTTATCAGGTGAATCAATAAGATATCGACTGAATTTCATAAATGTATTGTATATAGACGACATAAAACGTATTTGTTGTAAGTAGCCAAATCCTTACTTTTCAACAGGACGTAAAAACTGACAAGAAGATCGAAAATAAGAAATTACTTATAAAAGGTGCTTCGTAGAAAGATGAGATTTTGTGCATAATTTTAATATACTAATGTTTATTGATGCGTGTTAAGTTTATGTTCCTAAAGTTATTAAAAATACCTATGGTTTTCACCACTTACATCATTTGTTATGTGAAAAAAATATTGTTTTAAGAAATCTACAAATTTATACTTATGAAATTAGATTAGCCCCCTGATTCTGAGCTGTCGGAAAATGTTATCCCGGAAATGTAAGTTTATATAAAAAAAAATAGATACTTGTAGAAAAAATCTGAGATTAATCAGTTTTACATACATTCCGCTTCAAATGCCATGAATTGTCTTACAATGTTGCTACGCGAATATGTTTTAATAAGGATGCTATCAAAATCCAAGTCACTTCTTTCAGTGCACTGTTAGGTACTTTATATGAAAATGGTTTTCTTCTTGCCATCTCTATAACTGTAGGCCCGTAAGATGGAACACATACCGTATACCGTACTTTAATTATTTAGATAACATCGGCACCGCGTAAGTAATAACAAATAAGTATCAACGGTTTTGTATTTGCTATGAGTAGGATTGTAACAAAAATAGTAGTTTTTTGCCGAGTCACTACAAATTTAATCTCATTTTGTTTCATAATACTAACGGCGGAAGTATTTTTTTTTTCATTATTTAAATAGAAGACTTAGACCATTCGACGCAGTATAATTCTTATTCTCTCATTTTCAATATTTTGTCTACATCAAATAGGTACGTTTTCTGTCGTCGATATACTGTATTTCTTATGGTGAAGCAAAACAGGATTGTATTGAAAGCTATTGTTTTTAATACAAAAACTATAATAGTTTAGTTGTGATGTAAGTTACCTTTTTATGTACCTAGTCTAAAGCCCTAGAGATAAGTGAAACAAATTAAATCTGTACACTAATTTTCAAAATACAAACACTAAGTGATTGAAACAGGGCATTGGTTAAGGAAATTAATCCATCCAAGTATGCTGGACAACTTCGTTAGTTTTGTTTAAATCATGTGTTCGATTCCTGAGCGAGGCTAAAGGTGCCGGTTCGTAGCCGACTTCACGTAGCAGCAGACGATAATGTCGCCGCGTCATCTCGAGTCATGATTCCGAACCTGACTGAAATTTGAAGTTATTGTTTTGACAATATGACCCCATTTTCAATTGCTGGTTAGAAGGGCATTGTAAAAATTATAATTGTATATTACAGGCATATGTATATCTCTCAGCGCCAGGAAGCTCAGGAAAAATCTCAACGTTTGGCTGAAGAACTGAACAAAGTCCGTACCAACGCATTGAACAATGGCAACGAGGTAACATATTGTCCCACTTTTCTTCTGTCACAGTCTGTAGTTTGTAGTAGATTCAAAAAAATATTCGTTAGTCTTTTATATTAAATGAAAATGCTTTTTGTGAGAATCTCCAAATTATATTTTTATAGTTTTAAAATGTAGTGTTAGTTCCCAAAATAAAAAAAAAAGCTTATTTCCATAAACCGGCACTTCGAAATTCCGGTCAAGTCCGGTCTGATGACAGAAAACCTCAAGTTAATACCCATACCCAGATATCTAACTCGAAACCTATGGGCAGATCTAAAATGGTTTATTTTTAATTATTTTCCAGCTTCAAACGCGCCTGTTATTAGATAAGATAGTGAAAGCGGCCAACCCAACAGTGGCGACTGCATCGCTTGGACAGGCGCTGGCCAACGAAAAAAAGTGATAATAACACTAACACCCTTAGACAATTGTTAGATTTAGGAGTAGTAGTAAACGTCGTGAATTGTAGATATAATTTGACTGGGAGTCGAAAAATCCTACAACTTTGAGTACAATGTAAAAAATCGTTTTAACTTTTGATGTGATATCTGAAAATTATTGCAACTATTAGGAAGATAAAACAACAATAAAACACGTTTAATTCTTCTGCAATTAAGAAAAATAAATGCTGCTGTAAATTCGCTAAAATATTTTGAATATTTATTACTTTTAAAATATATGCCTTTCAGTCATATAAATAAGGTTCATAATGCTATTAAATTTGCAGATATCATGTCAAATAATATACATAATTTGTGTGATAATAGCTACATATCGTGGGATAAGCCGTTAGTACAAGAAAGGGAAGAGAGTTTTTCCTAAGATTAACACAAATATGTTTTAATTTACATCTACACTCAGATAATAATAATACAAAATATACAAATATAATACACCATCTTTAAAGCAAATTAATATGTGCTCTATTGTCAAAGGGACAAGGGCTTATTTCGTCGAAGGAATTGTTGAACAGTGTAAAGAAGACGCCCTAGTCATTGCGTCACAGTTTCCTGCATTGCAAATTCTCAACGCGTCGATTCGCAGTTTTGTGTACAAGCCCTATGCGACGAGCGGTTACAATGCTAATATGGCAGTTAACACCCCACATACTTACACATACACACACTAAAACATCAACAAACACAACACATCACATACTATATGGCATGCCCCTCGATATTAAAAAGTATAATGATAGAGTAAAAGTTGTTATATGTTTGTAAATCTTTTGACTCGTAAAAAATAGTAATGTTACTGTAAGTAAGTACATATTTTTGATATTATGTCAACTACCTCTGTATTATAGCCGTTTTGTATTGTACATATTTGTATTTAGCTTTTCAATATGTAGTTTTTATTGAATACATTTGACATTTAGTTTTGTGTTTTAGTTTTATTATGGGGAAGGGGGTACTTAGAAGTACCGAAAATTGGGGATACTGTTAGTGATTCTTTACACGATATGCCTGGGCATTGATATCAGTAGCACATACCTGTAAAGCGCAAAAAATTCGGGTCATTGACCTTCTTAATAGCGGACCAGCTGATTTTATTTTGTTTATGTAAAAAGCAAAATTAAAGATTTATTATTTCAGCCATAATTTTTATTTTATTCACATGTATATGTCGCAGCGCAGCCAACTAGATTAATCAGCTGTTCGGTAGTATTATAGTTGTAGTATTCTCAATTTAATTTATTGTATATGGGTCTGACTGGATGCGGAAGGCGGAGGACAGAGTGATATGGTGCGTGTTAGGAGAGACCTATGTCCAGCAGTGGACTGCAAATGGCTAAAATGATGATGATGATCCTAGACGCCTCTCCTATCCTAGGCTGGCCTATTGGTCTAGTGGTTAGTGACCCTGACTGCTAAGCCGGAGGTCGTGGGTTCGATCCCCACCCAGGACAAGTAATTGTGTAATGAGCATAAAGGTTTGTTCTGTGTCTGGGTGTAATTTATCTATGATATGTATGTATTTACAAAAAAAAAACTGTATATAAGTAGTATATCAGTTGTTTAGTACCCATAACACAAGCAAATATAATTGCTTACTGTGGGACTAGATGGCGCTGTGTGAATGTGGTAGATTATTATTATTATCCTCAATAAAATTCTAACAAGAAATCTGAGAGGATCATCAATCACAGGATGTTCCAAAATCAATTGCTTAGTTTCAGATTTCATTCTAGTGTGTGTGGGTTTCCCCATCGTGTTGTTGTAGGTATCTATATCTGTCAAAAGTTGTGAAATAAATTAGAGGTGAAGTAATCCATAAAATACTAAAGTTCGAAGTCACACTTCGACCGGTGCACTATTCATTCCCAATGTAATAACAATATTTAATGTATCGACACGTAACGCGGGAGTGTGAGGCATTTTTAATGTTATTTTAAAGGCAGCAAGGTTGATAATAAATTAGCAACGAAATATAGTTTGCAATATTTGTGCCGGCTTTTAATGTGTTGCACATATTTGGCTAGACTATTACCCTCTTATTACAAAATATGGACTAAGTATTAAACCAGGTTTAATTTGACATAAGCCTGTTTTAGTGTCTAACCCTCTAGTTAAAAAATATGGACTAAGCCAGATTATGATACGGATTAAACCAGGTTTAAATTGACAACTTTGACATTAAAACAATGGCTTATCTCAATTTAAACCTGGTTTAATATTTAGTCCACATTTTGTAATAAACGGGAAAGCTGTCAATTTAAACCTGGTTTAATGCTAAGTCCGTATTTTGTAATAAGGGGTTTTTTTTTTTTGAATTTTCCCTCAAGGTTAAGTCCACTTTGAGGGAGAGTTTATTATTTATCAATCTGCTATTGGATACAGATATTACATTAGGTAGGTAATTATTGCAAGGTATTATAACTATTGTGGTATTACATAATGGCATATTCTTTTCAAAATTGTGTAATCTACCCATAAGGCAGGCATGGTAAACCTAGATAAAATACTTGGTACGCCACCCATTATTGGAATTTATTTATTTGACTGATAGAAAGTTAGTAGGAGTAGTTAATTTGTTGTGTTTATTTTTTATTGATAACATCACTAAGTTAAGATTCTTCTGCGGCACCCTCTCAGCTCTTTAGTTAGAGGAGAGGAGACCCGAGCCCAGCAGTGGGACTTAATGGGTTGCTGATGATGATGATGATGATGTGGATACATTGTACTTACCTATAATTGTATAATAATAGCACGTTTATCAACAAAAGTTCGCTTTTGCTAGCATAGACTATGTATACCCTCGCTCTTGGACTTTGGTTTTCATTCAGAAATGTATTTCCTATTTTCTCTCGTAGATATCTACAACACTTTTATACTGCGAAAACACTAAGACTTAATACAAAGCGACAATCCAGAAGCAGAAGAAGTTATGCGAAAATAAAAAATAAAATAATATCGTTCTTATCTCCCAACAATTAAGGTACATTTTTATTTGAAAGTTAGACGGCTATCATTATTTTGTGGTCTGTGAAAGGCGAGGCGATGTAGAATTTAAATATAGACGTGGGTAACTTAACGAATATCCAACGGCTATTTATTTAAAAATTTCGTAAATGACTACATACAAATATTTTTTGGGAGTATTAAATTATGTAACCTAAATGTTTTTTCTTTACTTGAATGAATGTACCTATCTACTAAGTACATTCATTCATTCATTAGCAACCCATTAATGTCCCACTGCTGGGTTCGGGTCTCCTCTCCTCTATCTAGAGAGCTGAGAGGGTTTTTAGGCCATAATCCACGCACGCTGGCCTAATGCGGGTTGGTGGATCAGACACATCGAATTTCTTCTAGTGTATGTGGTGAAGGAAAACATCGTGAGGAAACTAAGTACATGTTCGGACAATAAATAATACAAATCTGTAAGATACTGAATCAATATTGAGTTCTAGTCGTCTTAGCTCTGCAGCTCGGGCATCGATTATTTTACTACATCATAGCTAAGTTACACACGTCTAAAAGATAGCAATAGATCGTGATCCAATCTTTGGCCTATAGATATGTATGCACAATTGGCAGGAATTGCCGTAGCTGTCTAATTTTAAACTAAATTGTACCTTAGTGACTGACTGTTAAGATTTCGTTTGCTATCTTTATTTTGAGTCGCGTCGCGTCTCGCCGTTTAGCTAGTCTTTATACTGTCGCTTAAGGTCAGATTCAGACCAACCGGCTCACATCGGCCCGCGCCGGGCGGCATTTTACAATGCGTTAAAGAACATTGAAATGTATCAACAGTAATTACAGTTCATATTTGCATGCAACTTACGGTCGGAGCCGGTCGGCCGTCGCGACGCGTCGCGGGTTGCCGACGGAGGTAACTATGCGTAAGTTGCATGCAAATATGAACTGTAATTACTGTTGATACATTTCAATGTTCTTTAACGCATTGTAAAATGCCGCCCGGCGGCGCGGGCCGATGCGAGCCGGTTGGTCTGAATCGTACCTAATTTTCACTTTACTCTCTCGGTTTGTAAAATTAATAGGTATGTGTATTTGAAAAACATTTTGTTTTCTAATAGGTAGGTATAATTGTAGTTTATTTGCCTAAATAATTCAAGTCGATTACAGACAGACCTTTTTTAGGTATGCTACAATAGATATTATGTACTTTAGGGCTACCGCACACCAGCGAACAGTAGAAGACAGTAATGAGGAAGAATCCTCTGAAAAAACCCCAGCAACACCGCGTGCTTCTGCAAGCGTGTCGCAACATCTACTTAATGGTATGTTTCGGCATCTACCGAGCACCGTGCGAGTGACAAAACGCAAACGGTCGATCGCAATCGCAGAGAAATTAATTTTCGGGGTGTTACACCTCGATCAGTCAGTCGGATCAACATGTACCTATTGAAATACGAGTATATTATACAGACCTTATTTCGACTGAATATTATGAAATTATATTATATAAAATCTTCTGCTGTCTCGTCCGCCGGTGTGTGGTATTCCTTACGTAAACTTTGTTCTGATAATTGTATAATTATATTTCTATGAAACCTGGTAGTTACAAATGTAAAAAAAAAAAAATTCAAATACTTTCAAATTTTTTGCAGAGATGAACGTTATGTTATAGAACTAGGGATAGCTGAGTTGGCCGTAGAGGACTGGTGCTTTTTGGGCGATGACAAAGAAACTAAAGCCAATATATCAAAAGTTATTAAATCAGTAATGTCGTTTCTGTGTTCATAACAAAATGGAAGCATTCTTAAAATTAAATATGATAATATGTTTTAAAACGCGATGTTGAATGTTTACTGTAACAATGATTGTGATAACCGCTGCGTACATAAATAAAGATTAAATTTATTATCATGGCTTTTACTAACGCGTCAATTTTTGAGGGCTCTCCATGCTTTTACTTTTAAAAGATATTGCCCGTATCAGGGAACTAGCTCCTTGTCGCGGGGGACATTACAAACACGGGGACATTAACGGACACAAAGTACATCCAGACATTCAAATATTTTAAAATTACATAAATATTTGACTCGTGTGGGAATCGTATCCACGATACTGTCGAATTTTAGTGGTGAGGCGATCTTACTTTGTATGTATTTCTCAATAAAATCTATAGGGGAATTACGCTTTGGGGTTGAGGGGTTTTAGCTCTTTCACTTTAATGAACAATAACAGTAATATCTTTACACAATTTTTTTACACACAAAAACTCCGCTATTTCTCTTATAAATGTGAAAATCAAGACAATGCAAAGGAAACAAAACAGGTTCCGAGTTTCCGACACGCTCGCAGAGACTTGAGCGCGAATCAGCTTCAACGAAGCGTCACAGTGATCGGCTTTGACGACTAGTCGACCCTTAGGTACACCCGACTAAATGGCTAGTCTAGTATAGTACGTAATCAGGTATCGGTATCGTCAAACTTCTTGTTCGCTCTGAAGTTGCACCCCACTGCTGTTTCCGTTCGTGTTAGGATATAAATTGGGTACTTACCTTAACTTTCCTCATAAATCACTCGATCTATTGATGAAAACCGCATTAAAATCCGTTTCTTAGTTAAAGAGATCTAAGCGTATAGACTGGTAAGAAGCGACTTTGTTTTATACCTACTATGTAGAGATTTTGCCCGCTGGCATCATATTGCGTAGAACATTGAGAACTATACAAAACAATCTAGGTAGGTATTAATACTTTAATCTACACGACGTATTACAATTTTTGTTCATTCAAACATTTAACGTAAACTCTATCGTCGACATGGGGCGGTTCTGGCACTAGTATAGGCTGTCCATCCAACTTGATCTCTAAGTATGGAGCAGAGAATATGCAGGTGAAGCCCAGCCTCTCAGCTACCATGGCTGAGAAGGCACTCGACGTGTCCATTCGAAGTAGTTTTATTCCTTTTTCTATCGTTATCTTCCTGGAAATGGAAAATGTAAAATAGTTTTAAGATAAGGATATATCGGAGCATATCGAATATAGGAGGAATAATCGATTGGCCGATATCGATATCGTTGTTTGAAAATGGCCATGATTATTATGATGATGATGATGTAGCTCGACATTCGATTGGTCGATTTCAACATATCATTCTCATTTGAGAATCCAAGATCCCAATCCAAGAGACCAATCGAATGTCGAGCTACATATTTCTATCATCATAGCAGCCGTAGGACGTCCACTGTTGAAAATAGGCTTCCCCAAGTCATAAATAGGTCGTATGCAGCTTGCATTCAGCACGTTCCTGCTTTCAGCTTTGTCTGGTTCGGGTCAGATCATTTGTCTTCATTAAACACTTACTCAGTCACTTTTACCAACTCGTTCATGATGCCTCGCTTTCTCCAGTTAGGATCCGTGGCCGCTATTTTGACGTCAACACATTGTTTCTCATGAGGGAACTTCTCCCAAATCTTGGCACCTTCTTCTCTTTTGGCTAACACATAGAGGATTTTTTGGAACTTCGGGTTTTTACAATTTTGTGCATCGATGAAGTAATCGTGACCATCAGTGGCATCCTATGACAAAAAATTAAAATAAGGTGTTTTTAATAATAATTAAAATTAAAAACGAAAGCAATTTAACCTGCGCTAGTGCTATAATATGGACTAAGTAGTGACAGTTTACGAGAACAATCAATTGTTAAACGCTACAAATGATTATCTTCTATTATAGAAGATAGGTAGACATTTGTATCGTTTATGAATTTATTGAAGAAGTTCTATAGCACTCATAAGCTTGAACTTCGCATTAATATATTTTGTCAGACTGGCTCGAGCTGCGATCAAGATGGGATTGGGGTTGTTATTTCACTGCAGTTGAAAAGGTTTGTACGGTAGGCACATAAATGTGTGATAATTTAATGATGAAAATTAGGAGTAAAAGGTATTGTAACTGAAAACCCCGGGATCTTTATTGGTGTTTCTTGTTTTTTGACACAACGGTGGAGAGACCGATGGCGCGGCTATGGTGTCCTTGCAATTGGCTTGCATTTACATAACCTCAGACTTGCATTGATGATATTTATTTATTAGTACTTCTTTATACAGATACTATACAAAGGCAGATTTAATGCCAGGAGCATTCTCTACTAAAAAATGTATTTAAGCAGAGCGCGGCAGAGATGAGTCTATCTAGGTGAATAAATAGTAAGATTTTATAAATGAAACAAAATTAGAACTGCAATAAAACACTGCAAATAAAAAAATTCTTCCCACACTTTACGGTAGACTCTGAGTTTATGCAAGTCTACATACCTACCTAGATGATGATAATGTAGCGGGCATTACACATAATGCATATAAATCTTCTCTATACAACACCCTTCTCTGCTATCTCACTAAAATCTTTATCTGTGGCTCTTCACCAGTTCCTACGACTGCTACGGGGGCACGTGATGCAGTTGTTTTTTTTTTATATACCTATCTAGATATAATATTATATCGATTTATTTTTGATACGATCTTGTATAAAATAACAGGTGTACCTAGGTATATCGTGGACATGAGTGTTTTATCGTTGATTTCTTATCAAATGTATATCTAACTATTGAATCTAATTTTTATTATCTCTAAATAATGTAGATTATTTCAATCAATCGTGTTATAGAGATATCTAAACGAAACTATAAGGAAAACAATTCTGAAATGTTCATCCAATACATAATAAAACAATTAGCTTCCTAATGAAACCACAAAATAAAACTAGAAGTCTTATTAATTGACGTTATATAGATATAATGGCAATGGTGTAGGTACCGAAATTGATAATTAGTGTACCTATTGACTTTTCCAGGAGCATTTCCTCCCATCCAATTTATTATAGCCTCTGTGTAATGAAAGATAAAGAATACATAATGTCAATACCCCATTTTAACCCGTGGTCGTCGCACAAGACGAGCACTGCGAGAAAAGGAAAATTCGAAACAATACCCTATAGGTACCTACCAACCAGTCTGGCTGGCGTGGTACAGTAGGCTAAATCCCCTTCAAAATGTTTGGAGGAGACCCGTGCCCAGAAGTGGGACATTAAATGGGTTGTAATGATGATGATAAATTTATTATAGTATCACTAAATTACGCCCTTGCTTCAAAGGGAAGGTAGTTGTGCATCATCAGATGCAGATAGATCTGTTTAGTCTTAGGCGGCGAAACTATTGCCATTAAACACATTTCAGGGAGAAAATCCCAATTTCTTATTTTCCCGACTCAGGGATTGAACCTGGGTCCTCTTGCTTAGCAGTAGTAATAGTTCCCGATGTAGTACCTACTTTAGCTTAGTTTCAGCAATATGTGTCCTTACCTGTTTTAATGGACATATTTCATTGACTATAATGCCAGCAATATTGCCCTCTTTGTCAACAGCTTTAAAGGATAAATTTGCTTTTAGAGCACTTCTACAGTATTCCTCAAGTTCGTCACATTTACCATCAACGCAGAGGTCAACAGCTTGATTCATTGGCTCGTCTATGAAAAATGTTCTGAAAGTATTGAACAATTAGTTAATATGAACGTCTATACGTTAAGGTTGTGTGTGTGTCTTTGAGCCGGTTTATGTGAACAGACACTAACGACACCATAGACGATCTATTCATACAGTCATTCGATTCGAAGGAAACAGACACAACAGAAACTGTCGATTAACAGTGCCAAACATGGTGTTCAATATCTTATTATCTTAGCCGTTAATATATTTGGCGACTTACCGCCTTATAAGGTCCATGGCAGCCTCAGTATCTTCCTTTAGCACCGGCTTAATTTCATAACTTGGTTGCGTCATCGTTTCACCTTTGTAACTGACAAGAATAACAATAGGTAATTATATTCTAAAGTCCGACTAGGTTAGTTAACTCATTTTCCTTATAATGCTTGTCGATCATATTTTGTGAATAGAAACAGCCAACTAGATTTATGATGGTATTTTTTTTTAAGTTTCTATTGAACTATAAATAACTGAACGAAAACATTAAATATTATCTTGTATATAGAATTTAATAAGAAAAGAAGCGATGGTGACCGCATGGATAGGTGACCGGCATGCAAATCATGCGGTCCGAGTTCGAAACCGACCGATTTCACTTTGTGGAATTTATATGTACTAGTCACTTACTATCTGTTAACGGTGAAAGAAAACATCGTGAGAAAACCCACATAACTTAGAAGAGATTTTAAGTGTAGTCTGATTCACCAACCCACACTAGGCCAGCGTGTGTGGATTATGGCCTAACCTAAATCCTCTCAGCTCTAGAAAGAGGAGAGGAAACCCGAGCCTAGCAGTTGGACATGGGTTGCTGATGATAGAATCTAATGTAGAGGAAACAAAATCTAGGTGCAAAAGAAAAATATTAACTAAACATTCATTTGCAATTTTAGAATGCAGTAGGTTAGGTAAAGACATTATATATATGACTGGCCTGTTGGTCTAGTGGTTAGTGACCCTGACTGCTAAGCCGGAGGTCGTGGGTTCGATCCCCACCCAGGACAAATCTTTGTGTGATGAGCATAAAGGTTTGTTCTGTGTCTGAGTGTAAGTTATTTATAATATGTATGCATTTACAAAAAAAAAGTATTTAAGTAGTATATCAGTTGTTTAGTACCCATAACACAAGCAAATATAATTGCTTACTTTGGGATTAGATGGCGCTGTGTGAATGTGGTAGAATATTATTATTATTAACTGAAATTACTGCACAGATTCCATTGAGAACTACATTAGGTAAGCTGTTTATAAAGAGTGGTGTTACGAACACAGGTTCGCCAATCAATTGCCAACGCGTTAGCGATGCCTTTGGTGTTGCAAACATGCATTGGCTCAGTAGGTCAGTAACCGTTTACTATTATGCCACAGTATTGTATTGTAGTACCTATGCCATAATATTGTCGGTCTATTTAAAATAATGATTTGAGTTCTGTAATCATCAACAGTGAAGATAAGTCAGCTATAAGTGTAATATTTTTTGTATGTGATGTGAGTCAATGTTTAATCGTGTCAAACGTAGGACAGACAAAACGCATGTAATTTTACATCTTATTTCATAGGTGTCACGGTTTTGTTTAGCATGTTCTACATTCTACATAGAACCTGCCAAAGATAATCTTGAATCTGGGTATTTTGAAATACTTCAGAAGTTTTGGAGACGTCTCCACTCCACTCTTCTCCACTCACTTGCGTCTTCTACAGTAGGTACCTATAACAATTCTACTTAACAAATATATTTGGTAGCAGTGTTCTATAATGTAGAGCTACCTACGGTTACTTCGTCAGTCAGTTTGTTAAATTTTTGTCAGAAACATGCTGTGCTCTACCTGAACCTAATTTTGATAAGAATACAACAAGGTAGATTATTACTTCGTTTGCACTTGTACGTAACATTAAGGGAAAAATAAACATTTGAATTGATTCTAATTACTTTTTGCTGTGCATATAGAACTATTCAAGTAGTAAACCGGTATTCTAACCTCAGTAAACCATACTTTATGAATGTCTACTCACCTCTACTATATAACTCGAAGCAGTAAACACCTATTCATAGCCAATGTACACTTCACACTGAGTCGAATCCCAACACGGCACTCGAAAACCAAAATAAATTTGAATAAAATAATTGTATACCAATAAGAAATCAATGCTTCGTGCGGTGACCGCGAGCTCGACTAGATAATAATGTTTTGAACGCACACTCGTGCGCATTACCATAATAACGGTGAAAGATAAAAATACTGTTTAAGGCGAATACGCCGTTTTATTTGTTTATGATCGCGAGTATGTGTGATTAGCTGGATTTTTATTTGTACCTAATAATGTTTCAGGCGTTCAAGTGTGGGTGCGAATGTTCTTAAATTTCTGCACAGACTTGGTCATTGACTAAGCCATAGGTACATGTTTAGGGAAATATTGCGTTGTTGCATACCTAAGTAATGTACTTGGTCAAAATTTATGCAGTTGTGTAGCTAATAAATACTAGAAAGCTTTTTTAAGACTACGCATGAACTGTGACATGGGTAGCCGGCGATTTTACAATACAATTTAATAGCCACAAGGTTACAAAGTTTCATCTAGCCGCAAGAATCGCAAAAATATTTGTCTCGTGTGGAAATCGAAGCAGTGACACTCGGAATGACGATATCATTAGCGAGGCAACAACCTTAACCAATAAGTACGCCACACAGTAACAATCATTTAAGTAATTACTAATTATTCTGATATAAATATTTATAAAATCTTACTTACCAATTTACCATACCATGGCGTTCTCGCCAATAAGTAGGTGGTTTTGTTGCTAATCGAGATTTTCATGCATTTGATTTAAATCCTTTAGTAGTGGCATTAATAGGGCGAGTTTTGTTAATTTGATTACCGATCCTTGATTTGGAGAAAATGTTGTTGTGTTTTCCGCTTAGACTAGCTGGTATGGATTGATACTGGATTTAAAAAAAAAACTATGCAAATTTAAAATAAAAAAATATTTTAGATAGGTATAGCACTTAAGTTAATATTTTTAGAAGTACCTACCTACCTCAGAATTGAAATAGAAATATGTATTTCCTTAGTTACATAACCCGGTTTGACTTACAAGTGCCTACCGATGTTACTTTATGGATGTCCTTCAATGATACTGATCGATAACAGCCTTGAGATTTGATAAAGATAACAAATACAACATCGACGCTTATAATTTTGGTACGTATTGATTTTTTCAGTTCAGTATTGATTACAGAGGACGAGGAGAAGATTACAGAGTACTTTTTTCCCTAAGGCTTAGGTAGAGTTGCAACTTGCAACATGCGCAATTTTACCCAGCTATGTTTGAACCTTTATTATTATCACCATCTCAAACCATAAACCTTCCACTGAGGGGCACGGGTCTCCTCCAAAGAATGTGGAGGGAATTTAGCCTACTATACCACGCTGGCCAGACGGGTTGGTTTGGCATAGAGTTTGTTTCGAATTTTCCTTTTCTTGCAGTACTCTTGTCTGGGTTGTTCCCTTAGTTGCCTATTACGACATCCACGGGTTGAGATGGGGTAGCGACATTATGTATTCTTAATCCGTCACTACACGGTCAGCTTTATAGTGGTGGACTGGACTGGTGTTTGAACTTTAGTCCCATGTAATAAGGGCCTAATGCGCAGTAGTCTAGCAAAACTGTAAAAATAAAAATCTATGCTTCTATTAATAGAGCATTGTATACGCATTAGTTATAAATACTTTACAGTATTTATAACTAATGCGTAGTTAATAAAAAATGAATATTCAAGAGTTCAATAAGTTGGTAGGTATATAATTATAGGCAGGTATACATACAAATTTACCAAACGAGTTTTTATCATTACATAACGTCTTAGAGCATCGGTTTAATGCTCTAAGGATAACGTCGATAATAATTCAGTGATTAATTCACGACTTTACAGTTAATACACAGTACATTTATATTTCCCGGTGATCGTCCATGTCCATGCTTAATGAAAAATTGACTTTTACTAGCATCAGCAGCAGCATGATCTTTTTTGCGATTTTCCAAAATTGCTTTTTGTAGTTAAGTCAGTATTCCATTAAGTATGCGAATTATGCATGCCTAGCTGCAAATCTACAGGCGCAAAAAGTGCGAGTGCTTTTAATTTAAGAAACAAAAAAATTGGTATTTCTGCCATAATTTTCAGTTTATCTCATGTTTACGCGTGAAGAGGCAGCAATTTAAAAAAATTATTAATAAAAAACACATACCTATTGACCTAAATTTACAAATGGGTATTACTAGCACTACACCCAATTTTCGTGGCCTGCATCCCTGTTTAATGAAGTATATTTTGTAATGCTGCATATTTACACAACGTATGATAAAAACCGTGGAAAGAAGTCTCAATAACACATAAGATAGCTTCACATAGATTCTCTTCAATTTCACAAAAAAAATGAAAATTTCAAAGCTCCGGAAATTCACATATGGCATTTTATAAGCATTATCAAATTAGGTAAGTACCTACTTACGTAAGCAAAAATGCTAATATTACACAGACGCAAAATTAATCATGGGATAAGCGATGCTAATCCAAGACATGGTATTTCATTAACTCTATGCATTGCACCGATGACGTCACATTAATAAAATTAATCTATGATAAGCAGGAGCCTTAAATTCAGACAGCGTGGTGGGGAGACATCGCGTTGGGCGTTGGAATATTATTGTCTCTGTTTACCAAATCATATGTTAAGAAGTATATTTGGCAATAATAGCGATTTTAAGCTCTATAAAAATGATTTAAAAGATTTTATTTGAATGGCAAATTTGCTTGTGTGAAGTAAGTACAAGTAAAAACACATGTTTTGTGTTTCCAAGGTCTCATAGTATGTTATTTGAGATAACTTCATTAAGTATAAGTACTTGGGTAAATATTTATTTCCTGACGGTGGATAATAAGTGAGTTTGAATAATTCTAGATTAATTCATTCTTACATAAGGTACTACCGCTAACAATGCTAAAAAGTTTAATTACCAATTGTGAAATTGCACTATCTGTATTATCTGTTGCTGTTGTGTGCCCTGTGGCTGTATGTGAGCTTTGGTGTCAGCAAATTTGCCTAAGGTCAGTTCACTGACAAGTTATCAACCCAATGACGTCCACTGCTGAACCTCTTTTGTACCTTTTGAACCTCTCACGTAATTTCCGCCACAACGAGCGAATTTTTTATTTTTTTTTATAATAAAATAATAATATTTTACCACATTTACACAGCGCCATCTAGTCCCAAATTAAGCTATTATATTTGCTTGTGTTATGGGTACTAAACAACTGATATACTACTGAAATACATTTTTTTCATTTTTGTAAATACATACATATTATAAATAAATTACACCCAGACACAGAATAAACCTTTATGCTCATCACACAAAGATTTGTCCTGGGTGGGGATCGAACCCACGACCTCCGGCTTAGCAGTCAGGGTCACTAACCACTAGACCAACAGCGACTGCAGCGAGTGCGATTATATTCACATTTAAATCGGATATGTAATTAAGAAAATAATCTATACTAATATTTAAAAAACTGTAGAATTTGTTGGCTTGTTTGGTTGAACGCGCTTATTTCAGGAACTACTGAACGAAATTGAGAGTACTGCTTTCATCCAAACAAACCTCAACTTTAAAATATTAAAGTAAGTATAGATTTCAGTCTGGATTTCTGCTTCAGTGCGTGGGGTGGACATAAATAACTTAGATATTGTTGTAATGTGCATTTATTACCGTAGATTTATTACATTTACTTCACCAACACATAGTAAAATTATATTTTACTGACTATTGCTAGGTATATTATTCTAGTTTGACTAAAATTTTGAATTGACAAGCGTATCTTTAATTTGCAACCAAAAGGCGTTTTTGTAAGTGCAGTTTCTTAAGAAATATTTAAACGACATTGGCGGATAATAACATAAGGTAACAACTTTTTATCATAGAAATTGTTTACAAATCGTAGGTATAATAATTACACCACTGCACTAGATGAAACCCTAAAATAATAACAAAAAAAACTTGATCAAACCAATAAATAATTTTTGATATAAGCCAATAATATTAAATACTTAACTAATTTTCAAGGAACTACAAATTAGATGCCTGATAAAATCACTACAACAAAATATTACCGCGCCTAACAAAAATATGTGAGCAATATACACCAACACATTGCGCATATCTTATTAATAGGCGCTATTATATCTATTCGTACCATGGAATGTACAACTACTAAGCTATCAATACATCGACTGGAAGACTAAGATCTATAGACACAATTTTCTAAACAGAAGGCCTTAATATATAAAAGGCGGTATATAGGAATTTAATTTTCTAATGTCACAGGTATTCGGTAACTAAAGTAAGGATTCATTTGCATATACGTTTTGAAATTATGCAAAATACAATTTCATTTTATCTTGATACAGGTACTAATTAAAGGTACTTAAAATTAAATTTTACAACGTCTTAATTCAAGGATTATACCTAGATATTATCTATACGTTACATACAATGCACTAAAGCATAACTATGATCCTAGCTTAAGGAAAATCTTATAATTTGTGCTGTAATGTAAAACAGTATTGTTAACGTAGATATAATAATAATCTTGATTGTGATTATTTTTGAGCTTCTTGGTGCTTGTTTTTGCCTCACGAATAGATTCTGAAAAAAGAAACATTTCACATTAGAGAATTAATTACAAGCTGTTCTACCTACCAGTACCAAGGGTTCAGGATGTGAGTTAATTCATTTGTATCAGTCTTCAAAAAGTTCACCTTCTCTTGACTTAGATATTTACGTAAACCCGTCGTCCACAACTTTTCCACCATTTCTCAGGTTATCATGCTTTTCAAATCATGGAGACTATCACAAATAAGTTAAATTAAATTGACATTAATTTATTGAGATCAGCGGTAAAGTTTATAGTGGCTGAAGTGTGTGGACAAAATCGGCCGCGGGCTGTGAGGGCACGAACACAAGAGGAAAAAGCGACCGTCATAGGTGAATGTGTTGAGCGTGGACAAGTAGGTTATACAGAACTAGACAACGCATCTAAACAATTCGCCCCATTCTTCCACGTCAAACGGAGAAGGGTCTTTCGCCCTCTTTCTTATGAAGTGAATTTTCTGATAAGCCCAAATGGTGGAAACTGGAATGGCTTTACTAAGCTAAACAAAGTAGTTCGTACCTTACAGCTCCTTAATATAGACTCTAGCCTCAGTGTGTGGCGGATCAGGTTGCGGTGCGTATGACAAGTCTGCGTATTTCACTGTGTAGATCTTTTTGTAATTAAGACGTTCAGCGGCTGCGGCTGAGAATGCCGATGTTGTGTCCATACGCATGGCTGTCGCGCCGATTTCTTTTGCTATACGTCTGAGGGCAAAAAATACCATAAGAACGTAGTTGAAAGTAGGACACAGTGAGTTCTGTTGCTCAATTAAGCCACAAGCCACAGAAGAATACATTGATATATCAAGAAAAAAATCTTGTCTGTGCCTGACACAACGCGTGGGCCCTATAAAACAATCTCATCGCAAATTTTCGTAACTAGATCCAACTAAATTCTTGTCATGTATAGTCGACCATAAAATATAATTGCGTTATGACTTTTAACAAAAAAATCCATCATAATTTAAATTCAATAAGACTCATTATTAATGTTGACGTGATGACGGCGCGCACAAGGAACTATCTCCTAACTAGCGTCGCGCATTGATGACTACTGTCATTGTACTGATGTCATTTGCAAGCAAAAACAGACATTATTGTTTTGTGATAGGGTGGTAAAGATATTTAATTGTCGGCTATACATAATGAATTGGTCTTATCTGTCACATGGTGAAATTTCTTAGCGTGTACAAGGGTGGACCTATACGATTTTCTTTAGAATGAAGAGCCCTTCTTATTTAGAATATACAAAAAATATATATAGACAGAAATGCACCACAACTACATTTCTTGAGCCAGCTGTATTAAGTCCCATGTAATAGACGGTGAGCCATTGCAATTAACCGGGCACGTTTCCAAAATCATTACCGTTTTTATCTGACCCGGGAATCGAACCCACAGCGCCTTCGATTTAGCTCTTATATAATATTTAACTTATGCATCACCGTTGCTTTTTCTAGTGACTCTGGTAGGTAAGGTTTCGGAAGGTCTTTATGTCAGTTACTAGGGTTGAACTTCTAGTTTAGACGTTTTATTTTTATTATGGCAATCTGAATAATTTTCCAATTTTTATTTAGATTCAGTTTAGATGTCAATGGTCGGTCATGGGAGAGTTAATAATAATAATAATAATAATATAATAATAATAATACTTATTCATAAATTAAAATGGAGGAAAAATTAAAAATATACGCATGTTTGTATTACCTTTTTCTGTGAACAATTACAAGTTAGTAGGTACTAATAAAATGTTATGTGAGCAATAGTTTTTTGCTTTTTATAATTTACAATATATTATGCGGTAGGTAACAATTGAACGTATTTTTTTTCTTTAATTATATTAACAATAATAATATAATCTTTATAATCAAGATATATTATCACACACACATGTGACGCTGTGTCGTCAAGCGAAAAAATATTTCTGCACTGGCAACTCCAGTTCACTCGAAAATAGTCCTGAAAATTTCACATGACGTATGAATTTACGTGTGATTTTTTCGTCTAATCCTAAGTCCGCCTCATATCCTCTGCAAGAAATTGTGGCAAGAATTATCCGTGTAATATACTGCAAGTTTTTTTTTGTCGTCTGCTATACTAAGGAGTAGGTGAGGGGAGTGCCCGGGCTTAAGCAAAATGTGTGTTCTCATTTAAAAAAAGAAGTTTTATAAGCAAAATTTAAGGGCTCAACTTCGCAAGTTAAATTCAGTGAGTAAGCTACGTGTAACGAGATGACACTTCATTGTTTTTTATCGTCCAGGTTAGGTCGTTAGGAGGCAAGAGGGGCCACATCCAATAGTCTCCCATTCAATATGTCGGCAAATTTGCTGGAGTAGAACCAGCTCGGCTGGGCCAACGTCCGGTAAAAATTGCAATATGTATGCAAATACTTCACTTCTGCGAGTACCTAGTAAGCTACAAGCCCGGACGTGAGACAAAATGACACTTAATTGTTTTTTTATTGTCCAGGCTGTAGGAAGCAATCTCGCAATAATAAGACAGTTTATTATGTAATAGGTACAAATACCTAGGCGGTTTGTCACATAGGTACATAAAAAAATCTTCCGCATCGGACAGTTAATTTTAATGCAATGTGAACTTCAATTTTCAAGTCATGTTTGTTTTGATATTTCAAGTACATCGTAAGCCCTACGATTATCATATATTATAGTGGAACGGACACTACTTGGTAATATACAATAGCAAAAGAGATTTTTTACTTTTATTTCAAAATGTTTATTGTGAGATTTAATAAGTTTTTGAAGCTATTATATGTACATGATTTGAAGAAATTGGAACATGTACAGGGGCATTAATTTTAAATATACCGTCCGTTCAGGACCGTCTATAAGTTACTAAGTAGGTATTTTTTCTAAGATCTATAAACACTTAATGAGTAGTGAATAAAATAATTAAGACCCACTTTATTTGTACGCGGAAGCTGTGTACATGTTTTTATAGATTATAAACACTAACTATGATTATATGTAATTACTATGCCTTTGACTATAAGTAAATAAAACGTAGGTAACTACCTAGTTAAACGACAGGCAGGCAACGTTAGCGATTATCGTAGCTGTTGGAATTTAAAGCCCTGCTACATGGTTGGAAACTTGCCTTCCACAGAGGTGCCCTTGGTGGAGTCCAACCCTGTAGCTGGCTGTTGTAAACCAAATTTCATACAAACTACGCGGATAGCAACCAAGCTCCCACCAAGGTCACTCTGTTGGAACACAAGTAATAACCGTATATTATAACCGTGTAGAACACCTATTATAGTCACCCAGAAAGCTTCCAACTTGACTTAACGACTGCCACATTATCTGGTAACCGGCACCAACGACTTTACGTGCCTTCCGAAACACGGACACGCTCGAGAATGGAATTGCCACAAACGGTCACCCATCTATTAATTTACCTTGGCTAACGTTGCTTACCCTCGATGATCGTAACGAACAGCCCAACAATGCTACGCGCATCAAACTATACAAATATTATGAAGCTGAATGTTTGTTTTTTTGTTTAGTTGAACGTTAGGATCTCAGAAACTACTGGTCCTATTTGAAAAATTATTTTAGTGTTGAATAGTTCATTTATCGAGGAAGGTATTAGTATAATTTTTATGTAATTCTTTTATCTGAGTGGTGGCTTATAGGAGAAAAAGGGGTTCAAGTGGCGGCCACTTATTGGGAAGTGCAGCGTGGGACGGCCGCCCACCATATGGACCGACAACCTACTAAAGGGTTACGGGTGGCCGTTGCAGCGTTGGATGCGGGCGGCAAAAAATCGCTCGCTTTGGCAGAAATTAGGTGAGGCCTATGTCCAGCTGTGGACGTCGTTGGACTGATATGATGATGATGACTCTTGATGAAAATCCATACATTACAGGCTCACTTTTTTTAAATATTTTAACTTTTTAAAAATCGTTTTTCATCATCAGCAACCTATTAAGTCCCACTGCTGGGCTCGGGTCTCCTCTCCTCTAACTAGAGAGCTGAGAGGGTTTAGGCCATAATCCACTCACGCTGGTCTAGTGCGGGTTGGTGGATCAGACATATTCATAGAATTTTTGCTAGGGTATGTGGGTTTTCTCACGATGTTTTCCTTCACCGTTCGCAAATGGTAAGTCACTTGACTAGTACATATAAATTCCACAAAGTGGAATCCACATTGGGCATGCCGGTTGAGATCAAACTCGGACCACGTGATTTGGACGCCGGAATCTTATCCATTTAGCCACCATCGCTTTGTTTTTTTTAGTTTTTCGACGAAAATTTTCAAAATTGTTTTAGTATTTGAGACTTACTTAAGCTTGATTTTACTTGATTAGTATTTAGATTCCAATGTTAATTAAAATGTTCGTTTGTAGTGCATCTCGATAACGAGTTGACACAATAACATAACAATTGTACGTCTCGTGATACGCACTAACCTTGGCTATGCTGTAACTATTGCATAAGTGACAATGTCATGCACATCTTCATTGCCATCTGTATCCTATATATCTATATGATATCTATACTAATATTATAAAGCTGTAGTGTGTTTGTTTGATTGAACGCTAGGATCTCAGAAACTACTGGTCCGATTTGAAAATTCTTTGTGTTGGATAGCCCATTTATCTAAAAAGGTTATAGGGTATATAAAATCACGCTACGGGCAATAGGACCTGAGCAGTGGCAAAATAGACGGGTTCGAATCCCCGCGCGACTTCTAAACTATATAATGTTAGTTAGTATACCTAGATAATGACTTATGTTACGAAGGCTAGACAAATGAGTAATTGATTATTTATCTATAAATAATTATAGGTACAATTTATTATAGTAGAAGTGTAATAATCTACGGTCATAAACTTAGATAAATAATCTACTTCAATTGAATAATTTAATAGACCGCTCCAAAATGTAACACTTTAATTCGGTGATTTGAATAATTAAATCAACGTTGTACCTATCTATTAACTGACTTAAAAAAAGAGGTTATGTTACTCGACTCACAGTTATTTGAAGTTGCATTATTTATTTAAAAATAATGCTTGTTTTAATATAGTATTATGCTACTAAGATATATTTGACGCGCAATTTTATTTTTGAAAAAAATATTTAGAAAACGTGACTTATAAAGTTTTATATATTTATTTATTTATTTATACAATTGCTTACCACAGGTAAGACTTTAAATAATTTCTCATTTGTATATATAAGGAAGTAATCTTATGCATACAAGAACACTACGAGAAAAGGAAAATTCGAAACAAACCCTATACCAACCCGTCTTGCCAGCGTGGTATTGTAGGCTAAATTCCCTCCACATTCTTTCGAGGAGACCTATGCCCAGCAGTGGGACATTTATGGGTTGAAATGATGATGATGATGATATATACTTACAGAAAAATGACAATTTGTTAGTAAATATGTCGACATCTGGATACTGAGCAATCAAAGAATTGAGCAGCGTAATCGCGTGCCTAGTAGGTGCATATTGAGCGGTGCACGGTTTATTCGGATATCGCAGTATGAATATATTATATACATAATCAAATTATATAACAGCAGCTCATTATAATAAGTTTTGTTTTACATCGACAAGAAACGAAAAAAGTTCAATAAAGTTTTCCAAAAAGAAAAACATGTAGGTAATTCGTATGCCGAATTTAATACCAAAGACGACCACAAACCAGCCTGTTGGACTATAACCTCGCAAAACGAAGTTCCTTTCTACATGTAAAAAATAAAAAGGTTTTAGTTCCTTTAAAATTAAAAAAAGATGCCCACACCAGATATAGCGTAGTGTATTATATTTTAAATAAATGTATAAAAATTATATTAATTGCATATTATTAACAAACATTAAACAAGAACATCCGCGTAAAACTGATATTAAGATTGATTTATTTCTAATTTATTTAACCAGTTGATTTTACTTGCAATTTTTTGCATCTTCGTACACTGATTTATACTAATGTTCTAAAAAAATCGTTATTCATTAAATAATATTGCAATGAGGAACAGTTCACAAACATGTCGCATAAGGCCTTCGCATAAAACCTATATTTTGACTTCCTATTAGGTATATTATTTGTAAACGATGCCATAAAACTAATATTTCATTTACGTTCTTATTTCAAAAGAATGCATCAGATAAGAAACGTCTGTCACCATTTGCTACCTTACAATAATTGACTTAAAGGTGAAAACAGGTTATAAGTATCGAGTTTAACGTCATTTTGACTCCATGCACAATCTGCGTGCACTTGTTTTAAAAGGTTAATGCAAGTTGGTGCACTGTTTGCCAAGGTCATGTGAAACAGATATGTTATGTATGACCTGAGCTTGTGACATTTAAGCTCCTCTGTTTTTATAGCATTCAGTCAGTCACGATCACTTCTAGTCACAATAACAACAGTAACTAGTATTGAAATAAGATATGGAAAGTGGTTTTAAATTGTTTTAAATAGTTAGGCTCCGCCCGTGTGTTAGGGGGTACTTCACCGTTTGGTGTTGAGTAAGTATGTCGGTAAACATTACCCTCCTTTTTTGCAGTCGGGTAAAAAGTAATGTGCTATTTAAGTCTACAATATATCTTTGTCCCAAATTTCACACATTTTTAGCTGTTCGTGATTCATCACGTGAAGAAACGTTCCACTACTGTGCACGGGCCTTCTCCAAAGATTTTGGACGAAATTTAGCCTCTATACCACGCTGGCCAGACGGGTTGTTATAGTTTTGTTTAGAATTTTCTTTTTCTCGCAGTGCTCTTGTCTGCTTAAGGTCGCCTTTTACGACACTCACGGTTTGAAATGGGGTAGTGACATTATTTGCCGTACTCAGAGATGTTACTTAACTTTAAAGTTTATTTAGTAAAAACGTGTAATACTTAAGTCGATACGCCTAAAGACGATTATTCAATGAAAAAATTGTGTTAATAATAATAATTAATTTATTTTAATAACTCCTAATTGACGTCTCTGAGTGCGGCCGTATGTATTTTTTAATCCGTCTCTACACGCACAACGCTATATAACATACTCCTTTGTAATAAGACACTTTGTCCTGTAAAATTGCGTAATTAAGTATTTACACCTAACAAGTCTATTGCAACGTCAAGTTGACTGATAAATTCTTTGTAGTAATCATGATTGTCATAATAATCCCTTTGTTAAGGTTTATGATGTTAATATATGTGGATAATAACATAATGATTTATTAGTATTACCTACCTGTCTATGTATGTAATTGCATGTATGCTATGATTGTATGGAGGTTAAGGTGTGACCTCGCCATTGACTCTTCTCAATGTAACTAAGTTGGAGATTTGATAGGATTATCAAAGAATGATTATTTTTTTCATATAATAAAATGCATAAATATCTTTAATATTATACAAAAATTCGGCGTTTCCGCCCTAGATTGTTTTTTTGTCGGCAAAATACTGTCAAAGTAATCATTACATTTTTAGAATTTTTTTATTGAAAATCGTTTTATTTAATACAACAATTGTTTAAAAAATAAAATTTTATAGCAATAAAACTTTTTGACATTCACACCTCACGACAGCGAAACAATTGTGTGACGATGGAACTCTTGAGCTTTATGAGTCGTATTTTGCTCGCTGAGTGTGCGTCTTGGGGTTTTTTATAAGTCAATGATAAACATATTATTATAGGTACATTACATACCTAATAGTACCACCCAGAAGGGGTATGCTGCTGTATTGACGATGAAAGAGATACCCGGTGTGATTGTAGAAATATGTATATTTGTTTTGTTTCCATCGCAGCGTGATATAACATCACGCTACGGCCAATAGGAGCTGAGCAGTGGCCACAAACAAAGCACGACGTGAGCGAAGCCCCGGAGAACAGCTAGCAATTATTATATTTTACTTGTAACAAAGGAATTCTTGCATTTTTTTTTATGAACAATTTATTCATTCCGTTACGGTTTTGATTATAATTTATATTTTTATTTGTTAACATGATCCTAATAAAAAAGATCTTAATCTATAACCACTTTAGAATCAGATTATGTTTTACAAATAAATTTTATATTATTTTAAAATTCAACAAAAACAATAATTACTTAAATTGGGTAATATTTTTGTATATAACTTACATTATTTAAAATAAATTCCAAAGGAAATAATTCATCTTGTCAGACTATTATACGTTTTTGAAATAACTATTAATTTAATTATTAACAGAAGGTTGGCTTTTGCAAGATATCTTTTTATTATAATAAGTAGCAGCACACTTTGAGAGAGTTCAGAACTGAGAAAGGTATATTTCTATTGGCACAGAAAATTCCTAGAACAGAACGGAGTAGACATACATAAAAAAAAGGTAGACATACATAAAAAAAAGACAGTACATAAAAAAAAGGTAGCTATATTTTGGATGTAACAATAATGAATTTCAAAAAGTTCGAAAAATTATGTTTTATAAAGACGTCAGACTGAAAAACTATGTTCTTAATTTATATATATATTATTAGTTATAGTGTAGTTTTATATATTTTATTGAAAAATACAGCTAAATGTTGTGTATTATTGCATACCGTATTATTATTCGTTAAAACATGATGTAGGTACTATTTACAACATAATTTTAAGATCCTGTAACCGATCCTGTCCTGTAAATCCTGTATGTTTTTAGCAATAATCAATATTCTTTATTTAGAAATGAAAAAATCTTTAAGATAATAAAGTCTAACCTAGATAAGCAAAAAGCGGTTTTGTAACAATAGTTAACTAGAGTTCAATCTAGAACAAGTTTCGTTACTACGAGTAGAAGTTAGAAGTCAAGGATGCTCTTAACACGAGTAGAAGTTAGAAGTCAAGGATGCTCTTAACGTTTAAAACTTTTGTTTTTTAACTTAATAAAAATAGTGACTAAAAGTCCACCTTAATCGCCTCGATGGTGCATTAGGATTGAGTACGACTTCTGCGCATGAGGTCCCAGGTTTGATTTCCGGATCGTGTAAAAACGATATTGGGTTTTTCTGTTAAAATTTTAGTATCAGACCGGATTTTGGACCTTCGGGTATGTTTCTCACCTTTTAGGGAATTATATAATTATGTATTATCTGTGGGTTGTTAGTATTCCGCCTCTTTGGAATATATACTGAGTGTGCAACCAACCAACCAAGAAACTTGTTAGATTGTCTTTTCGTATAATTATTTAACATAATATACCCGTGAAGAGAAGACAAAAAATAATAGATTAAAATAATATTCTGCTCTCTTGTAAATTGTGGTGGATGATTTAAAAAGTTTTTTATACTTAATCTAGAAGAATAGAATGATGAATTTTGTGTTTTGTCTGAGTAGGTAGACCATTTGGTTTGACTTGTTCTAGACTATTTTATATAGTTTTTTTTTGAATTTTATTTGCATAATAGTGTTCGTTAAAAATATAATGCTGTGTAGTTGGTGATAAAAATAACTACATTAAAAACATATATGATACCTACTTTCGTTACGTAATAATTAAAATAATTAAAAATTTATTCAAAATGTAGATTATAATTATGTAAAAACAAATGGCGGTAATAAAGTGAGACTGAATTCATATTTTTAAATAACATGACGATTCACGGCGAATTTCATAAATAAAATATGTATTGATATAGATTGTTGTCCCCTTACCGTACCGGATTAAAAATCACTAATTCGATTACTTATCGAGATTTCGAGTAAGTCGTAACCGGCAAAGTATGGGTAACTTAAATCCAGCTATCTTCTTCTTTAAAATCAAGTAGGTATCTAAAATCGGTAATTTTTTATTTATAAAATTAATTTAGCGAATTAAAACTTAATTACCTAGTAAAAAATATTTAAGTATGTTTTTTGTGTAACAACGCTTGCTATTAATAGGTTCATATATGGCTATGGCGTAACTTAGATATAATCTAACCGATATACCTACTTCCAATAAAAAGCCAATTCATTCTAATTATCTAAGGACTATTATCTAACCAATAAGTACCTATGGTTTTTTTCTGATTGATGTACCTATATCATTATGCATGATCGAGAAAATTCTCCTGGCAACAAAAGAGTTTATTGATATGGGTTATAGTTTTTACAAGTAGGTATTAACTGCGTGATGTGAAACATGTTGTGTAATTTACATAAGACAAGAACAAATTCTTGTTTATTATTTGGAGGAATGAAGCCCTGTAATGGACGTCTAAGCTTAGTTGCTTACGTTTCAGATTTTAATATTCAGCCGGATTTTTCTTTTTTGCTGTTTTAATAATTTAATTTGCCTAAAATAGTTTAGATTATAAAAAAAAAGATTTATGATCAGACTTTAATAATGTTGAATTGCTGAATTGGATTCCTATGTGATAAAGGTGTAATATTGTGACACAGAAATAGCTTAGCTTAGAAAAAGCACCTACCTCAATTTTGTCTCTACATCACCCTAAAGTTGACTGGTAGATAATGTCTCAGGCATTAAGTCCGCTTTTGTACTGTTTTGTGCAGAAAGTTTAATAAATAAATAGATTCTAGTGCGGCAGCTCTCATTAAAATCTACATATCAGCTTAGTTTTATTTATTAATAAAGAAACTTCACTTCCATTATTTCTTCCAATTCCTGTAAGAATGATGATCTCGTTGTATCTAAGAGAGCTTAATAGTAGAAATGTGGTTACTCACTCAGACTCTTCACACAGCACCCTCATAAGGCCACGCCCTCTCCACGCTGAGTGTGTGGACGCAATTCTAACCTCCAGCACAGAGTTGCAGCTCTTTGGTAATTTCTCCCAGATCTTCGCCTCCCGGTCTAAGTAGCCCAGCACTTTGAGAATCCGCCTGAACTTTGGGTTTGGACATTCTTCGGATTTGTCTGTGTAGTCTGCCTCCTGGAAAGAAAAGTTTGCTGTTAAAATTTGGTTTTGACTTCTTTGTCCGAAAATCGACGTCGTGATTTTTTTTTGTTTTATTTATTTTTATTTTAGAACATAATTATGGTTCGATGACTTTTTTCGATTAATGAATTTGATTACAAAGGTCTCTGAATCCGCTATTTTATGAATTAGAATCTGACGGCCGTTTCCAATAATTTATTTATCGAGAGTTTGGCTACTGGATGACTACTGAAATTTGACATATTTTGTCCATACACAATCCAAAAGCTCCTTAGATTATGTCAAATGGATGTTCTAAAACGGCCGTAAGTGAACCGGTTACTTGTACTTCCGTATACTTCTTAGAGCTATAGATGTCATCAAGACACCTCGATTATCTCAAGTATTAGATTGTTGAAGTCATCAGGGCATGACGGACCGCCAACCGTAACCCTTTCCTTTTTGTCCTTCAACTAATAGCTAATAGGTTGCTACTAATTGGCATAGTGCGTACGGTTCAAGGTTAGATCCTTAACAATTAGGTTTTTATCTTTACGGATATTGGAAACATGAATTGGCAAATTTACTTTTTCATTATCTATACTTAAACTAATATTAGAAAACTGTATAGTTTGTTTGTTTGGTTGAACGTTTAATTAAAAATGTAATAATTAAGAAAATAGAATTAAGAAACTATTAGGTATAGAAAGTATAGAAAATAAATATTTAGAATTGAAAAGAGTCCTTTATTTTGTAGGTTTGTTTTCTGTTAGTAATAATACTAATAATTGATGTTAAATATTTAATAGTTTTAATGTACTATTGCAAAAACATTATTTATATTTGCATGCCCTCTACGGGTAGATATGTACGCACCACAAACAATTATTTTTAACAACTTTGTACTACCATATCTTTGGCAAATAAAGAATCTTTATCTTTATCTTTAACGCTAGGATCTCAGGACCTTTGTAATTCCTTGTGATTGTAAACGTGTTAATTAGGTACAACGTATTTTCTTTGTTCGAGTTTTTAAATAAATAAAAAAATATTATTCTATCTTGGTTTGATAAAAAATGTCTCATTTTTCATCATCATTTCAACCCATAAACATCCCACTGCTGGGCACAGGTCTCCTCCAAAGAATGTGGAGGGAATTTAGCCTACTATACCACGCTGGCCAGACGGGTTAGTATAGGGTTTGTTTCGAATTTTCCTTTTCTCGCAGTGGTCTGATCTGCATAAGGTTACTCCTTTAATCGCCTTGTACGACAGCCACTGGGTGAGATGGGGTAGTGACATTATGTATTCTTAATCCGTCACTACACGGATAGTCAAAAGATGAAGAAAGAATGAAGAAGATAGAAAATGAACTTGATTCCACCATTTTTATTTTGTATAACGTTTAAAGAATACCTGGGTGCGTTTTAAATTCTTATTATACCACATTATACCAAGCTATTTTCAAACTCGCCGTAGGTAAATTGCACACATATTTTAGATTTTTTGTTTGTGTGTATATGAATAAACAAAATATATTGTAAAGCATTGAATAAATTTTTGTTAAACTGACTATGTTAAGTATTGATTTTCTGTCACTGCTAATGAAAAGTCGAAGGTGGAAATTTACTGAAAATAAAACAACATTTGACGATATTTTGATAGGAAATGATTGACGGCTTGAGGACAAAAATGTACAGTACATTTAACATAAAAAGATCTGTTACTGTTTTATATTTAAATGAATGAATGTTATTTTTAAGACCTACTTAATACTTGTTTGTTTTGTCACAATAAATTTAATTGTTATTATTTATTCTTTTGTTGACATAAGAACGATAATTATGTGCTCGATATAAAGTATAAATACTCCAAGAATGTATTGCAATAAATATTGTACGTACACCTGTGCGGAAGTACTTGCCTTATTGTGTGACACTCAATTACCTATACAAATACAGGTAGTATTGACCACTAAGCTATAAGTGTTAAGAGTACTTTAACTTTTACTTAAGAGCACACAATTTATTTTAACCAGCCATCCACATAAGGCTATCTAAGTATCTACCAAAGCGTAAATCAGTTGGAAAGCGAGGAAATTTGTACGTGTGTTAAGCGGCGCTTAGGCAAATGTATCAATTGCATAATACTTTCAGAACAGCTGCATTTATTTAGTAATTAATTTTTGTTCTAATGTCCAGGTAAGGTTTGTAAGAATTTTTTTTTAAGCCCATGGAAGTCTCGAAATATTGTATTCATGCAAACTTGGGGCGAGTAGCTAGTATTAAATCAACGAATAGCATAATACTGTTTTTTACAACTATTATATTGGTCGAGTACAATTTAACACACATTTTCCATAACTCTACGTAGTTTAAAAATAACTTGTACTTTGTTTTGATCATTAAAATGTATAGTTGAAATAATAATAAACTGTTGTGGCTATGCTTTTGCTCCGTTCTCTTATATGTTTACGCAAAATTAATGTTCCTACGATACTTCTCGACGTTAAACTTGTTGTCTTTTGTATTCACTCAAGTGCAAACGTAATAAAAGTTCTGTAGCTGCTATATGGGAAATACGTCATATTGTTGGTGCATAATAGTAACAGAACTTTTACAAAAGGGCTTGTGAACGCTAACTGAATTTTATATGAAACAACACCTGCGTTATAAACAATGTATGTATCACTGGATATGAGTGCTATATAATAGAGGTTTTTCTCGTGACTGAAATAAATAATAGACAATTGTTTATGTACGAGTATCTTTAAAGGGGAGTAGACAGTGTTTACTTTTCTCAAAAAATAGGTATACTAGTTGTTGTTGTAGTAGGATGAGGTAGGCTAGTTTTTTATTTTGATTTTGTAATCAGTAACGTTAATATTATTTTCATGTAAAATTTTCACGGGTGTTATTCTCTGTCAGTATAGATATTAATGGTACAAATGGCTTACTATCAGGCGGTCCGTATAGTAAGCGATCTTGTACACGCCAAGAAAAATTACCGTGTACGTAATAATTTGTATTTTCACTGTTCGTATGTTTTGCTCTTGTGCTAACCAAAAAAAAAATGTGTCTGCGCAGACACGACCACAGATTAGAATAGTTACTTCGACATTCAACACGACGCAACGCGCTATGTATAACAATTTCATCGCAAATTTTCATGGCTAGATCCGGCAAAATTCTTGTCGTGTAACTACATAATAAATTGGTCTTATGTTTCACAGCGCAGCGTGGGGCGGCCGCGGCCCCCCGACAGATGGACCGACGGCGACGTAGGTCGTCGGTAGGTAAAGGTTGCGGGTGGCCGTTGGATGCGGGCGGCACAAAATGGCTCGCTGTGGCGGAAATTAGGTGAGGCCTATGTTCAACAGTGGACATCATTGGGCTGATATGTTGATGATGATGATGTTTCACAGACACGGTGAAATTACTTAGCGTGTACAATGGCCCTAAATCTGTTTGTCACATTAAAAAAAAATATTCCTACCTCTCTCCTAGCGATCCCATTGATAATGACGCCGACATAGTCTCCATGCTCGTCTACTGCGGCTACACACACTCCGTCATCTAACGTGCTAGCGGCGTACTCCTCCAGCTCAAGGCATCGTGAGTCCACCGTCTCCAGCAAGTTCACCGCCAAGTTCATAGGCTCATCTCGGAAGAAAAATCTGGTAAAGAATGGAAGATTTAGTTTATGTAAATCTAGGAGCACTTTTGATAATTAAAGATAATACGAATTAACGTAAGATTTTATTGTGTGAACATAATATTTATACAAATCGCGGTTGAATTTACTCTGATTACAAAGATATATACCTACTTAATAAGTATTTTATTTATAGTTATACCAATCAAGTATATTCCAATTAGAATGCACTAGGTATATATAACACATCGATCGATCTTCAAAAGGGACCTTCGTAAATTGAAATTTTAGTATAAATATCTAAATAGTTAAGAGAGTTTTAAGAGATTAGACATAGGTACCAACACTTAGAATTGCTTCTAGCTGAAGAAGAGACCCAAGCCCAGTGGGACATTAATGGGTGATGATGATTGTAAATAAGTACATATCAGATTTTCCACATGTGAATATTAAGAAAATATTTCATGAGTGTATTTTACCTTCTGAGGAATTTGAGCATTCGTTCTCTGTCATCTGGTGTGATTTTGCGGATGGTGTAGGAGGGTTGAGACATGCTCCGTATGTTGAGCTCCGACAGTTGCGCCGGGAGCTCGTCGGCGAGCTACGAAAAAGCAAAACATAGGTTAAAGGTATATCTTTAAAGGCACTTCATTCTAATGTATTAAGGTCCTGGTTCACCAACTGCAGATAAGTGTCTTAAATTATCAAACTTTGTTTACAGATTTTTGATAAATTTTTCGTATACAATCTGTCACGTCACAGTTAAATTATCAGACAGTTATCTCCCAGTGGCCCCAAAAAATTGTTCCTCATTTTCTGTTTTATATTACTTATATTTTGATCAGAATCATCACAATGAAAATTTGTTGTCTTGGTTTCAATATCAAATAATAATAGATTATTTATTTTACATAACGAATAAATACTCATATGTTGTGTACATTATGTTGCTCGAGGAATTCCAACTCATAGCTGATTAGCTAAAAGACTGTTCAGGAGAGTGTTTAACAGATAGTAATCAAAAATTTTATTGGAACATATTAAGTTCATGTTTCATGAACATATTAGTAAGTAATTTGAACTGTTGTTGGTTGTATCAAAATAGTTGGTATTTGATGGTCTACTCTGATTCTCGACATCGACATTTTTATCTTTATTTAATAAGGAGCTTCTGACCGTTTTGAAACATCGACTTAGTCGGATTCGATATCGTTGTCAAATATCTTAAAATATTTTTTTTTTGAATTAAATTTGCTTTTAAAAAAGAAAAGTACACAACCTAAAATACTGCGTTCCTGATTAGTTTAGTACCTACATAATTATGTAGTTTTTTGAAGATCAATGTGTTTTTGACACGCTGTGCTTCTTATATAAACGCATCCGCAACACATTGCAACATTATTTTCCTGATATGTTTCCCGAGTATGTACTTATATAAGTAATTGGATCATATAAAGTCTTTACGAGTGTTTAAAATCGTTTCAACATGAAATAATTCGATGCAATCATCTTAATCAACTGTAGATTCCTAACAATAATTCTTAGACGACGCCTTTATGGATAAACCTCGTAACATAGTGGGGACAATCCATTAGGTACAAGATTCAAAGAGAACATACACACGAATATGTATTTCAGTAGCAAGTAAAAGTTTTATAAAATAACATCATGTTCTTCAGAACTTTAATTACTAAATTCAATTAATAATCTGTGTTCAATATCGTTGTCAGGTGTTTCTAAATTTAAATTTACTTCATATTCAAACATTTGACAACTTATAGAATTCGTTCAACCGAATATCGAATCGATTAGAATTTCTGTATAGGTATATCTGTAAAAGGTACTATCGAACTACAGCTTTTATCTAACGAACTGTGTGTGGAAATAATAAAATTGATCAACTGCTTAACTATTAATTTAATTGCCCCTTTTTGTGTTGTTACATAAAAATATTTAGATACTGATATTCGTTGGGATATAGTAATGGTTAAATTTAAAAAGAATATTGGTACATTGTGAATTGCAATCCATAACATGAGAAATTTGTTTCTTCATCAGAACCCGAAACATTGTACACAACGAAACAATATAAATATTTTTAATAGCTATGCAATATACATTAAAGTATATAAATATTTTAAGTGGAAGACGTAGATTTAAAACGTTTACAGTGGTAGTAAATAAGGATGAACATAAGAATGCGTCGTTCAATTGTTTTGCACATTACACGCACGCCAAGGCAAAGAACTCAGATCTATATGGATAATAAACTATTGCATTTTGTTTGGGACTTGCGACAACCTTGTTCTCGAATTTAACTTGAGTTGTAAATAAGATAACTATCAACATTGTTTTTGTATAATTTAATTGTTGTTAATTTATTAATTAATAAGCTTTATAATAAGCATGTAAAAAACATGCTGAGCGTAAACTTGTTTTTTATTCATTGTAGATTTTAAATATGCACGTGTGTGTATGATCTAGTAAACTGAGATGGAGATTATTACGATACTAGACATTTTTGTCCAGAAACAATGACGATTTTCATTTGTTTGTATTCAAGAGACTTCACGTTTGTTGTAGTAAGTTGTAGCTGCGACTGCTTTTGTTTTGCAATCTGACCATTCATTTAGAAACAGTTAGGGATGAAATATTAGACCGTAGTGCCAGTGCCGTGCTAAACCATGGTGTAGACGAGCGTCGTACGTGCACGTACATGCATTATGTAATATAAACTGTTTCATACAAATTGTATTTAACGATTCAAATCCGTGCCCCGTCCGGGCCACGCGCACGGCATGACCCGGGCACGGCCTAGTCTAATATAAATCTTCCCTTAGCTAAATATTAAGACGCAAATATTTACGAACGAAAAAAAGCTATACTCGAACCGAAATCAACGTATTCTATATTGATACAATTTGACTATCTTATCTGCATAAGAAAATATATTTTAAATTAAATCTTATAATTCAATAGTAATCTAATGTGTAGGCATTTAATTCAAAATAGATTTGGAAAGGAAATATAAATTCTTCATTAAATTTACATCTAGATCTAGGGCTTAAAATACCTTAACCTATATTTGGTATCTTAATGTATCTTGTGCCATTTTAGGACAATGTTGAAGTAGGCATTATTATATGCCCTTTTGCATGCCGCCGTCGTGTCCGGCCCTGTCACCTTGGTTAAATGCAATAAAATTATGTTTAGTTTTGCAGCTGTGTTAAGTTTCAGACACAATGAGTATAAATGGGATACTTTAGTAAAGATATCGAGGTTTTCTTGTTAAGTGTGTATATTCATAATTATCTGGGTACCTATCTATTCCCTTTTATAATAATAATTTTATTTTGACACACAAATTATGCTCATGGTTGCCCATGAGCTTACACTTGAAAGGAACTGTGCAAACGGATCCTTTTTTTATTTACCCGACTGTTTTTCGCGCGTATCTTGTATGTTTGTAAAGTTCTTTATTCCCACGTTTCTTCCAAACGGCTGGATGGATTTTGACAATTAAGGTATCGTTAGATTCTTCTCAAAAACCCAAGTTATCTTAGATAGGTATTAATAAAAAAAAACAAAACGGCGTACTTTTGGCGCCAAATTGTAAGTAGTTAAAATTTTTTTTAGCCGAACGTATCGAGTATGTTATCAAAATAAAGGGAATCAAATGGAGATAACAAATATAAACATAATAATAAGTTATGTATATAAATTAAATCAGTAATGATAATTACAACCATTTTTCGGTATTTTTAGTACGTTGCTTATCTTTTGATTTTATGCAGTCGGATTATTTTATTTCTTTAATTATTTACTTGTTTATTCCAGTGTTTTTGAAATGCAATATTTGTCTCGTGCGGTAGTTGAACCCATCGAATATAATTATAATATTGTTTTGCTATGTTATAAAAATAAATGTTTTCATAATAAATAATCTCTCATTGATCACAAATTTCTAATTCTGATAAAGTTACTGTGAATACAGAAAAAAACAAATTGCAATGGGAACCAAATTCCAGCAAAGCATGCAGTGAAAGATAATAATAAAATCATTTATATTCAGACGTTTACAGTCCACAGATAAACATACACAGAAACTCATTGTCCGCTAATTTCTGTCTTTAAATAATTTCGGTAAATAATGTTGCCATAACTTTACAGCATTATACTAACAAGTATAATATAGACACGCACGTGCTTAATAACATAATCATTTAACACGCAATTTCTCAATAATCGATTCATCATTGATGATTATTCGATTAAATCAATAATCGATTAATTAAGTTAAATTAATTGATCCGTTAAACATATTTTACGATCTATACTAATATTATTATGCTGAAGAGTTTGTTTGTTTGGTTGGTTTAACGCGCTTACCTCAGGAACTACTTAACCGAGTTGAAAAATTATTTTACTGTTGGATAGCCCACATAACTACCGAGAAAGGCTATTGGCTATATAGCATCACGCTACGATGCACCAAACAAAGATCCGCGGTAGCGAAGCCCTGGGCAACAGCTAGTTAATTTATAAACATACTATTAGCACGCCTTTTAACGGATGTGTTAAGCAGAAGTGCATCGCACTTACATTTCACCAGCTATGTTTGGTCTCATGTCATAGGGGGCTAGACTGCACGCTGATACTGAGAATTTCAAAAGGAAAAATCTGGTACTATTTTTGGCTGACCCAGGAATCGAACCTGGGACCTCTTGCGCAGTAGTCGTAGACACACATTCTCCACCGCCACCTAACTGCAGTCCTTCAACAAATTTATTCATTATTTCAACCCATAAACATCCGACTGCTGGGCACGGGTCTCCTTCAAAGAATTTGTAGGGAATTTAGCCTACTATCCACGCTGGCCAGACGGGTTGGTATAGGGTTTGTTTCGAATTTTCCTTTTCTCGCAGTACTCTTGCCTGCATAAGGATACTAAAGGATAGTTGCGTTTTATGACACCCACGGGTTGAGATGGAGTAGTGACATTATTTATTCTCACCTAACCCTATCAGACTGGAAGCAATTTGCCGCTTATGTCTAGGTATACGATATCAAAATTGTGTCGTTATTGCCTTTAAATGCTAGTTTATAGTTTCATTGATGGAGAATGATCTACGAGATTAGTCATAAAAGTTAGTGGCCCTGTCAGCTAATATTTAGCGAGGACATTTTAATTAACAGAGTATATTTGGGTTACGACTAGTTTGATTCAAATCAAGGCACTTAATAAGCGTCTATTTGTAAACAGATCTATCAGAATGAGATGCGTCTTGGAATTCTTGGTGAATTTTCAAAAAGAAGGTTATTATACAGGATCGCATATATTTACTCTAATCATAATCTTGGCAAACAAGTTAAGCCCACTTGATGTTTAGTAAGATCTTCCGACAATCGGCAACAGCTTAGCCACAGTCTGCCTATGCTAGAATCACCATAATATCTAGTTCTGGTAACTACTACTCACTTTCAAAAAGGCGACAGTGACAAGGCAATACACATTTTCAAAAATGCAATCTTGTACATAGTATCTCTTGAAAAGTGCAGTTAGAAATAGAAATCTTTCTATTCTTGTCTCATACTTTGGCGTAAGGATTTTCCTAGATCGGGCAGCCGTCCAGGCAAACTAGTCAAATATTCTAACGATACCTAGTGATAACACTATCGAAACTTTATCCCATCCTGACCGTTCTCTAGCTACGCTCATATACAAATATGACTTTGAATGGTCTTATGTGTTTTAGTAAAAATTTCGACCCTTTGACATTAATTATATTATCGTAAGTTAAAATAAATCATAATAATTAACTTAATCTAAAGAACTTAATTTCATTGTTTTGCTTTAAAATGAATAGATTATGATAATGATGCTTTAATTTGTTTTGAATTCGTATCAACACTCAGTGTACCCACATCCTTCAAACTATTATTTATTAAACTCATAGCAGGATACAAACGGCTACAACATTGGATTGATTTAAATGAATTTAATTCTAGTCCTAGTCACGATTATTACAGTTACTTCTAAATGATTGTTTAATAATAATATTTAATTGTATCTTGTTTAATATGAAAATGGTATGAGAATATCGTGCTTAATCGGACATTCATAAACCAGTGCATGTGCTGCTGAATGCTTTGTGCAATCAATGATTTAAAATGCAAACTGGTGTCAAAATCTGCCCAAATGTGAATAATATTTTTTAGCAAACTAACTAAGACAACTCATGTTCTAATCTATCATTTCAACTTTCAGCCTGACAATAACACTAAGCTCAAATTTGATAGTTTTCCCATGTCATCGGAATTCTTTTCCACTTCTTCTATTTATGAGTTCGGCTCTTTTCAATCCACCGTTTGAGTCAACCGAACAACTCCTAAGCTTTTTAAACGATCTCGCATGCGTTTTGACTTCTTAATGATACTCGTTTCCGAAAGTTCTTCGGCTTGTTATATTAATACTTAATGCTATTCTTTCCTAAATAATATTTTATTGTATTTTACACAACTTATCATTATGAGCCATCACGGCCAGCGCAGTATCAATTCGCGCGTTTTGGATATTCTGTCCTTAGCTACTAAAAAGCGAATAAATCACCGATCACTGATACAAGCGTGGTAGCATATGACTCTTACTTTACATCACACCCTATTAGGAAAAAAGTGTTGCAAGATAATAAATTCCACAACACAGTTATCATCTTTAGAGCTATAAATATAAGATGCAATTCGCGGAATCAATAAATTTTTGCAAAACGACTTTGTGCAAGAGGGGTTCGATATATTTATAACTGCTTACCATTGCCCTGACAGAAGACTCTTTCGCCATATAAAAAAAAACTAATGCATTGAACCACTACACAATTCTTCTTGCGTGAAGTATAATGCGTGAGCTTCTACAAAAAACGAGTATTTACGCACATTTATAAACAAAATTCATACGAAAATTCGATCTAGAATCAATAATTGGATTTTAAGATGTATTTGTTACAAAGTAATATCTGTGATTATGGTTTCGTGCACGGATACGTAACGTCACCGTGATGGACATATCCCGTCATGATATACTGCTTTATTAGAGCTAATTGTTATTACGCTGAACATTTATGCTTATTTATAACTGAATCAATTGTTTGATCGTTGTTACCTATTACTGCAGAAGGTTAGCAACGAGTACCTAATAAATTGCATAATTAAATCTGTATAATTTTTTGCCACAGTGGTTAAGTGGGATTTAATGTAACTGCTGCGTGCTAGAGGTCCCGGGTTCGCTTCCCGAATTGGGAAAAAATGGAGATTGAGTTTTTTCCTCATGAACTCATGGCATTCATTCATCAGCCTGGAGGTTAAAAACCTTTTTGGTCGTAATGCCCTTTAAAATGAATAAAAATGTTCTTTCGCAGGAAATTATTATTATTAATTATTATATATTATATTAACTTGAAATTTCATCATTATCATCATATCAACTCATAAACGTCTCACTGCTGGGCATGAGTCTCTTCTACAGAAAGTGGAGGGAATTTAGCCTACTATACCACGCTGGCCAGACGGGTTGGTATAGGGTTAGTTTCGAATTTTCCATTTCTTGCAGTGCTCTTGTTTGCATAAGGTTACTCCTTTACATCCTGATACCCACGGGTTGAGATGGGGTACTGACATTATGTTAAGAACACATCCACCACAACTTGAAATGTAACTCTTTAGAATAAGATAATGGTTCTTATTCTTTTGGAAAGTCCCAAACACATTGAGGTTGTTACAATTAAATAAAAGCTTGAAAGAACAATGCAACAACAACAAAATTTCAAGTCCAGGTAAAATTAAACCGAAAATTATTACATTAATTATTACCTACAGATGTTTTTATTATGGATGGAAAAGTTCTAAATAGATTATCAGCTTATTTTTGTTTATAGTTTATGGTAAGTGTAACTATTCAATTAATTAATGTTGTATTTATTTAAAAAACTATGTAAACATAATTTTCTCACGTTGGATTGTATTAACATGTAATTTTCCATTTATAAGTACATGACAATAGAATGCAACGATTTAATTGCATTCGTATAATTTATTCACAGCAATTTATAACAGCTTTATGACAACATAATAATTAATGATCTATTAAATTTGAATGGAAATTAGATTAACTTAAGTACACTTGTCCTTAGAGTAAATGGGCGCATATTAAAATAATTATAGGTACCCATGAAATCCGTGTAGTGGTTATATAATACATAATGTCACTACCCCATCTCGACATGTGGATATCGTAAAAGGTGACTAAGAACCTTTTGCAGACAAGAGCACAGCGAGAAAAGGAAAATTCGAAACAAACCTTATACCCACCCGTGTGGCAAGCGTGGTATCATCATCATCATCATCATTATCACCATATCAGCCCAATGTTTCCACTGTTGAATATAGGCCTCACCTAATTTCCGCCACAGCGAGCGATTTTGTGCTGGCCGCATCAGCGTGGTATAGTAGGTTAAATTTACTCTACATTCTTTGGAGGAGACCCGTGCCCAGCAGTGGGACGTTTATGGTTTGAAATGATGTTGATGATGACCATGACTAGTGAAAACTTTTTTGTGGACATTAATAATAATGTCTGCTGAGTTTCTCTCTACATTTCTATCTAGAGAACTCTTACATACGCACACCGCTTAACCCAACGCGTGAAGATGGATCAGACATATATTTCTGCTGATAATATAATTTTCAACAACTTATTATGCCTAAATGCTGGGCTTGGATTAGTCATCACAAAATATTTTGTGCATATTTTGTTTTTATACCTAGAAGGTGGCAAACAGACATACAGTGCGTCTGATGGTAAGCGGTTACCGGAAACCTATTCACTCGTTTTTTGAAAAATACCATACTGTAGAACTATTATTTGCTGACACTTTTTTTTTTATTTTGTATGACGCTCATACTTACAATTAAGGTTTTGACTTTTTACCCCATCGTATATTTTATGTTTCATATTAATTTATATTGTAAGTACTTAGTATTTTTTTATAAATCTGGTGTTATGACACGTCTATGAGAAACCTTATGATTGGCAACAAGTAATTAAGAATCAACTCTGTGTGCACGTAGTATCTGCACTTGTGGACTTTGAACTACCATCAGTCTAGTCTTATTGAATGCGACGACATTAGTCGATTTTGATTTATGATGTGATTATATTATTTATGACCCTTAGGTTGCAAACAACTGTTCCAAAGTCAAAGTTACCGAATAAATAAAGTATCTGTGCTTATTTTGAACAAAGCACATGCCATTTCAGAATAAACATGAAATTAAAATGGCTTGCCTTTATCTTTAATCTTTCACAATAAGATCTATATCCTATAACTCCGGAAGCATAGACAATCACGATCTAATGCGGCAGCACCTATATACCGGAAGTATATAAACCTGACCGATCACCTTATTAGGTTCAACTGACAAGACCGCGTATTATATATAACAATACACAACTTCCGTATATAAAGACAATCAGGAAAATCTTTTATAATGAAAAAATTGTAAGCAAACGTATCACGATTTAATAGTGATTAATCCTATTAACATAATTATTATCGTCCCGTTAGGAACTAGTTCGTGTTGGATTTAATACTTGTAGTTATTATGCAAATGTGATTTGGTTGAGGTGCGTTTAGAGCATGGTAGGCTATTTTATTTTGTTGAAAAAATAGATAATAAATTAGGTGTTTCTGGAAAGATATTCTTGATATGAAACCTGAAAGAATGACTATTCATTTTAAAATTAAGATTAAATACCGTCAATTTAAAATATACCGTCTTCAATATATGTATATTCATATCCCTATACCTATTTTGCTTCTAAAACCTACAAATTACATTCAGACTTGAAACAAATTATATTTCTGTGGATGATTCCGATCACAAATAATAGATTTTTTGCCGACTAATGGATAGCTACTCACAACACTCGACATGTCGACATGTCGACGACGTACATTCAAAACATTTAGAAGAATAAATAAATAGTTTACGTTACTTCTCTGGAACAGCTTGAAAGCTTAAATTGAACAGCTGAATATAAATCCGTTTCAAAATGCAGAGCTTTTTAATTAAGCACTGACTTATTGTATCGCACTTCTAGTTTGACCTTATTGCTATCTGGGTATGTTTAAGCACTAAGTGCAGACTTCACGACACGGTACAGCTTTGTCATGCAAATTTATATCTTAACGACTTCAGATAAGGAAGTAAGGAAAGTGTGCATTGTGTGACACATGAAAATCATAAAATAAATCGTAATATAATTATGTGTAGACATTTCCGTGAGAAAATAGTGATTTTCTAGTGTATTGTCAAGAGTCTTTTGTTTGATAAAGATTACGTCAATGTTTCTTGTAGATAATAAAGTCGTTATATTTAATCAATACTTGTTTTACTATTGTTAAAGACTTAGCAGTTATTACAGAACTATTTATATACACGTGTAGTAGTGACCGCGTCATGGAAGATGCCTTCGTGGTTTGTTACAAGGAGATCTCCTTGTTATGGTTTTTTAATTAGGAGTATTCCACTTTCGGCACCAATTTTAAAGCTAGTATACCTATAGATGCTGTAAGTCGAATTGCTTTAATATTTTTGTAAATACATACATATAATAGATAAATTACATCCAGACACAGTTCGTCACACAAAGATTTGTCCTGGGTGGGAATCGAACCCAGACCTCCAGCTTAGCAATTAAGGTCATCACGCCATCAGGCTAGTTAATATAAATCAATCAAGTCAATATATAAGTCAGCTATAAACGTTGGATATGACGTTCTGGTACTAACAAGACTCGTTCGTGTAACCTTGACACAGTCGAATCGTGGCAATGACCGTGTGATAATATCTGTTTATCTAATCTTAATGTGTAATTGTTTGTATTTTATTGCCAAATGTAGAATTTTGACTAATTGCTTTGCTTTGTGGTAACATGATAAAGTTTCTGATACGCTTTCGGGGTTGGGGAAAGTAGTGTTAGTTATCTTACAAACGTTATAAATGCGAAAGTAAAGATGAATAGATCGATGTAGGGATTTAGCACACAGATTATATTATATATATAATCTGTACATATAGTCTTGCCTTTCCCGGCATAGTATACAATCAATTTACATCATCGGCATAGTATACAGTCAATTTAGGCAATTGACTGTCACCGTGGCGTCAAGTCTCGTCAAATGATGGTGGCTAAAAAGATAACGGACCGCAGCAAATCACGCGGTTCGAGTCCCGACCGGCAGTACAAATGTGGATTCCACTTTGTGGAATTTATATGTACTAGTCAAGTGACTTACCATCTGCTAAAGGTGAGAAGAAATTCTATGAGTATGTCTGATCCACCAACCCGCACTAGGCAAGGCGTGAGTGGATTATGGCCTAAAGCCTCTCAGCTCTCTAGTTAGAGGAGAGGAGACCCGAGCAGTGGGACTTAATGGGTTGATGATGTGTCAAGTCGCCTTTAACATCGCCTTGTTGAGAAACGTGGGTGAGATTTCCATTCGAGAAAAAAAAATGTGTGATTGACTGTTGAGTTGTTACCTAGTGCCACCGTTGTCTTTTTAAACAGAAAAAAATATATAGTAAGAGAGAACAAATTAATAATTCCCTTCAAAATATTTGGAGGAGACCCGTGCCCAGCAGTGGGACATTAATTTATGGGGTGTAATGATGATGTTGATGAATGGAGGACATCCTTATTACATAAATGAATTTTGATTTTTTTTTCATCAATACAGCTTTAATCTCTCAATAAATCGTGAGTCATACTGAGTAATATTTTTTTTTATACCGCTACGGTGGCAAACAGACGTCGTACGGTCCGCCTGGTGGTAAGCGGTTACCGTAGCCTATGGGCGCCTGCAACACCAAGGGCATCACGAGCGCGTTGCCGACCCTCAAGAAACCTGTTCACTCCCAATATATCGCTGATAATTACAAATTGTGCAGCTTATCGCAAATATCTATCGTTTTGATTGAAGTGAGTAATATGTAGCAAAAGTTAAGTTCTAATGTCATGGCTGTGACCGTGATTGCGTTCGCAATAAACTCGGCTGTAGGCTGCAATAGGTGTGGTACGTAACTTGTTTATTAGCGGTTTTTTTTTTGCACTTTCAGCTGACACATTTTTTTGTTCAAGTAACAGAGTGTGGCTTTGATTTTACTATAGTTTATTCTTTGTAATTTATATTTTCATGTAACATCGATTCATTTATAGGATAGGGTTTGGTAAGGCCTGGAGTAGCCATCGCAGCGTTATATGTACCCGTACCTTGCTTTAATGTAAATAAAGCTATTAATAAAAAAATAGAAAAATATACGTTTTGTCCATATTGTCGTAATACGGATACGAATGACAGATATAGCGTCCACTTTATATTTATTTTTTCACTAACTAATAATCCAATTTTGTACTTGACAAAAGTCATAAAAATAAGCTCCAAAAGGATCAGTGCAGACAGAAAATGAATAAATAAATCCCGCAGGGATCGTAATGGACAGAATCCTTCTTTCATATCAAGTACCCGAAATGGAATAAAGACAATTACTTTTTTTATTTACAAAGAATCTTAAATCACAGTTATTGGATCAAACAAGATTTGATACCCTATTACCAACATCGAAGTTACTCTTTATTTTTAACCTTTACTTAATAAAATGAGTGCCCCATTGCGGCAATTATCAAAAGGTCTATTATAAAAAGAAATAGTCATCAATTCTCATTACTCTATATATACAACAAACCCTTTATCGTAAAAACCAAAGTGATCTTGACATTCAGAAGCAGTAAGCACAATGCTACAACGTATCCGAATAATAGCCATTTAATTGCTTAGCGAAATGCGTACACCGTCCATCGAACTCTGGACCTTGGTGTGTGATCGTGAACAAGGTCCGATAACTGACGTCAGAATAACTAAACGTGATTGCTTTTCTACTAACTATTAGTTCTGTCGTACATGGATTAAATTGTCATTGACACCCATAAGACCCATTAGACAACAAACTCCTTACTTGTCCACCTTCATGGCTTTTAAACTTAAATAAGAGCCCTACAGCTAGAGCAATCCAATTAATTAATAAGTTTTTACAAGTTGATTATTGCTGACATCATCATTTCAACCCATAAACATCCCACAGGTGGGCACGGGTCTCCTGCAAAGAATGGGGAGGGATAATTTCCTAACATATTTTATGACAAATTAAGTTTTTTAGTAATTCAATAATTTTAGTGTGAAGTGGAAGTTGTCCGATTCCGAGATCGAAACCAAGACCTCTTGCAAAGCAGTCGTTCAATCTCACTGCGCTACCGAGGCAATTGAAATCTTTCGTTGGATTCCTTGAAAAGGAGCAAATAAGGGCGGATCAACGTGATTTTTATATAGGAATAAATTATGTACCTAAGTAGGTTATTTTTTTCTCGAATATTTAGTTTCTGTAAGTTATGAAACGAAGTTATGGAAGCTAGTAGTATTACAACATTGTTAAGGAAATGAAGAATTATACATTCGTAAATTCTACTTAGTATTATAATTATAAATAAAAAAAAAATGTTCGACCTTTTTAGCAAGCTTCTGCACTAGACATACCTTGTCTTTATTAATTACTACAAGGATAAATACAAAGAACAATTAATATTTAATATGTATTTATTCGTGTAATATAAAGAAAACAAGAATTTTTAATCCACTTGTATTTTTTAGGCACGACCTCTAATGTAACTGTTTAGTTCCGCAGTAAGTAAGACATCAAAATTGACGGCAATTTTCAAAAATAAACTGTTAAATTTAATATTAGAATTGTCAGTTATGATTTTAATTTCAATTTATCAACTATTACAATGCATTACATTACATTATGTACATTTATTTTATTATCATTAATTATTGTTTATAGCTAAATAAAATATTTGAAACTAAAAAAAACATACAAACATTTGTATTTTATAAGATACAAAAAATATTCGTTTTTTTTTTACCACATTCACACAGCGCTATTCTAGTTATCTAGCTCGCTATCTAGTCCCAAATTAAGCAATTACTTATATTTACTTGTATTATGGCTACTAAACAACTAATATACTACTTATACATTTTTTTTTGTAAACACATACATATTATAGATAAATTACACCCAGATACAGAACAAACAATCATGCTCATCGCACAAAGATTTGTCCTGGGTGGTAATCGAACCCACGACTTCCGGCTTAGCAGTCAGGGTCACTAACCACTAGACCAACAGGCCAGTCATTATAATTATGATCACATAGTCATATCTAATAAATCATTTGACTCATAAACCTGTCAAAATAACCCTATAATATGCGTAACTGTCAACATATGAGATAAGGATCGGTAACGAGAGAGTGAAGCCTGTTTATCGATTACCCCAAGTCGTCATTGCCATTGATTGTTCCGGTCGAGCGAAATATTTGACAGTAAACCTTGACCATGACTGTGTTCAATGTGGGATATTTATGTCATAGGTATTTACATACGGATAGCGAGCGTGTATGATGTAATTTTTGTGATTATGACTAGGAATTGCAGTTCGCTGAAATAGATTTACGTGACAATCAAAGGCGCAACTTTACCATCGGGGCCCCGTTGCAAATTCTTATGATGGTGCCCTATCAGTGAGAATCGTCACGTTGTACTTAGTTTAATTTTAGTAATCCACTTAAGATGTGTTAAAATCCTTAATAATTAATTTAATAATTTGAATATTCATTGTATTATGGTCTCTCTCGGTTGTCACTTTAGTAGATTTTAAACCGATACTTAAAATAAAGTAAAAAAATATTTTTGAAGTAAAATAATTTATATATAACTTAGGTACATAAGATTCTAGCGTCTCCACCGTCCCCTCCAGTGAGCGCTAGGCAAGAATATGGTAGTAGGATCCGGCTATATATGGGGAAGGGCGTGGGGCCCTCACAATAAAACAACTGATCTTATGAAGTTATAGTATTAGTTTTAAATGTCAAGAAGTGCGTGCACTGCACAAGAATGCTCCAATGCTCCTTCGGCGGATGCTCCGACGAAGACTCGGTTGGAATTTAGAAATTAGGATTTTGAATTTTAAATAGGTAATTAAAAGTAAATTAAAAAGAAATCAAAAGAGATCCAAAAGGTAGTAAAAGGAGGTGCATCCGTGAAGGACGTAGCCTGCAACGGGTGCAACCGTTACAAGGTACATTATTAAAATTTACTTCTGAGCGCGGCGCTTCTTAGGCCGGGGCCCTCTTGGGTCGGTGGCCTGTGGCGTTTTGCCAGTTTATAGTTACGATACTGGTGACAATTTTTTTTTTCTGTATCGTATTTAGTATTTATATCGCAGTATAAACCTCCTATCTCCAATGCAATAGAGCTTGCGGAATTTATGCTAGGTTTATATTGATCCTGTATTATTGTAATAATGACATTATGAAATGACGACGCTGTTAGAAGAATGTTGTCATAATATTATGTCCTCCAGTCGATGTTATGGCGCCGGTCGAAAGTCATATTATATAGAGAGTAAATACTGTTTACCATTTTGGAAGAAAGGCGTTTTTAGATGTTTGGATTTTTGTATCTATAGCATTTTTTTATTTATAAAACCTAAAAGTAAAAATATATAAGTATTATACCGTTTTAAGTAATTGAACTAGCTTTTGCCCGGCGTTTAACTCTCATAGATATTTGTTTATCTATTATTCAGCTCCTATTGATCGTAGCGTGATGTTATATAACCTATAACCTTCCTCAATAAATGGGCTATACAACACTAAAAGATTGTTTTAATCCAAATTATTAGTTTTTGAGATTAAACTGTTAAACTAAATAACCAAACTCATCAGTTAAGTATTAATGTAATTCAAAGCTACATAGACTCACTAATCATTTACATTCACTTTTATCTTATGATTAATATTAATTTAAGCAAATTGCAGCCTATTGCAATTTTAATAATACATTTGCATAAACGCACAATTTTGCAGAGTATTTTAATCTATAAGTACTAATATTATAAAGCTGAAGTTTGTTTGTTTGTTTATTTGAAGGTTAGGATCTCAGGAAGTACTGCCCCCTGATTCTGACTCGTCGGATTGTTCCCGGATCGTAAACTTTTACGAATCTTAGTACGATGTATTTTTACGGCTTAAGTTATTTAATGGTAGAAAATAGTCTACCGTAGAGATTAAAAACTGATTAATTTAAGATATTTTCCTACAAACATTTATTTCTTTAACATTATGTAATTTAACTTTAAATACACTGACATTTCGGGCCGAAAATTTTCCGACAGCTCAGAATCAGGGGGCCGGTCCGATTTTAAAAATTATTTTAGCTTTGAATAGCCCATTTATCGAGGAAGGTTAAGGCTATATAGCATCACGCTATGGCGAATAGGAACTGAGCAATAAATCCATTTTTGTCTGGCCTGGGAATAGAATTCAGAACGTCTCGCGCACCATTCGCGTCGCACACATTTCCGCTGCGCCATCAAGATAGTTTCATTAACAGATATATATAATACTATCTTCTTCTTCCGAGTAGTGACAGATTAAGAATACATAATGTCACTACCCCATCTCAACCCGTGGGTGTCGTAAAAGGCGACTAAGGGAATAACTGATGCTGGGAAGAGAATTGCAAGATAAGGAAAATTCGAAACAAACCCTATACTAATCAGCGTGGCTTGTGCTAAATTCCCTCCACATTCTTTGGAGGAGACACGTGTCCAGCTAGACCATAAAAGTAGGAACATAAAATTGAATTTCTGTTTTTACATCATTTTGAATACTCTGCAAGTTTAGATCTTTTTGACACTGACTGTACCTAGCTATGGTATAATACTTTGCTTGTCCACTACAAGCAAAGTATTATACCATAGCTAAATATACGCTAAATATACTAATATGATCCGGTTCGGTACGGTTAATGAAACTCCTGTGTATGAAGCGGTTTTCACGGTCGGCTAGTGGGGCTTCTAATTGATTTTCAACTTGTTTAAAAACAAGCATTTATTTATTTACACTTTATATACACAGAAATGTACAAAGGCGGACTTATACCAGTCAACCTAAAGGGTGATGCAGAGAAGGGTCGTAGTAGGTGCATAAAAATACAGATAATAATGAATTAAATTAATCATAATTAAACACATATATATAAATATATTATATAAATAAACACAAATACTTACATAATATATATATACATATAAAGATACAATATACATTTAATATGACTTTTTTAAAGTTATTTGATAAAGCAGTTTTTTTTTGCATCGAACTTCGAATAAAGGCTATGGATAGACCATATATACCATATTCAGATATATCGATATGTTTTTGATCATCATCCCAACCCATAAACGTCCCACTGCTGGGAACGGGTCTCGTCCAAAGAATATGGAGCGAATTTAGCCAATTTAGCACTCGGGCCAGACAGGTTGGTATAGGGTTTGTTTCGAATTTTCCTTTCCTCACAGTGCTCTTGTCTGCATAAGGTTCCCATAGTCGCCTTTTACGACACCCACGAGTTGAGATGGGGTACAAATATGGAATAAAATAGACACTGCCAAATGAAAATACTTTAAAGGATTATTAAATTTTATATCCAGGGATGTAATAACCTCAGTCAGATAATTTATTTGAGTGTAGGAAAATCCTATCAATATAATTATTATTTTTGTAGCGTAACTATAAATAATTTATTATTATATGCTGTAAATATTTTATTCAATAACTTTTATAATAATTATGTAATCTTCTTCTCCTTCTCGTGTAGGCTTGAGGCAGATCCTGGTGTTGGAATTTATCAAGTCGCCCATAAGGCTTCCAACTTGACTTAATGACTACCACATTAAATGGTAACCGAGACCAACGGCTTTACGTGTCTTCCGAAGCACGGAGACGCTCGATAATGAAATTGCCACAAACGGTTACCCATCATGGACTGACCTTGCCAAACTTTGCTTAACTTCGATGGTCGTAACGAAAATCTCAGTACCACAATGCTACGAGCGCCTCATTGTGTAATAAAAACGATTTAAATTTTATTATCGACATCAGTAGAAAAACGAAAAAGAAAAAAACTAATTTCCTTTTTTTGCACCTAAGTTTGCTATTTGTGTGCAAAAGTTGTCAGTATCAATCCAAGTTCTAATAAGGCGTGTAATTATGAGTAATAAGCATTGTAATGAAAAAAGTCTTTCGGAGAATCCGAACGATAGATGAGTATAATTATCATTAAGTAATCAAAGAATTAGAGGAAAATATTCCTTTATTCTAATATTTTTATTTATATATACAAATTTCCTGTATTTTTTTTTTTAGGAAATATTGGTATAGTCGCGTCGATGTCGCAAGATCCCAGTGACATTTTTATAAATGCACTTAATGTGGAATATTTCTGCAAAATGCATGCCTATATACAATAACTACAATACATTTATTCAATTATTTTAAAATTAACAACGAATAAATTATCTTTAGTAAAATTTTGTGTACAGTTCACACAAACTACTTTCAAATAAGTAAATTAAAACATAAATTAATCACATAACCCGCCCCTAGTTGCTCCCGGCGCAACGCGTTCAACAAATTGGGAGATAAATGGAAATTTGAAAAATTTCATTTTACCTAGTATCTTGGTGGACTTACATCAGATCTTTATATTTGTATTAAAAAAAATCAATGTGTATTGCAAGAATTAGAACATGGTCTAATAGAAATTGACACCGTTGCTATTAAATATCTCGAAATATTATTGTAGTTTATAAAATTGATAGAATTATTTACAGTAAGTAGTGAACTATTGTATGTACAATTTGATTTTTTAACTGCCTCAGTGGTGCAGCGGGAAGTGTATACGGCGGCTGTGCAAGAGGTCCCAGGTCTGATTCCCGAGTTGGGTAAATAAATGGTATTTGATTTATAAAATTCTGACATTGAGATTTTTCCGGATTTTATAAAATAAATGTTCCTGGTCAAGAAGCTCCCGCCTTTTGATGGGGCCAAACATACCTGGTGAAATATGGGTGTAATTCACCTCTGCCTATCCCTTCGGGAAAGAAGGCGTGATACTATATTATGTTCGATTTTTTGCACTACAGTTTATCTCAAATGGGTTTCGCATCAAAAAGGTTAGTAAAAATAAAAATTATAATATTTCCAAAATGTTACTGCCGATGTAATGTGTAAGAGTCAGTTTTTTTTTAGTTATTTAATTAGATTAAGTATATATATTCTTAATTAATAAAATAATAAATTAATTTATATTTCTAATTACATTATCTCTGTAATTAGTATTAAAGGCTGATTAAGATTATTCTGTTGGTTTCTTATTCTATCATTTTAATTTCCGTGCAAGTTTGATGAATATAAAATGGAAAATTATCTGAGCGCTCCCATAAATTTTCTCATTATTAATCTACGTTAGGTATAATTAATATTTAAAAACCAAGACAACTATTCCACGTAATAGAATTAATTAATAAAGTTATTATTATGTAGTTAAGTACTTAGTTGTTTTTATTATTTAACTATGGTAAGTATATTATGCTAGTTCAATTTTTAAAAATAATTGATATTTCTTAATATTGAGAAAAATACATTTTCACAATTTATTTATATTTTCCAATAATAAAACTAATATGCTTACCGTGTATTTATCAAGTCTTGCATTTTCCCGCTCAAAATGTCCCTTCTCCTTCAAATTCACAATATTCCTGGCACTAGTAACAGCCATATTGAAAAAATAAATTTAAAAATTGTATTTAAAACAATAAGTTCTGTCACTTTTGGCGCGTAAATGCGGGTGCGTTCCGGCTCCCAGGCGCTCCTCGGTAGGATCGCGCCGAGATTCCAAATTCGAATGGTTGCGAAACATGTCGCTTCTTTTATATAAAAGCTGTATCTAGCTAAACACGAATGCGCCCCCGCGCTCTTGTTCCTTTCATATCTATGCACAGGCTATGCAAGTGAATGCCGTTGTCCTACATATCGTTATTGTTTTAGCTAAACGAGTCTAGATTAAAACAGGACACTGCTGGATGTACTGAAATACAATCGGATAGATATGATTAATGAATAATGAGCGACTTCTTAATTATTTTTAATGTCTCTATCTCGTATGTCATGTCTTAGGACGATGGAGTTAATTTATATTTGTATATGATCTCCGCCAACACAGCTGAAAGTCAGACATTTTTGTATTTTATTGCAAAAACCAAACAAAAATAAATTAGGTAAGTACATACCATTATTTATTTTTTTTTATTATTATTTTATCTAATTGTAATACATTTTCTATTTATGTATTTTCAATTTGTTGCAACTAAATTAAGATCAAGCTCTTCTCAATTTCGGAAAATGTATCTCTGCTCTGAATAAATCAATTTCCTAACAAAATTTCAGTAAAATTCAGTACCTAATTACTTCACAAGTAGAAACTGTTTTTATAACATACTTAGTGCAAGATATTGATTCGATTGTAAAAAACAGAAACGCCTTAATTTAAAAAAAAGCTGAAAACTATCAACAGGCAATTTTGTGCCCTTCGAGTCGCCTTGCCTTCTGACGTAGTAAAAACATAAGAAATATAAAACGGGAATTCACGCAATCACTCTTTAGATATTTACCTAAGTAACATAATTTGCTTATTATTTCTTATATCATGAAACGCGAAAGTTTAAAACTAAATAATTATAGTTAAAATAAAAATAAACAAATTAAATCTAAACCTACTTCTACTATAGCGTATATGTATACGCAGGAACGATAAGATGAGAAAAAACTCTTTACATGTTAATATTACAGTACAATTTTATTATAATAGGTATATAATGTACAAACCCGTAGTGGACGGATTAAAAATACACATATGTATAATGTCTCTACCCCATCGCAACCCGTGTGTTGTAAAAGGACCTTATGCAGACAAGAGCATTGCGAGAAAAGGGAAATTTGAAACAAACCCTATACCAACCCGTCTGGTCTATTGGTATAGTAGGCCAAATTCTCTCTACATTCTTTGGAGGAGACCCGTACAGCAGTGGGACGAAGAGTTGAACTCATGGTGATGAATTATATACATACTGTGGTAAAATTATAGCAATGTACCTACTAAACAAATTTCTTATACACCTTCTAGTAGGTGCCTTCGTCATAATAATATAACAATATGTGTTTTATGTTATTTGATATTATAACAATAATGTTTTATTTTAAGTGACATAGATATGACACAGTATAAACCTAAACATTTTTACGGTAAATGTAGTCTGTAGTGCCTCAGTGGCACGCTTGCCACTATGAATGGGCCGACACGTCAGGGGAAGTACTATCCTCCCACAGAACATGAACGCCAAGTAGCAGTACTTAACATGCTTCGTCTGGTGACTGTGGAGCGCCTCAGGTCCAATTCCCAATTCTCTTTCATTTTCCGTTTTCTCCCTATTTTCCTTGTTCTTTTCGGCAGGAAGCGGCTTGGTTGCGTTTTCTTCCATCCATGGGTGCCATACCGCCGTCCATGGGCGGCGCTAACAACTTACCACCAGGTGGGCCGCTTGCTAGTTTACCAGTAGTGATAAACATCATCATCATCATCATATTATTATCAGCCGAATGACGTCCACTGTTGAACATAGGTCTCACCTAATTTCCGCCACTGCGAGCGATTTTTTGCCACCGATTAAGTGTATCTATTTTTATAATTGTTTTTAAGTTAATTTATCAAAATGAATGGCAAGACCCTGTATTCCGTTGTTTTCAATTAAAAGACGATGTACTTGACGAAACTCCGTGTTGTTTTCCCCATACTTTATAACGTCAACATTCACTTACAAAGTTCAATAAAATTATCATTTTCTTTTTACCCGACTGTCAGGAAGGGTATTATTTTTCGCACGTATCTTGTATGTTTGTAAATTTATTTATTCTCACGAATCTTCCAAATGGCTGGATGGATTTTGACTATTAGGGTATCGTTAGATTCGTCTAGAAAACCCAAGTGTCCTTAGATAGGTTTTAAGAATAAAAAGACTTAAACGGCGGGCTTTTGACGCCAAATTGTAAGAAGCTCAATTTTTTGTTTTAACCAAACCTATCCTATTGGGTATCAAAATAAAGAGAATCGAAAGGAGATTACATATATTCAAAAAGAGATTATACATAATTGAATGGTTCCAAATTGTAAGTAGTTCTATTATGTTTTTTAACCAAACCTATCGAGTAGAGTGTCAAAATTAAGGGAATGAAATGGCGATTACAAATATATACATATGTTATGTATTTAAATTTAATCAGGTATAATAATATTCCCGCCGTTGGATGCGGGCGGCATAAAATCGCTCGTTGTGGCGGAAATTAGGTGAGGCCTATGTTCAACAGTGGACGTCATTGGGCTGATATGATGATGATAATAATACCTATTACAATATTTTTTCGGTCTTTTTAGTGCGTTGCTCACTGTTAATTTTTTGCAGTCGGGTTATTAAATTTTTTTTAATTATATTTACTTGTTTATTTAATGTCTGAGACTGAATGTCATAAATCTGTACTAGACTCGGTTCAGCTATCTGTAAGTATCTGTATCTTACAGAAATGGCCTGTAATAAGTAGGTATATAGAATAAATATATAAAATAACCTAGACTCTTTTATACCCGACTTACAAGGAAGGGTATTGTTTTTCGCGCGTATCTTGTATGTAAAAATTTCTTTATTGCCGCGTATCTTCCAAACGGCTGGATGGATTTCAACAAATAAGGTATTTAGATTCGTCTCAAAACCCCAAGTGTCCTTAGAAAGGTATTTAAATTTGCAAATTACTAATCATAAGAAAATTAATGGGTTCCAACTGCTACCAAACATAATGTAAATTATTTATCATGCTTTCAGCTCATAATGTAGTCTGTTAAACCAAAGTGGAGTTTATTAGGTTTTAGTAGTTTCTTTTCTCATTTCAGTAGTTTTTAGTGTGTTGCTTATCTGTTGAAATTTTTCACTTGGGTTTTTTAATTATTTATTTTTTAGATACATTTTCCTGCATTCGAATACAATGTTCAATGCGAGTGTTGATCAGTGACTACTTTAACGACTTTGCCAACATGTCGATAATTAAAAATAATTTAAATTATCGACGTTTAAATATATCCAAGGTTCTTTAAATATCGCTTTTCTTGACATTTAACATGTTTGCGTGCTTTTATTAATTTACTTGCATTGTTTGTGGACCATGGCTTAAAACATATATAACTAATTAGCAGCAGGCATTCCATACAACTGCTGTGCAAGAGATCCCGGCTTTGATTCCGGAATCGGACAAAAATGTTATTGAGTTTTTACCCAACTGCCAAAAAGGAGGGTAATGTTTTTCACGCGTATGTATGTATGTATGTATGTGGGCATTTCTGTTCCATTGTGACTTTTTGTAGCCTATACGGCTTGGCTGATTTTAAAGTGTGAGGTGTCATTAGATTTGTAATTTTTCCCCGAGTGTCATAGGCTATGTGACGTAAACAAAAAACCAATATGGTGGACATAAACTGTCAAAACAGACGTTTTTTTAGTGCTATCACAATATGAGTATCAGATGAAAGCTAATTAATAGCCTTATTCTTATATATATGCACTAACTATTGCCCGCAGCTCCACTTGTCTCTTGTAACCTAAATATCTTGACCGATTTGTAGTGCAAGGTGTTTTTATAATATAAGTATTCATCCCCGAATCTCTATAGCTATATTAATATTATAAAGCTGAAGAGTGTATTTGTTTGTAGGCTATATAATATCATGCAACGGCGTGCGAGGTTTCCCCGCCATCGTTATTTATTTAGCCACTGCTCAAGTGAAATAGTTAAACGATTTTGATAAAACAGGTATAAGAACGAAAGCTAGAAAACGTGCTTTCAAATAAAATAAATAAAAAAGTTAATTTAAAAACTTGACTGCCTAAAAAGGACTAAAAAGATGGAAATAAGTCACATTCATAATTAAATATCTAAATAGCACTATCGAAATTCACAAAGTAATAATATACCTACATAATAATTAATAATATTGACTGACGAAGGCTACTTTTTGGCAATGCAAGGCAGTCGGGTTTTTTGGTTTTTTTTTTTAAATAAACACTTGTTCAATAATGAAAATGTCATAGTTTTCATCATCATATCAACCCATAAACGTTCCACCACTGAGCAGGGGTCTCCTCCAAATAATGTAAAGGAAATTTGGTCAGACGGATTTGACCAAACCCTATACATTAGTTTTAGTTAGGATGCAAATGTGCCCAGTTGATGGCAATAATGCTCGTCTATGGCTGGTAAGTGTGGCTGTGTTGAAGCGCTACTTACCCTTACGGGGCAAGGCTTGACAATATGGTGCTACTATATCTAACTATCCGAGTAGTGAGGAGTCAGAATTTAATGTCACTTCCTCATCTCAACCCGTGGGTGTCGTAAAAGGCGACTAACCTTAGGCAGACAAGAGTATTGCAAGAAAAGGAAAATTCGAAACAAGCCCTATAAATTCCCTTCACATTTTTTGAAGGAGACCCGTACACAACTGTGGGACGTTTGTGGGTTGAAATGATGATAATGATGATATCGAACTGACTAGCTATATCACTTTGTAATAATATATATAATGTTATAATGCCAAGGATATTTTGATAAATGCATTCCAAAATAATATACGGACATTTTTTTACTTAGTAAAATATGTAAAACAAATTAATTTAATAATTTACAAAACGTTTTTCGAAATATAGTAAATTAAAATAATTATTTTCTATTATTAAATTAAGGAAATTTAAGATAAATAATTATCATAAATACACAATTCTTATGTGTGGTTATTTCATAAATAATACAAGTTTAACATTTCTAGTTCCGTTTTAGATTTTTTTGAATTTTTATTTAAGAAATAACTTTGTAATAAGTACCTAATATATAAAAAATATCTTTAAATTTGGAGTCCAGCGGTGGTACAATAATGGGTTGCTGATGATGATGAGGAAGAAGCTTTAAATTTCTGTAAGTATTCATTCTGTCATAGCTGCGATGTTAGTTCGGCGACCAATCTATTTCTATAAGAAATGCCAAAATACCGGATGAAATTTTGAAAAATTTCTTCTGCAAATCCCAGAAAAGAATCCTTAACTACTTAAAGTAGACCTAAAGTAAGGTACCACGAAAAACAAATGCTTATGTTTCCGGTGAAATTCGGTTTGCCGAAGATATCGTGGTCATTGCAGAATCACGTGAAAATCATACAAAACAATTTTCAAGTGATTAACATAATATATTATGTAAGTTAGCTGTGACATTTGGAGAGAATGTTTATGTTCCTATTTCTTTTATTCCGTATAAGATAGGATTCCGTACCAAAAAGGTACAAAAGGAAACCTTATGGTCTCGCTCGGTCTGTCTGTCCTGAAATACCATAAACTTTATGTTAATATGTCAAAATGCCTGTCCCAACCGGATCCTAGGTCTATGGTCCCAACTAATAAGATTTTAAAATAATTAAGGAAAAGAATTTTTTTATTTTCTCTGCAAAAGCTGCCGAAATGGGGTTGAAATTTTAAATTTGTTTGTTTCTTTGTTTTGTTGAATGCACTAATCGCAGGAACTAGGTACTGCACCGAATTGAAAAAATCTTTTTGTGTTGGATTGTTAATTTATTGATTATGGTATATAACATGACGCTATGCGACCATTACGGGAGCGAAGCCCCGTTCAATAGCTAGAAATATGTGTATAATTTTCAATTTCACGTGAATAATACGTGATAGAACTGGAACGTGCTTTATGCACTTGAAATGAACATAAAGTTTATGGTATTTCAGGAAATGCTGTGTAATATCGACAGAACTGCATTGAAATTATTTTTAATCATAAAAACTTCCTTATTATGCTACTGATTTAAGATAATAAACTATTCTATTGTTTGATAGTGGACACTTTTTTCAATGAGAGTGCCGCAGTATATCACGTGCGGGCTAAGAATTTGCAGCAATTTTTTGCACAGCAGAAGTAGGCACCAAATAAACAACGACGGGCGGCGCGATCCGGTAATTTTCACTGCGCCTTTGTTATACAGCTAACGCACACGGCGGCAAAAAGACCGCGCTGCTGGGGCTTACTCTGAATTTCGACATTCAATTGGTCGGTTTTGATATCGCTGCCTAATATAAGGAAATTTAGATACATCACTTTTAAACATTTGACAGTGACATCAAAACAGACTAATCCAATGTCGAAATTCAGAGTAAACCCCCAGTGCGCGCCGCTAGTGACCGCCATTAATCGAACAAAAGACTTTGTATCCACCAAAGCAGACGGCGCGGTCTTTTTGACCGTGCCGCATCTTCACCCACTTAACCGACACCCCTTAAATACTTTGTTTTTTGCAAAAACTGAGAGACGAGTTATCCTACATCTGTGGTGAGTGGTAGTAGTTGTCAATGAAACACGGCAGTGCCAGCGACATAATAAGGCTAACTAGCTTTAAACGAAATAACTGAGTTATCAATTAAAAGAAAATTTTATGTCACCCGACACGAGCTGTAAACCTTGAAACGACTGCACCAATTTAAAAAAACATGTTAAGTACCATCACGAAAATGTCAGCTTTCAAATAAAAAATCCGCATTGAAATCGGCCCATTTCTTTATTTACAAAGCCACAGACATACAGGTAAGTCAAACTTATTACAATCGTCTTGTTGTGTCGAGGGTTAAAAACTAAGCATATTGCTAAGACAAAAATATTTCCTTTCTTTTAAAGACACTACTATTAGGAGTTCAGTTTCAGACAGACTTACAATCTCGACATTCGACTGATAAGTAGTTTCAAATCATCATCATCATCATCATCATCATCTTGCAACCCTTAAACGTACCACTGCTCGGCACGCGTCTCCTCCAAATATTGTGAAAGGAATTTAGCCTTTTAGCCTACTATACCACGCTGGCCAGACCGGTTGTATAGGGTTTGTTTCGAATTTTCTTTTTCTCGCAGTGCTCTTGTCTGCTTATGTTTAAAATATCAAAGTCAAATATTTAAAAATAGTAGTCTATGGTCGCTTAAATTTTCCAACATTTGACAACAATAATTTAATATTTAAATTATATTATATTATAAAATATTATATTATAAAATAAAATAAAAAATAAAAATAAATTGCAAGTATCATTATTTTTGCTAACATCATCATCATCATTTCAACCCATGAAGGTCCTATTGCTGGGCATGGGATATTTATGCTATAATTAAATGAAAAACACGAGACTTATTTAATTCTTCTGATTAAATTATTTTTAGCTGACTATCGAGGAGCTAATTTTTTTAAAGGTAATTTATACGAGTACCTAATGCACATTCTGTTCACGAGCAGGCAAGACAGCAAGACTACTTTTTTCCCCTCAAATTTAACTAAAGACAATACAGTTCACTTGCTAGTTAGTGACTTGTGTATTATTATGTTTATACCCTGGGCAACAGAAGGTCAGTGTTAAGTGTGTCGGAGACTTGTTTTTAGTCGGGCTGCTCTGTACTACTGAAGAACTTTGCTATGGTTTAGCTCTCTTTTATATTGATTTTATATTATGATTATTTTTTTTTAAATTAGAATACTAAAAACTACTTCTAATAATTAGAATAAAAATAAAATACTGGCCAGCAACATTGACTTTAATTAACTAAATATTTAAAATGTTTCTGAAATTGAGTAATTTCAGAAAGAGTAGCTGACATGATTTATGTTCCAAATCGAATAAATCCTAAGGTTGCTGCTACGTTCGAATTATTTTTGAATAATGAATGTCAAGTTTCAAAATGTTTTGTTTTGATTTGTGTATCCGTATGGGAAGAAACAAGTTCAAAAATATTAATTTGAAGGATATTATTATATTTTTGTCGGTAATATTATGTTTTAATGAACATCGGTATTTAAAAAAAAAAAAAAAAAATAGCTGATCCGAAATCTTAATTCTGTGGTTAGTTGGTGGATCAGTTCCTATATTGCCCACCTGTTAGTAAATGGTACCTACTTATCGCCCTTAAATAACTACTAACTGTTGTCCAGACTTCGGATATCTGTGTTTCAAAATTTACTACTACTATCTACCAAAAACGTAACCTAACTTGGGACAATCCTGCATAACTTCGTCAGAAATCCTGGCAAACCTATGGTATTGAATTGTTCTAATTTATCAAGATTATTCATGACATAGAGAAATTTGAAGTAACGTAAACGTGGTTTTAAAAAATACGTAACGTACGGTTTTAACAATAAGTGTAAATGCTGGACCATAATAGGTATAGCTAAAATTTTGCCTTTTTTTGTACTAAAAATACCTGTGCATCAGTATCTAAGATATCGTCTGCTGCTTCTGTTTGCGCCGCGCCGCTTTATTTTCAGTCAGTTCATGATTATCCTGCGAAAACGAAAAGTTACTATGACGTTGTCTATCATCATGGCCTTTAGACAAAAACATAACAGAAAAAACTAACGACTTAATTTCATAAGGTGTGGATTACCAATCACAATCTAAACTAATGAATAACAATTATAAAATAGTAATTTTAAACATGCGATCTAGGATAATAATGAACTTGCAACCTTGTACAAGATTGTAACATTAAAATCCCTAACAAAGAAGCGTTTATTAGAGTAGGTAGATTATTATCTTCTCATTATTTCGTGACTTTTCGCGGGGAACTTTACAAACATACAATGAAAGGATCACAAAGTACACCCAGACTTAAACAAATATCTCGCAGTGCTCTTGACTACATATGGTTACTCCTATAGTCACCCATGGGTTGAGACGGGGTAGTGGCATTATGTATTCAGAATCCGTCACTACACGGATTGATTACACTATTGTTATTAACCAGGCACATTTCCAGGTGAATAAAAAATCTGTATTATCGGTGTCAAGTTTTTCTCAAGGAGTCAATTTTGGAACTTTAGATGTATTGTTTGGTTTTGTGCCAAAGTAGTTGTACCTCTACTGCAATTCTGACGTCGAATTCCAACAAACAATGCCTATTTTACATCACTATAAATTACACATATTTACGTCACTCTTTTTGACAAGTAAACAAATGCCTTTAAGCACACAACAGAACACGTGCTTGCATTATAGTCGTACATTATAGTTCAATGTACTAATACCTGAATACAAATGAGTTTTTGTCTTAAACATGGGTATTATGTGTAGCACTCATCATCATGCATTCAAGTATAAATCGCTAATTATGCTAATAAACATGGCAGATTTGTGATTCATATCCTCACATTGTGCTTAATGACGTTGAAAATTTACTAACAATATGAAGAATCGACTTCTTGCTTGGAAATCAAGTGAGACGAGTTGACTGACACAAGTTTCGGGGACATCCTTTTCGTGTACCTAATATCCGTACATTGTTGTCTGTAAGCTGTCCAACATCGTCTGAAGGTTCGTACTGAAGTAAAATCAAATGACGGCATCAAGACCCATACTAATCATCATCATCATAATATCAGCCCAATGACGTCCACTGTCACATATACAACAAAATCCCTCGTTGTTAGGCCTATGTTCAAAAGTGGACCCATACTAATTTTTTTTAAATCGTCCAATTGCGAGTCGGACTCGTGCACTAAGGGTTCCGTTCGACTATGCAATTTTTTTGTGATTAAAATGTAAGATATTAGTATGTAAAGCGATAGCTATATGTTACTATGCTAAATATTCACGTTAAAGTACGTTGGTACACCATCTTTATTTAAATAAAGTTTATTCGACCTTAAGGTCAATCTGGAATAAACTTTCACTCTTACTAAAATTTGATAAAATTAAAATGATAATTTCTTTTTTGACACGTTGGGCAAATTAAGACCTTTTACATAATATGTGTTCTAAAGCTGTTTAAAAGGTAATAATAATAATAATAATTTTTGTTCATTCATTTTATTCAACCAACACATTAGGGCGCATTGTGCCGACATCTAAATGGTTGTCACCATTTATGCCAGCCATTACGATAACAATGTCGTCCTTCTTCTGATAAACCTGATATTTTGCCTTGCGCCGATTTCAAAATATCGTTTAATTTTGGTCCAGGTTTGGTTGTGCCTTGTACTTTAAATTCGTTTCCTAGTTGTTTTTGTAAATATTTACTTAAGTTTCGGCCCGGGTGATCCGCAATGGTTATAATTTCCTTTTTCCGTGTGATATTGAATTCTTTCGCTGTCTGAGCTTTTACTCCGTGGTTTTGTGTTTCTAGAATCCTCTATGTACCATTCGTATATTGTATTATTTTCTTTACTTGTATGCAATTTATTGTATACATAAATACAAAAATAGCTTACATCAGATGGTGAAATAATTCGTGAAAGCAAAAAAGGGTTGACATTAACTCCATTAACAACATCTTTTTAATTAAATATAAAGACAACTGCCTCGGTGGCACAGCGAGAAGTGTATACGACTGCTGTGCAAAAGGTCCCGGGTTCGATTCCCGGGTCGGGTAAAAATGGTATTGGGTTTTTCTATCAGGAAATTCAAGTATTTAGATTTTCCCGAAGTTTGGTAAACAAATGTTCCCGGTTGATGACAATAGGCTCGCCACCTATTTCATGGGACCGAACATAGCTGGCGAAATGTGGGTGTGATACACCTCTGCCTACCCCTTCGGGGAAAAAGGCGTGATGCTATGTTATATTTATAAAGACAACTGAACATTTGTACAGCACATAGACTGTTTACGTTAGGTTATTACGTACTTATTTTTACATTAACATCAATAACTAGAACCAAAGTCTTAACTCATGGTTTAGGTTCACTAGGTAGATTTTTATTGACTTTTCTTTTGACAACCCTTAATTTATCCATAAACAACCTTAGTCTAAGTCTGACCTTTGCAAATCGTCTATTATTGACCTACGATAACGGCCTAAGTGTCTAGAATGTGTCTAGACTTTTGAACTCGTTCAGTTTATACGGTGATCGTTTCTTCGACAGCTGATATAACTGATCTATTATCATTATTTCATTTACTTATTTTTAGGTTCCGTACCTCAAAACGGAGCCCTTATAGGATCACTTCGTTGTCCTTCTGTCAAGAATATGTTTCTCAAGAACGCGCGAACGTACTATTTTATAATTGTTCTCCCTTAGCGCAATAAAAAACTCAGAGTTCTAATTAAACGCAATCCAAAGATACAGCCGTTTATTATTTTATAGTCCATTTGTCACTTATCTTGACGATCGAAGTCAAAACTTATAGGGTAGGTACTTCTCGTTGACCTAGAATCATGAAATTTGGTAATAAGCAAGTTGCACAATTAAAGAAAAAAATCCGAAAACCGTAGGTACTCGTGTAGTTATATCATTGAATATTAACACTGTATTGGAGGAGTAAAAAGTGATAAGCCTAAAAAAATTTGGGAGACATGTGAGAGTTTATTCCGGACTGATCTCACAATAATTATACAAAAATTATAGCTATCCCGTTACCTACTTATTAGTCTTAAATTTTATAATTTTACGCATACTGATGGCAAGACTGGGGAGATAGTCTCAAACAGGATCTCAAAGTGGGGCTGTTCTTATAATTGTGATTTGTTTTCCTAGTTGCCTATTATGACACCACCCGGGTAGATAAATTAACTTAACCGCAAACCTTTAATCTTAGGAAGTAGTAAATGGCTTTTTACTAAACTAATTACTCCTAAGAAATCTGCGGTTCCTAAGAAATCGATTATTCTAGTTATATTACAATGGGATAAAAGTCAACATGTGCGAATTGTATTCTGCGGTTAAACTTAACTGATAATGTTATAGAACTATGGAAACATACAATAACTGATGCACTAACTTGCAATATATAAAACAATTGCCGCCTGTGTGATCACTTGAGAATAGTTCGTCATAATTAGCTGATTTTCAGATATCTATCTCAGCTTTGGCAGGTAGTAAATTAATATTATGGCTATATGCACCGGTAAGCGTAGCATTGGACTTCCATCCACACGGTGGACAGATGGTGTGATCAGAAAATAAGTATACTAAGTTGAAATGGAACTGGAAGGGTCACATTTCTCTAATGCATCCACACAGTGGGTCCCTGAAGATGAACGTTAACGCCGAGGCAGGCCTAAGAGACGCTGGTGTGACGCTTAAATGCTTTACGAAAGCATTGGTGAAATAGGGCCAGGCAAAAAAAAAAAAACAGAAATACTTAAAACTTAACAGGAGGGAGAATAGAACAATGAAAAAATAGGTACTATTTAAACGAAATCATTGCATAATGCTCATATTATTTAAGAGTAACAATAGTAGATTTATTTGGGTTGTTATCATAAGAAAATTGGAAATACATTTCGTTACTGTAATTTTCACTTGAAGATTGATATAAGTTTGATAAACTACGACCTTCCCGAAGAACATCAATGATTTATTAATTTTCTTTATATATTGGCACATTAGCACATTCTAACTCATTCTGTTTTTCACATAAAACTGAAATGTATTTCTAATACCTAGGTACCTACGTCATTGTTGTTTTGTTTCTAAGATAGGCACTTAACGTGCATCTATTACTTTGAGTACTGCTTCACTCATTGGCAAATGGCAAATCTATATAATATATAGCTTACATCTGAAGTTGACTGAAATTTCGAAGGTATAATAATTCAGCAGTTACTCTAAACGGTAATATTTGCGCTAGTGACAAAAGAGTCAAATATCAATCATCATGCATATGCATTAGGGTTCATTTTTATGTGTTAATATTTTTTCGTGATACGTAATTATTATTGATATGAGAATTCTAAAATGTAACTATTATGTATATTAGTCATACATTTTTACCAATCGTATTTTAAATTAAATTTTTGGTAAACGAGTATTTCATAAATTTATTTTAAATTTGTGCATTAGGTTCAGCAATACAGAAAACGAAAAGATCTCAAAAATAGTGTTTTATGAATGCAAATGATTTTTTCACGTTAGCTAACTTTCTTTTTCTTCTGTTCTATGTACGCCATACAATATAGAAGCCTCTTTCATCGTGTTGCAAGCGTCCGACCTCCCCTTTCACCTTGCCGCTGAGTTGTGGATCTACGAAATGATGAATAGCATACAACAATATGAAGGTCTTCTTGTAGGTAGCCTTAGATTTTATCAGTTAAAATACTTCTTTGTTAGTTAACGTGAGAGGAACTAAGATTTCAAGCGATTAAACATTTACCAATTAATTTAATTAATAACTATTATCCGCCATTTGTTTGTACTTAATAAAATGCCAAAATTAACCACATATTAAAAATGCTTTACCTAGTAGTTTCGTTGCAGAAATGTAAGACGGATATTAAGCAGAATTCCGACTTCTGTGTGTGTTACCTTATTGTGAGTTATTGGAAAACCGTTTCGATGTGAGTATTGTGTATCACAGGGATTCGTAATGTCCCGTAATTGTAGGTTTATTTAAATTGTTTTATTTATTTTTTATTTAAAAAACTTCTTGCACAAAATATGTTACAAAAAGGCGGGCTTAATGCTACAAGCATTCTCTATCAGCCAAACCTTTGGGTGATGCAGAAATAAAAACTGGTAGGTAGGTGCTAAGTAATTTACTTTATAAAAAGAAATGATATTATTATGAACTTATACTATTAAAATACATTATAAATACATTCATTGTTTCTATTTTGTATTTATTTTATTTATTATAAATTTAGTAAATTTGTAGGCCCCGATACAGTCCCGCCCTCACGCCCACCACTGCAACTCATGTAATCCAGGATTAACAGCGAGGAACCTTGTAAAACACCAAGTAATTACACTCTGCCGTCCCAGGGAATACTGAACCCTAGCAAAATTAATCAGAAGTAAATGAAGAAGTTGAAAAAAGTGAGCCCCGAGAGTTAAGAAGCAAGGTTGCATACCTTAGGCCTTATTGAGAAAAGGTAAGAAAAAAGTAGGTAGGTATCACTCGAATTATTTTTGCGTATATCACGGACCGATGGGGTAATGTAATCTCAATACTCATAGCTGACGATGTATGTAAATAGTACATATTATTATACCGTGTTCACGGTATAAACGAATATCATAAAAAATATTATCAGTACGAATATAATCATCATCATCATCATTTCAACCCATAAATGTCCCACTGCTGGGCATAGGTCTCCTCGAAAGAAATAATATGGCCGGACGGGCCTGTTGGTCTAGTGGTTAGTGACCCTGACTGCTAAGCCGGAGGTCGTGGGTTCGATCCCCATCCAGGACAAATCTTTGTGTGATGAGCATAAAGGTTTGTTCTGTGTCTGGGTGTAATTTATCTATAATATGTATGTATTTACAAAAAAAAAATGTATTTAAGTAGTATATCAGTTGTTTAGTACCCATAACACAAGTAAATAGAATTGCTTACTTTGGGACTAGATGGCGCTGTGTGAATGTGGTAAAAAAAAAAAAATATGTTCAAATCTGCTCTGCGGCTTACAGGGGTGTATTGAAGTTAGATTTAATAATTTCAATCTTGACACTGACACTTTGCTGCAGGGACACAAGAAACAGAAGTAGTTGTGAACTATCACAAGGTAATAGTCTACCTATTCATTGTAACACGTACAAAATAAAATACAAAACACCACGTCGCGCAATTATAAGAGTTGATTATTTTGAAACTGACTTCCAGCAGACGTAGTTAAAAGCCATGACGAATTAAACCAGTAATGAAATCAAAATGCTTTAAAAAATACGCTCAGAGAGCCTGTTAGATAGACAAATAATGTACCGAATACACCATATTTTGAATAGGAGGTATTGCTTCGAGTTGTCGTCGGTAAAAAGCAGTAGTTTTGTAGTAGTACCAGTAGTTTTTTGTATAAGTATATAAGTCCATCCAATCCGTGTAGTGACGGATTAAGAATACATTTTGTCACTGCCCGTCACAACCCGTGGGTGTCGTAAAAGGCGACTAAGGGAGTAACAAGCAAACAAGAGCATTGCGAGAAAAGAAAAATTCGAAACAAACCCTATACCAACCCGTCTGGTATAGGCGTGGTATAGGCTATATTCCCTCCACATTCTTTGGAGGAGACCTGTGCCCAGCAGTGGGACGTTTATGGGTTGAACTGATGATATAAGTCCATGAGCGGCTTGCTCGTCTGCTACTTCAGGAAATAAAACAATGTTCCAAATTTCACACAGACCCTTTCAGCTATTCTGGCGTGATTTATTAAAACAAACGTCCGTCCATTCCTTTTTCATTTATAATTAGTACCTAGGATTCGATTTTTTTACTTTAAAGAAACTTGCAGAAGGGCTTGCAGTTCACGCTTTCCGCTACCCATGATGAACGTCCACATTTCGACATAGACATGAAATCTTAAAACTTACCTTTAATATCTTTCTTCAAAGGATTTTGGAGATCGAAAACTTCGAAGTGACGCTGTGACGTTTATTTCCGACATAAAGATACCTGCCACAGTCATTCTATTTTGACATGTAAGTTGTCAAATACCGAGATAATTATTCATCAAGTTTATAAGCCTAAAGGTTTATTAGTTGTGGTCAGCCTTGCGGCGTCTATTCCATACCATTGATTTGTTTTAATTAAATTTTGAATCAGCTTTGTCGTCTGTCAATCATATTTTTTGCACATAATTTCCGCAATCACACAAGGCTGTCTTTTCTTAGGGCTCGTGTTCACTATGATATGGTCAAGACAGGTATTGTCATTCATTTATAGGTGGATACAGTGTTAGTGATTCTTTACACAACGAGAGATGGGCAAAGTACGGGTAAGCGACCTCTTTTATTTTACTTTATTTTCTGTTTTAATTGTATTCAAAAGCATTAAAATTTATTTACATTAAATATTAGGCAATTCCCTTTGCTTTGTTTTTACATAAGGAAAAATTCAAACCCACAACAGCACTATTGAATCTTTCTCTTACTTGTTTAGCATTTTTATAAAATGTTAAAGCAAAGGGAATTGTCTAATATTTAATGTAAATAAATGCTTTTGAATAAAATTAAAACAGAAAATAAAGTAAATAAAACTAAGTAAACTAAAATAGAAAATAAAGTTCGTAGCTCAGTGGCATGTTCTCATTTATTTTCGTCGTATTGCACACTCCTCGCACGGGTGCACCCGCCGGCCGCTATGAAAACATCCCCCCTGCCCTGTTTATGTAGCACTAGAGTTCCTTTATAAATGGTGTCTCCGCTTTCCTCTACACAAGACATATTTTATTCATAAAGCTTTAAAAGCTTCTTGTATCTATTGAAATATTGTACTCTAGCTTCTGCACGTACATCCGCATGATTTCCCTCCACATTCTTTGGAGAAGACTCGTGCCCAGCAGTGGGATGTTTTTGGGTTGAGATGATAACAGCAATAGGCCCAAATACCCCCAATTAAATGGCCCTAACATAATATGCTGTAATTTGTTCTCGCGTTTTTCTTACGGTAAAAAGTACCACCATACGCGAATTGTTTCCACAAAAATTAAACATAGTTTTTTCATCCGGAACCATGAACTGAAATGTGGGTATTGATTTTCCACGG